>CM069142.1:12440605-12910605 GCA_035221665.1 Okamejei kenojei
CTAGGGCGTGTGGGTTACAATTATACAAACTGTGGGGAGTGTTTTAGCATGGACATCGTTATTACTTATCAATAAAAGGTGTACACACACATATCATCTACATCCTTCTCTACCAAAACAAACAGTGAGTGACAGGCGACCACTTCTCATGCGCCCGGGTGAGTGCAAACAAGTTACGCACAGGGATACAGGAATCACACGTAATCGCCCGTAACGTACGGCGCCTGACCAGCACCAGACCGGGTCCGCACCTCGCGATCACCTCCTTCCCCGACGGGAACAAGCGGGGACGCCGGTCATGGTGGGTCTACGGACAGGAGAACTCCTGCGAGACGAAGGCAGCGGGGAGAGAGGCGAGAGAAGGGGGTGAAGCCGAGAAAGGCGGGACCGCAACCGGGAGGCGTTCTGGAGGAGGACGCGGGAGGCCGGCCCCAAGAATGGGCAAAGCACAGGGCCGCGACAATGGGAGCGGGGGGCATAATACTGAGCCACCGGGGGTGGGAGAGGCTTGTTTCACGAGCCGAGATGCTGGCGGGACCGCGGTACAACCCTTCCGTCGACGGTTGAAAAGTGGATGAACGAGGGTAGCACCGGGCCCCAGAGCCCGACGACCACGGCCACCTGGGAACGCCAGAAGAGGACCACATACGGACGACCTGGCCGGGGAGAAGAGGGCAGATGGACACGGCAGACCTGTCGTGGGAACGGGCTTTATATTTTTTTCTGGATACTGTGTCTTTCGGTAATGCTTTCCCGGACAAAGGCAAGGTTTTAGACGGCAGGGGACAGGGACTGCTTGAGACACCGGGACCGTGGGCCTCGTGACTCGCAACATGAGTCGCTGAGCCGGGAGCCCAGGGCATGGTCGCGGAGAATTTTTGCGAGGTTCATCAGCCAGGGTAATGTCGGACTGGATAGGCCGGGCAACGTCCCGCAACAATCCTTTTACAACTGCAGACCGCGTCGCTTGCCAGTTCCGTTGCTCTCGGGATTCGGGCTGCTGTGTAATGACAAAATTTCCAACGCTCAGCAAAATCGCGACACGGCACTGGTGAATCTGGCTGCCGTTGTCCTGACTGCAGCTGACGGGGGACCTGAAGGTGCAAGTTGACGGCGCAACTTGTCGATGAACTGTGCGGAGGAAGTGAGGGAGTGGCTGGACAACTTCAAAAACCATGGAGTAAGAGTCGACAACACCAGGAAGTGCTTTTCCGTGCCACTCGAAGATGTCAGGGTTGCTAGCGCAGCGGACCATGGCAGGTCAGCAGCTGGCTGCGTGCAGCAAGGAGCCGGGCCAGCCGACTGTGCAGGTGGAGCGAGGCTGTTACGTAGTGCACGCGGAGACCCTATCCCGGAAAGTTTAGCGAGGGCAAGCGGGCCGAGAAGAACTGGCTCTGAGCGACAGAGAGGGCGCCTCGGCCCGGTATGGCCACGAGAAGCGGTCTCGAAGTATTGTTCTCCGTATGCTTCGGGCACCACCACCTTTGCCCCTTCACAATCACACTATCAGCAGCACCAACTCGTCACGAACCCAAGAAGTAAGGCACCGCTGCGGCCGGTCAGGGAAGAGCGGGGTCTGGCCCAACCCTGCTGATGATCGCGGCCAGCTGCTGTAGCGAAGCCTGCCGCCGTGGTGGCTCGGCAAGGGACTTCATCTGACCGGAGGGCACAAGTTCACACCCAGGACTATCAGATCGACTCTCGTACGATGCCTGGTTGTGGATGAGAGAGGCGCCTTAGACAGCGGTCACGCAACAACCCTGGTCCTTGCCTTGCATAAACCAAAACCACTGTGAAAGTGAAGCGTTGTAGCTGGAGCATCATGCGCTGGACCGGGAGGAGGCCAAGTTATCTGCTTGTCTTGAGGATGGTGACCAGAGGCTTTGGTGGTCCGTCTCGACAGTGAAGCAGTTGCCCAGGATATATGTCTTTGAATTTTGGAGTCAGGCAAAGACAACTGCCAGCAGGTCTTTCTCAATCTGGGCATAGTTTGGTTCATCGGACCATGTCATTGTGCGGGACGCGAGGATACAACAGTTGCACCCACGTCATGGATCTGTCAGCAGAGCGGCCCCGAGCCAAACTTAGAGGCAATCACACGTGAGAACGATGGGGCGCTGGAGGTCGAGTAGTACTTAAGCGTTGGCGCTGATCAGCTTAGATTTGAGGGTGTTCCAATGCACGCTGGTGTTGCGTGAAACCAGGCCCAGGCAGGTGTCCTTTTTCATCCAGATCCCGCAGAGGGGCACTCAGTTCGCATCAGGTCGGGGATGAATTTCCAGGTTGTTGACATGCCCAAGAAGTGCTGCAGCCAGGCACGTCAGCAGTGCAGGGACATCTCGATTTGAATTGCGTCACGAGCGTATTTTGCGGGTCGGGCTTCAGCCTCCGATGCCGTGAAAACAAGCCCCCACGTAGGTACCTCAGGGACCCGGAATCCGGCACTTTTTCAGGGTTGAGTTTCCGGTTGACCTCCTCCCGGCCCGCTCAGCACCTGGAGAAGGTGGTGGTCCGTGCTCAGCGACATTCTTCCCATAGACCAGGATGTCTCACTATGATGGCACATCGAAGTCCAGCAAACAGTTGTTCCATGTCCTCTGGAACCCTTGCGCTGGCATGTGATCCCAAACGGCATGCGGAGGAAGCGATATACCTGCCGAAGGGCGTGCTGAAGGTTGTCAGGTGCGAGGATCGCTCGTCTAGAGGTATCTGCCAGAACGAATTCTTGGCATCAAGAACCGAGAACACGGTGGCAGGGCCAACGCTGTGCAGGCAACATCCTCCAACCGTCCGCATGGGATAGTGCGGACGCCTGATGGCCAAGTTCAAGTCCATGGGTTGATGCAGATCCGTATATCGCTACTGTCTTTCTTCCCCAGCGACAACCATAGTAGAAACCCTCTGGTGGAGTCCGTGACTGCGCCAGGATCCCGTGGCCACCATCCGCGAAGAGCAGACTTGAACATTGCCCCCCTCATGCAAAGGACTCGCGGTGCGGGGAACGGACAACCGGCGGGATTGTCGGATTGAAGCAATCTAGAGCAGCAGGGCAACTTCCCCAGCTTCGAGTCGAACCCGTCCGGGAAATCGGCCAGCGGTTCAGGGGTCCTCTACCAGTGACATCGCTGTGGAAGCCTCATAGTCCAACCCGAGGTCCTGGCAGGCCTCCCAGCCGAGCAGGGGTCACATTTGAACCGTCTAGCAGGAAGAAAGAGAGGGCCGAGTGTCGACAGCACTTGCAGTGGAGAGTGGCCCTCCCCACAGGAATAAGCACGCCACCCCCATAGGCACGCCAAACAGCACTGTCCTGTGGAAACAGGCTCATTATTACTATCTTCCTGAACAGGCTTGTTTGACATAACATTGGCAGCTGACCCCGTGACGACCTTAGCAGAGCAGGCCATGACATCACCGTGACTCGACGTCCGGGTCCGTATCAGTCCAGCTGCACCTCGCAAGGAAAACACATCCAGCTCACTTCGGAGAAGAGTCAGGGTCAGACGGGGGAAGATCACAGCGGGAGAGGGAACTAGACGTTTGAGTCATCACTGACAGGTAAGCGAGGACGGTTTCTGCTGTGGCTGTGCAGGGTTTCCCACGGGAACGGCATGCTGCCCTGAAAAATTGTGCCCGGGCTTGTATGCCGAAAGTTAACAGGTTTCCCCAACGCCGGGCACACATTAAACGGTGTGAGACAAAGTTACAATTTGGACATCGTTGAGGCGGTCTGGAGCCCTGCAGTGGTCTGCCCTCTGTCGCCGGGGAGCACTGTACTGGGGACCAAAGCGAGAATGGCTGTGTGGACCACAGGGCCAGGTAGAACGCGGAGGAAGACAGCCCAGCTAAACGAGAGCATGCAGCGCCTCATGGAATGTCAGATCAGTCTTATGCAGCAGCTCAATAGCGCACTTATCATTCCGCAACCAAGACTAAATGTCACGGGTCAAAGTATCGGGGTCAGGTCAAGCCAGGTAACATCGGCGAGCCAGCTGGGCCAGCGCGGCCACAAATTGCCAATAGACTCCCCAGGGTCTGGCTCTGGAGAACAGTTTGAAACGCTCTAAGTATGGGTTATGGGAAGGTCCAACAATCGCCGTAAATTTAGCACTCAAGCAATCGGGGTCCTGGACACTCTCACATGTCCATAACGAACGACTTTCCGAACGCTCGAGCGCCTCCGGACCAGCCAGGTTGTGCAGCAGGGAAGCTCTTGACAGCGGGGGCCACACAGGGGGGCGATTTACTAGAGCTCAAGTCCCGACGGAACACACTCCAGCATGAGTTGATGTCTGCATCAAAGACTAGATGTCAGGTTTACGACAGCAGAAGCCATCATGGACAGGGAGGGGAACTGGGACTATAAGAAAAATAAAAAACGCGATAGATCAGAGACGCAGGAAGAAGCAACTTCCTGAAAGCCATGCAAAGAAGGTCTCTCAGACACCTTAAAGTCTTTAGTACTTTTTATTAAGCACACGTCATACATAGCCCTGGCCGTACGTGGTCTGGTCACGAACACCAGAGAGCGAGCTAGGGCGTGTGGTTGCAATTATACTAAATGGTGGGGGTGGTTAGCATGGACACTATATCAATTAAAGGTGTACACACATATCATCTACAAATTCCAAAGTTTGATTTAACTACAAAATGCTTCTGTATTAAAATCAAATTTAAATTAGCATTCTTATTTTCAAATTCCTTCATGGCTTTACCATTCTCTTATTTCAAGAACTTTAGTTCAGCAACCTTTTCTGCACTCTCCGCTCCTCAAATTCTGACCTGTTATAATTTTAAGCACTACTATTTTAGGACCTTTATCTCTGGAAATTCCACCCCTGAGCTCTCCTCCCCGATCACTTTGGGCTTTTTATTTCCTTACAACATAATTGAAAAACACATTTAGATTGGAATGATGTGATAATAGCCCCTTCCATGCAGTTTAGCATCGGCATAGAAATATGACTGATAATTTCAAACACGAGTCACAATTTTCACATCAGAAGTACATTATGCAAGGTTATCCCCCATGCAAGTTGGCACGTTTCATGCTTTGTCAGATAGCAGCGCTCCGAGGTAAATGCCATGTAAAGCTTACATTTCTGTTCAAACACAAAGTAGGTGCTATAAGCAGATGGATAAGCACTCAACCATGAAAACCAAGCCTAATCCCAAAGTAGAATCTAAACTGCTTATGCACACTTATGCTAAAAGACAATAACTAACTCCATATTCATGCCACATGAGAACCTTAGATGCCTTTACACAGTTCAACTATGGGACAACACCAACTAGGCGTGTAGATGCCAGTATATCATTGGGATTATCAAGAGGGCACTTCCCTTCACTGGTGTTTCATTAAGCTAATCCCACAACACCTCAGGAAAGCTCAACATTTAGCTTTGGCATCCCAGAACCACCCACCTCAGTACCTGCTCACACCACCTATGCTCCCACTATGAAGCAATGTAAATATCGTCTGTAAAATAAACTACAGGCAATTAATTCAGCACTCAAACATTCACATCCTGTCTTACACTTATCCTAACGCTCCATCAAACAATCGTAGCATCACTAAAATCACATAAAACCGGAAATACTTTTTCCTTTCTACCTCCAACTGACACTGTTTCTTATCCACAAAATCCACCTGCTGCCTTTCTCTGCTGCCTCTGACATCTCCTTTACAGACTGACACAAACTATGTCCGCAAATTCCTCGCTCTCCACTATGAAATCTCTACAATCCACATCTACCGTATGTACACTTGCTTTCCAACCTCCCTGCTCAACTTCTGCTGCCAAATCTACGTATCTAAACATTTTCCTTTCATAAGCCTCATCCACCAAGTTCTCCCATCAGCTGACTAACTGACCAGAGTACTATATCTGGCCTCAACCAAGGACTAATTATTTTCCGAAGAACGACAAGCTTTCCTCCCAAATCTACCTGCATCTCCCAATCATTTGCTCCCCTTAGCGGACCTAACTCATGCCTATCTGAAAACTTTCCTCCTCTACCTTTCTCTCCCTCACAGACAAAATTAGTAGCTACACTCTCAGTCCTGATGCATTCTGAATCTGCCTGCGCTCTCCTCTCAATTGCTGCAGCTATACACTTCAAGACTTATATCCTTAACACCCTGTACCTCCAGCACAACAGTGCTGTTTGCCCAGTCACCATAATCACAAGCCATCCAGACCCACTCCTCTTCTACCTTGACTCCCAGATGTCAGATGACCTGACCCCTCGATTATGAAAAGAGGAGAAAATAAGCCTTGGCAATGGCCTGTATTGCTGTAGCAAAGCCACAATCATTAATCTTCTCCAGAGTATGGAGACAGTGCATATAACTGGTTAGTTAGCTCAGTTCTGCAAATGTTTGAAAGCAGTTGGTTTGTTGTTCCATCTCTGCTATTTATAGGAGGGAAAGAGAAAATTGGTCAGGCCAGCAATCTAAATTATGCAAATTCTATATTGACCTCACCTTGTTCTAATTTATGTATATTATGGAGGGTGTTCCTTATTTTGTTACTGCACATGGGCATATGGCTTTTAATGTTATTTGAAGTAGTATTACTTTAAGCATATAATGAATTATGGAAGAAACAAGTAATATTTCTGTTGAATATTCCGAGCCAAACATATATTGACATTTTTATATTTGTCTGAAGGAGACACGTGAAAAACGGGTGTTTTTGATAGAATCAGAGAAACAATGAGGTAGCCATGACAATGAGAGAAAGTGCTGGAAACACACAGGAATGGACTCAGCATGTAAAGAGGAAAGACAATGACAGGAAAAACCTCCAGTGAGGTAGGAGGTCAAAATAAATGATTTTGCTCCTGAGCAATGCCATGAGCACATGTATTTCTTTTAAACATCTTCACATAAGCTCTGTACACTTGTTTTATTAAACCAAGTGGCATAAAAGCTTGAAAACAGTACATCAGAAAATATAATCTCTTCTGAATGATGCTCAACAGAGGTTGTGAGCAAAATGATGAATCACTTCATGAAACCTTTAGTTAATACAATTTGTCATCTACAGTGGCTTGCAAAAGTTTTCATACCCCTTGAACTTTTCCACATTTTGTCACGTTACAACCACAAACGTAAATGTATTTTATTGGGATATATGAAGAAAGACCCGCCAGGCCGCTTGCGCACCAATCTTCAAAGCAGCGGTATGAAATCACAAATAAACAACACCAAAATTAAACAGTTAGATCAGTGACTCGAGAACTACCAGATTATCTTTTATGAGAGATGGTTGGGCGTTGTGGGCACGTAATCGCCAACGTTCCTCCTCATAAAATCATGATCAAACTTCAAACTGGTAAGTTCTCGTTTAATCTTACTTCGGAGTCACGTGAGTGATTCCGTGAAGACTTCGAAGCTTTGTGATTTCATGCCGCAGATTACAAACTCAGCATCCCACTGCATTGATTGACTCGAATGAGAAATAATGCATTAATAATTACATTGCATTCCATGTAGTAATAATTCAATGTAAGGTGTATTTAATAATATAAACAAACAATAGTTTTTCTTTAATACTAGGACATTTAAACAGAACTTAATATGGCATTGGCAAATATGCCTGGTTCAACAATCGGGCGATGATAAAAACTCTGAAACATCCGCTCATTTGCCCATCTGGCGGCTGCCATAATATGGTCGACGGGCACGTCCTTCGCTTGGCCTTCGAAGTAGCTGCTGCCCTAGTGGAATGAGATGTAAACATATCTGTGTTAATACCTGCATCAATCAAGACTTGTTTCAGCCCCTGGAAATAGTGTTAACTGACACTCTTTTATGTGTTTTTTTATAGGTGATAAACAATCCTTTTTCCATGTTACGTAAACCTTCTGTGAGCGTAATGTATTGTGTTAAATGTGTTTTAACACATATAGGTGGATTCGTAGGATATGCTACAAATACGATTTTGAAACCTGTGACACCTGGCCTGCTCTGTTTGAGGAAGTCATAAATGTAAAATGTAACATTGTCCACAGCAGTTTCCATTCTGTCTAACTGTAATCTTTGTAACGTCTGTACCCTTTGTGCTGAAACCAATGCCGTAAGCATGGCCAATTTCAAGGTAATTTTTGTCAACGTCAAAGATGATAAAGGAAACCACTCACATAGTTTCCTAAGGACTATGCTAACATCCCAAATTGCCATATATCTAGGTTTGGGAGGTCTAGAATTGAAAATGCCTTTCATAAATCGAACCACAAGAGGGTGAGATCCAATTGCATGATTGTCTGATTTCATCACTAAATATGATGACAAAGCACTTCCTGCTGTATTAATTGCACTATAACGTAGTCCTTCATCATAGTAAATAATTGACAAAAACTCCAAAACATTTGAAATACGTGCTGTACAATAATCAATATCATTCTGTACACAATAAAGTTCCCATTTCTTTACATAACAAATATACTGTTTTTGAGTACTCGATCTCCATGATGCAGTGAGCATGTCGACAGTTCGCCTCGACAATCCTTGTCCCAAATAAGGCCTTCTTAGAATCTGCAAATCAACAATTCAATACGGTCATACAATGGATGACATTCGCCAGTCACTGGATTCAGTAATAAATTCCTTTGTTTAGGAACAGCCATCAGAGGTTGTGTCATCATCTGTCGAATCAAAGGATACCATGGCTGGGTTGGCCAGTTAGGTATAACCAGAACCCCCGAATCATTGTCCTGCTTGATTTTAAGCAGACATCGGTTAATGAGACAAAACGGTGGAAATGCATAAATATACATACCACCCCAATTCAGCGAGAATGCGTCAATCGCTATTGCCCCAGGATCTGGTTCCCATGAGACATATTTGGGAACCTGGTGGTTTAGTCTAGATGTGAACAAGTCGACATCTGGTGTACCATATTTGGCAATGATGTCTTTGAACACATCGTAATTCAGCATCTATTCAATGTTGTCATGGAATTCCCGTGACCTGGTATCTGCCACTGTATTAAGTTTCCCTGGCAGATAAATAGCTGAGAGCCAAATGTGTTTATCAATGCACCAGATCCAAATTTGGTTAACCAGTCTATCACAAGATATCGACCTGATACCACCCATGTGATTAACATATGCCACTGCTGCAGTGTTATCGATCTGGAGCTGAACATGCAGACTGTTTTTGTTAGAACAATAAGCTTTGAGCCCATAATATGCTCCTAACAGCTCTAAATGGTTAATTCCCTATGTCTGTAGAAGCTCAGCTTCTTCTGAACTCCATCTACCTCCACAACTTGAATTTGTGTCTGTGGCACCCCATCCAAGTGCACTAACATTAGTCTGCAAAACCATGGAAGGTTGTTCCAGCTCAATCATGCTGAAACTATTGGTGACATGTTGAATCCACCATAATATATCAGTAATTGCTTCAACTGATAACTGCATGGGCCTATCATAATGCCCAATTTGTACCTTCAGTGCCTGTTCTTTTGCCCTTTGTAGCTGCTGATAATGCAAAGGCTCAAATTGGACTGCTGGAAAGGCTGCTACCAATTTACCCAAAAGTCTCGCCACTTGCCTAATTGAAGGTTTACACTTGTTCAAAAGTGTAACACAATCATCAATTAGCTCTGTACATTTGTCAAATGGTAAAGTAATTACCATTTTGATAGAATTAATTGAAAACCCCAAATATTCAATTGTGGTATTTGGTGTAAGTTTTGATTTTCCCAAATGAATGACAAACCCAAATTTTTCAAATGTGGTTTTGACCACTGCTACTGATGTTTCAGCTAAAGCTTGGGTTTGTCCAATGATTAAAATATCATCCAAATAGGCCATAATAACATGGCCCCTGACATCTCAGCAACCCCAAAATAGTAAGATTAAACGAGAACTTACCAGTTCGAAGTTTGATCGTTATTTTATGAGGAGTTACGATGAGGGATTACGTGAAGAACCCCGCCTCACGCTGGCAAACGGCATACTTCAAAGCAGCGGCATGAAAAACACAGAACACCAAATAGCCGAAGTAACATAGTAAGGCTCATAAAAGACTTAGAACTACCAGATTGATCATTTATTTTATGAGGGTGGGAGTGGAGGGCACGTAATCCCTCATCGTAACTCCTCATAAAATAACGATCAAACTTCGAACTGGTAAGTTCTCGTTTAATCTTACTATTTTACTTCGGAGTCACGTGAGTGACTACGTGAAGATTTTAAAGCTTTCTGTGTTTTTTTATGTCGTAGTATTTAATTAGTACGACAGTCCGGCTAAGTAAATACATACATGAGAAACCCGACTAATATTAGTTCTTTCCATAATTAACTTTTTAATGGTTTAAAGAACATATAATAACCCTTGTGTGTGGCTTTTTATGCGTAATCATCAACGTTTTTTCATTTCCTCGAAGAGTTTCAGTAACTTTAACATATTGATTCAAATGTTTAACCACACACAAAGTAGGATCAAAATAGGATAAGCTTGAAAGGTTACCTTAGCTCCAGATCTCCCTGGTCTGCTTTGTTTGATCAGATCGTAAACATAGAACACAATGTTATCTGTAGTCACATACATACAGTCTAAACGCAACATTTGTAAAATTTTGCACTCTTTGAGCTGAAACCAATGATATTAACATTATTAATTTGAATGTTAATCTTTCCAATGACAATCTTTCAATTGGAGTCCACTGTCTAAGTAAGGTAAGTACAATGCTCACATCCCAAATCTCTGTGTATCTAGGTTTGGGTGGATTAATATTAAAGATTCCTTTCATGAATCTAGATATTAGTGGATGTGATCCAATTGATTTCTGGTCAGACATAAGTCCTAAATAAGATGATAAGGCACTGCGTGCAGTGTTAGTAGCACTGTAACTTAAATGTTGCTCAAAATGCTATTTAGCAAGGAGCTCCAATACATTTTCCATGCAATATCACAGTATCACAATATCAGACATGCAATATTCACCGTACCATCTGTGTGCAAAATTCCCCATCCCCCCCCATGATGCCTATAAGACCATCCATATATTTTGTCCGACCATCCCCCCCCAGATCCCCCCATCCCCCCCCCCCCCCCCATCCCATAATGCCCCCCCCCCATCCATCCCCAGTTAGGAATTGACATCCCCATCCCCCCCCAGCATTAATGGGAACCCCCAATTTGGGAACCCATCCCCCCCCATTGCTGAACCCCAAAGCAAAAGGTGGAAAAGCATCATCCCCCCCCATCCCCCCCCCCCCATCCCCCCCCCCCCCATCAATGAAAAAGCCCCCCCCATCCCCCCATCCCCCCCATCCCCCATCCCCCCCCCCCCCCCCATCCCCCCCCCCCCCCCAAATCCCCCCCCCCCATCCCCATTCCCCCCCCCCCCCCCCCCCCATCCCTCCCTTTTATCCCCCCCCCTGAATGTAGTTTGCTGAAATCCATTCCCCCCCCCCCCCCATTGCCCCCATCCCCCATCCCCCCCCCCCCCATTGACCCCACATGATACCATCCCCCCCCCCCCATCCCCCATCCCCCCCCCCCCCAATATGCTTTTTAGACCCCCCCCCCATCCCCATCCCCCCCCATCCCCCCATCCCCCCCCCCCCCCATCCCCCCATCCCCCCCCCCCTCCACACTGGAGCCCCCCCCATCCCCCCCCCCCCCCCCCCCCCATCCCCCCCCCCCCCCCCCCCCCCCCCCCCCCCCACCCCCCATCCCCCCCATCCGAGAGCATTAGCATCTATTTATAAACAATTTCAGGCTGTTTAATCAGAATGTTTTTAGCAGCTTGTGGGGATATTTTTAACCCACCATGGCAATTCCAACAAAACATCTTTTGTTAATTGCATAGGCCTATCAAAGTGGCCTGCCCTCTCTTTGAGAGCTCTTATTTTGTCCCTTTGAAGATTTTGATTAATGTAATGGACCAAATTCTACTGCAGGAAATGCTGCTACTAGTTTTACCAATAGTTTTCGCTACTTTTCGGATGGAAAGATAAGTTTGTGAATGAGATTATTACAAGTCACCAAAAATCATCAACTTTATCTTTGTTGGTAAAGTATTAACATAGTTTCTGAGTTAATTACAAACTCCAAATAGTTAATTGATTGTGCTGGCTGCAGCTGGAATGTAATTGGATGAATCCAGAACCCTAGCTTTAACAAAGCTTTTGTACTGAAACTAATTCTCAGCTGACTCTTGATTGCCATCATGATTAGAATGTCATTGAGATAAGCGTTTATTGTCATAACGATGTGTTTTTGTACTCTTAATTGGCTATCAAACTGGGCAAGTTTTCAAACATTTAGTAAAGAGCCTGGAAGCTGATGTTACTCAATCCATTTGGCAAAGCTTTAAACTGCCATAATTGTCCCAGCCAATTAAATTTTAAGTACCTCCAGAAACTGATGTATTGGTACAGAATAATAGGCATTTTTCAAATCAATCGTAGCCATATAACAACCTGCTGATATTAAATATCTTGCAGTATTAAAATGTTTTCCATTTAAAAATTTGTATTCTACCACTTATTTAGATCTGTAAGGTCCAGAATAATTCTGCAATCACCATCTTTTTATGTCCTTTGAAATATCTTAGACACAATTGATGCTCGTGTTTATAAGTTTTTTTCAATAACCCCTTTTCAGATAATTTGTCAATTTCCACATTAATCTCTGCTTTTCCAATTGCAGTAAACACGAAAGCATAGGCAGGTTTATCTGTACTGGAGGATTAACCCCTTCTTTAAATGTAATAGTGGCTCCTGAAACTGCTTGTAAAAATAAACCGATCAGAAATAATAGTAAGCCAGTCTTTATAAAACTTTTGTAATCTCCCTCCAACTGGAGATTAATCCGCAGTTTCTTTAAAGATAGAACAAGTCTTTAATACCTCTCCATATGAGCGTGGTGGTCTCCTTTTCCCCGAATACGGGTAAGTATTGGGCTGTGCAGTACAATAATATTTCCTTGACATATTTCTGTCTTTATTTCCAAAATCAAATCCCCTTCTGGGCGAAAAAATACCTTTTTTGTCCTAAGACGAAGGTTTCATGCAGTTAAAAATTTTTAGCTTCTTCATCCAATTTTTAATAATTTAGGCAGATTTACTCCAAACAGATAACCAGGAGCTTGAACACCACTTGCTCGAACCACACAAGCTTGCAAACCTTGGGTGAAATATGGGCCGAATAGCCATTTTCCTCATACAATAATTTCATAGAAAGAATTTGCACAATAGGCCCTCTTTTTTTTTTAAACTTATCCATCTCCCCAAAAGCCATAATGGCAGCAGAATAATTTGTGAGGATTTTTGAACCTCACTTCTTGAGCTCTCATATTTGGGGTCATGGATGCCCATATCAACGGATAAAACCGTAGCACTTTCAATGAGGCACAATTTCCTGTGCGTTTATAATTCTGATGTTTCAATCATCACAGAATCATGAAGTTGGTGAGATACCATATATTAATGTTGGCAGCTAGGTTTTCTTCCATAGCCTCACCACTTCCTTTATATATAGCAAATTCTTTTGCTATCTCAGGCACATTTGGCCTTTCTTTTATTTTGTGGTGTGTTTTTAAATGCAAATCACCATCAGCAGGGTCTGCCTTCTGCAGCCCTAAATCAATTGGGATTTCATCCCATGAGACTTCCTTCGGCCCAAATCCTGGGTCCGGAGTTCCAACTCCCAATTAGGCCCACAGCCATATCAGAATAATTAAACCCCTCAGGGCTTTTTTGGGAACCTTCTGGGTACTGTGACCCTAGTCTCATAATTTTTTGGAGAACTTTCTCCATATGCTCCATTATTAGTTCCATATAGTTTAATTATCTGGAGGACTTTCAGTATCAGAGTCATCAGAACCACGGGCCTCTCAGATTTCTTTTACATTTTAGGAGCATTTCTCTCCGTGGTTATAACTTCTGGAGAATCTAGAACTCACTAACGGGTATATCAGCGGCCACCGGTATCGGAACCGGATCCGCACTAGCTTTTTTCCCCCCGTATTTTTATTTTCACCCCGGAAGCTCTTTTTACCCGCGAATTTTTCTTTGCCGATTTCTCCATTTCTTTCATTTAATCTGTGCTAAACAGCACTTTAACGTGACTCTGACTTTTTTTATTTTACTTTATTTTTACTGCTGGACCCACCCAGCGTACGCTAAAAAACATCCCGACTTTGCTGCACTTACCTCGGGGCCGTTCCGACCGCTGCGAGGAGCTGCTCCTTACTGCAGCTCCTCCTTCCGCCGTCAGCGTCGACGTAATGCCGTTTGCCAGCGTGAGGCGGGGTTTCTTCACGTAGTCTCTCACGTGACTCCGAAGTAAAATTGGTTTTAACAATTTGGTGAATACTCTAGGAGCTGAGGTCAATCCATTTGGTAACGCTTTAAACTGCCATAATTGATTCATCCAATTGAATTTGAAAAACCTTCTATGTTCGCAATGAACAGGCATTGAATAGTATGCGTTCTTCAGATCTATTGTGGCCATATAACAACCTTTATAAATGAGTTGTTTGGCCGTAACTAATGTTTCCATTTTAAAGTGTCTATATACTACAAACATATTTAATTTTGTCAGATCCAAAGTTATTCTACATCCGCCGTCCCTCTTAGGCCGGGGAAAAATGTTTGACACAATTTGACGGACTTGATGGTCCGTTTTTTCAATGACCCCTTTGTCATATAATTTAGTGATTTCAGCTTGAACCTGTATCACCTCAGTTTGTGAAAAATGAAGTGTTCTAACAGGAACATGTTGGAAAGGTAAAATAACATTTGGAATAAATTCAATCCAAAATCCTAGAATAACACTTCTGATAAATAGATCTGAAGTAAGCTGCATCCATTCATTATAAAAAAAGCAATAATCTACCACCAATATTCTCTTGAATCACATTTAATATGTTGTTATGAGAACTTACCTCCCTGGTAACAGGTACACCCTGCTGACTCCAGCCTTTGGCAGTAGCTCCCATGGTCGCTCGTGCTCCCACCGAGGGATACCATCCACGTCCCTATGCTGAGGCCCGGCTTGTCCCTGGAGCAGCTCCGGATGCTGTGGTGGTTCTGTAGGAATACTTTCTCTTCAGCTGTCTGCCCGGCATCATCGGTCTCATCAGACTAATAGTTTTAGCATCTTCATTAATTTCCCTCACTTGTTTGGTTAGATCTGCGCCGAATAGCAGATCTGGTGGTTGAACAGTTGCTGGTTTGCAAAGCCATTTGGGATAGGCGTGTGCACACTCTATCCAGCCCCGGTGTGAATACATCCACTGACTCCGTGGGCCTAGCAGACTTATCTGCTGCCTTGTGCCCTAATGGCAACGGCTCTGTGCTATGTAGCACTAAGTCTGCAGTCGCTGTATCAGTAATAAGCGACTGAAACAGGGGAATGAGGTAAGGCTTCTAAGCCTGAACTGCCGTGGCTGGTTACTCACCGCTGGAGGAGCTCCGTTCCTCGCAGCCTCCGTGCGCCAATGCGGCTGACGTACTGGTGCACAAGTGGCCTGGCGGGTCTTCTTCACGGAATCACTCCGTGACTCCGAAGTAAAATTGTGAAGTGGAAGGAAAATGATACATGGTTTTCAAATTTTTTTACAAATAAAAAACTGAAAAGTGTGGCGTGCAAAAGTATTCAGCCCCCTTTTCTCTGATACCCCTAAATAAAATCCAGTGCAACCAATTGCCTTCAGAAGTCACCTAATTAGTAAATAGAGTCCACTTGTGTGTAATCTAATCTCAGTATAAATACAGCTGTTCTGTGAAGGCCTCAGAGGTTTGTTAGAGAACATTAGTGAACAAACAGCATTATGAAGCCCAAGGAACACACCAGACAGGTCAGGGATAAAGTTATGGAGAAGTTTAAAGCAGGGTTAGGTTATAAAAAAATATCCCAAGCTTTGAACATGTCACGAAGCACTGTTCAATCCATCATCCGAAAATGGAAAGGGTATGGCACAACTGCAAACCTACCAAGACATGGCCGTCCACCTAAACGGACAGGCCGGGCAAGGAGAGGATTGATCAGAGAAGCAGCCAAGAGGCCCATGGTAACTCTGGAGGAGCTGCAGATATCCACAGCTCAGGTGGGAGAATCTGTCCACAGAACAACCATTAGTCGTGCACTCCACAAATCGGGCCTTTATGGAAGAGTGGCAAGAAGAAAGCCATTGTTGAAACTAAAGCCATAAGAAGTCCTATTTGCAGTTTGCCACAAGCCATGTGGGGGACACAGCAAACATGTGGAGGAAGGTGTTCTGGTCTGATGAGACCAAAATGGAAGCTTTTGGCCTAAATACAATACGCTATGTACGGCGGAAAACTAACACTGCACATCACCCTGAACACACCATCCCCACTGTGAAACATGGTGGTGGCAGCATCGTGCTGTGGGGATGCTTTTCTTCAGCAGGACAGGGAAGCTGGTCATAGTTGAAGGGAAGATGGATGGAGCCAAATACAGGGCAATCTTGGAAGAAAACCTGTTAGAGTCTGCAAAAAACTTGAGACTGGGGCGGAGGTTCACCTTCCAGCAGGACAACGACCCTAAACATACAGCCAGAGCTACAATGGAATGGTTTTAGATCAAAGCATATTCATGTGTTAGAATGGCCCAGTCAAAGTCCAGACCTAAATCCAATTGAGAATCTCTGGCAAGACTTGAAAATTGCTGTTCACAGACGCTCTCCATCCAATCTGACTGAGCTTGAGCTATTTTGCAAAGAAGAATGTGCAAAAATTTCAGTCTCTAGATGTGCAAAGCTGGTAGAGACATACCCCAAAAGACTTGCAGCTGTAATTGCAGCGAAAGGTGGTTCTACAAAGTATTGACTCGGGTGTGGCTGAATACTTTTACACGCCACACTTTTCAGTTTTTTTATTTGTAATAACATTTGGAAACCATGTATCATTTTCCTTCCACTTCACAATTATACACCACTTTGTGTTGGTCTATCACATAAAATCCCAATAAAATACATTTACGTTTGTGGTTGTAACGTGACAAAGTGTGGAAAAGTTCAAGGGGTATGAAAACATTTGCAAGCCACTGTACACGTGCTCATCTACATTTTGTCATCTACATAAATTATGCTTAATTTATCCACCATTAATATCTTGAATTAAGTAGTTTTATGCAATCCTTTTTTTTAACGGTTTCAAAATTAATTCAAACATCATAATAGAGGTATGAATCTGAAATACTCCATAAGGTATCTCAAATTCACACTTCTAGTATGGGTAAAAAGTTTGGTATCTTATCTCAAATGTTTTCCTTGCATTCAATTATGATGTATAATTTCAGGTTATAAAATCAGATACAAATATTTAAGTTGAAAGTCCCTTTAACCTTTGAAGAAAAATGCTGAATGATCTAACAGTATTACTGTCATTGTCATTACTGATTTAATTCCCCACATTTATCAAACACCTATGTGATACATGAAGACTCCTAGTTACAACATCGTTTTGTTGGTGAGAACTGTTAGTTTTGTTCGTATCCTGAACTGTTCATAAGTCAGAAATGAACACAAATATTGTGTGGGGGAGAATCACAAAAGCAGCTGTGATAGGAGAGTGAGCAGATGTGGGAAGAGTGGTTGAACCATCCTAGTTCAATCGTGCTTTATTTGTCACATATGCCACTGCACAATGAAATTATTTTTGTATATATTATACATACGTCTGCTGGACTAGATTCAGCCGCTGATTGTTGTGGCTCAGGAGTGTGTTGGCAGATAGAGAAAACATGCAGAAATGCCCCGTTCCACCCAGCAGAAATTGCCTGCAACCCATGTGCACCCGGAAATTCCATCTCTAGCAATCCCACTGTCTCCCAATGCTATTTATCTGCATGGGGTGTCCCAAATCAGACATTCGTAACCCAGGAATGGCCCATACTAGATTATGTTACTTTGATAAACCCAGTCACATCATTGTTATCAGTGGGTGGTGGAAGAACCATTTCTAACATCTTTGACCAAAATTAAATTCTATTTATATTTTAAGGTAAATCAAGAAATTCCAAAAGTTAATTTTCTGTGGAATATTTTTGTTACTTACTTGTACACAAGAGGGCACTGTCATCCAGCGCATTATAAAATGTCTCACTAAAATTAAATCCAATTGGTTGGAAAACAAATAATGGCAGCTACTGAGCATCATATCAATTTCCACGATCTTTCCATGGTCACAGGCAGAATTATATTGCCCAGTGAAAGTGGTTTAAAATAACAAAACAGTATTATTCTCAATTAATTTTCCACAAAAGGCTGGTTTATTTTCTGTGACCGAATGGTCTTTTTTTTTTATGCTACTTTGAATTATATTACCTGAACTGGATCGTATTCGTGAGGGAGATAAAATTACATTACTTTAGTTTGAATAGCTTGCCTACAATTCCGGTATACTTGCACTTTTTCATTCGCCATCTGTTTTACAAACACATTTTCTGTGTAAACACAAATTCATTTGTAATCAATTTAATTGAAATTTGGTCTTTTATTTTATGTAGATGAAGACAGGGTATATTCGGAGTAGATGGAGTTGGAAGTGAGAAGGTGGGATATAAGAGGAAGATTCGGAAGGATAGCATGCTAATGGCACAGAGGAGAATGTGAAATGGAGGGGAAGGGGAATGCAGACAGAGGGATCAAAAAGAGTGGTAAGAATCTGCAAAACGAAGGGAAAATAAATAGCGTTGATGACAGGAAAAAGGCATTTCCCAGTAGATGCCCCAAGTTGGATCTTAGCTGACTTGGAGTTGTGTGTGGACCAGAAATTGAGGGAAATTGGTCAATAATTTTATAAAATCTGTAAAATTAAGTTTACTTATTTCTCATTGTACCATACTTCTACTAAAAAAGCAATTAAGATTTAAAACAACTTTGACATTCAATCATTTTGAAGAGGTAAGATGAGAGGTAAGGTTGTAAGAAAGAGAAATAAACTGGAAATACTGCAATTAAATAAGTTAATAACATTTATTTGAATTAAAAAAAAACACTTGAACATTTATACATTACAGTTTACCACTGCTCACATGGCACAACTATTATATTGTGAGGATTCGGTGAGTGGAAAATATCCTATTAATGTTTCAAAGTGCTATTCAGTAACCAGAGTATTGCATTAAACTTTTAGACTTTAGAGATACAAAGGACAAAAGGACAAAGGACATTTATTGTCACATACACCAATTGGTGTAGTGAAATTTGTCTTGCCATGCAGCACACAGATAAAGATAAGTCACAACATTAAAGAATTTAACAATAAACATAAAAAAAACATCCCCCCACAATGGTTCCCATTATGAGGGAAGGCACAAAGTCCAGTCCCCATCCCCTTGTTCACCCATAGTCGGCGCCGTCAGTGTGGAAACAGGCCATTCAGCCCACTGAATCCATGCCAACCAGCGATCACCCTGTACACTAACCCGCACGCAAAAGGAACACTTTTACAACTTATCAAAGCCAATTAACCTTTAAAACCCTGTCCATGGGGGGAAACCTGAGCACCTGGAGAAAACCCATGTGGTCTCAGGGAGAACATACAAACTCTGTACAGATCGCACCCATAGTCAAGATTGAACCCGTATCTCTGGTGCTGTCAGGCAGCAACTCTACCGTCGCGCCACTATGCTGCCCGATTGTAGAGAGACCAAATATAGTTCTTCAAGTTTTCAAATACCAAAGACTGTCCCATCATTGAAATTACAATGAGATAAACAAGATCATGTATAAGTATGTGAGCAAAATCGTATTGGACTTTTGACATAGGATTTTTTTGTGGAAGATATCAGGTTACTGCAATATTTTAAATGCAAGGAGATGCCAAAATCAAGCACCCTTAAGTCCTGAGGGAAAACAGAATTGTCTATTTGGAGCATAAATTGTCTTCCAAATCATGCACTCTTATGCAATTTAGTTGTTTTCATTTGGAAGCAACAACAATATGGAAGGTATTCTTGAACTGAGTTTGACAAAGACTTGCGATAGTGTGATAGACATCAGGAATATCAAAATATCAAATAATATTACGTACTTACACTTCAATTAATTGCATAAGCTTCCTTGATTTTCTTCATTCCTATTTTTCGCGAGAAGTTTCACTTCCACTCATATATTCCCATCCTTGCAACTTTGAATCAATACCATTCGAGATTTGTTTTGGCAAGTTGCCTCATGAACTTGCTGTTCATTGATTTCATTGTTATCGACTGATTACTCTTTCATCTGGATGGTCTTTGGTCTATTATTCATCACTTTTGGCTAACAAACTTTCCTAAATTCAAGAGAACTGCAATTTCTGCAAATCTGAAATAAATGCATCATATGCTGGAAATTACTCCGCAGATCAGGCATCGTCAATGAAAAGAAAAGCAGGGTTGATGTTTTTGGTCAAAGAATCCATTGTTAGAACCGGGAAAGTGAGAAAATAATTTAGGGTGTGGGCAGAGGAGGACATGGGAGGGTGGGGGGAGGGGGGGAGGAGAGAAAGAGGGAGGTGGTAGAGAGGGGGGGGGGAGGGCGGGGTTGGGTGAGGGGGAGAGAGGGGGAGAGGGAGGTTTTCTTTACTTGCGTTATGCACTTTATTTGTTGATACTAATTATGCCATAAAACAATTTTCTTCTACATATAAATTGGATCAGAGCCATATTGTAATAAACCAGCTGTACCACAATCGGATCATGGATCTTTCCAGGCAAAGTGCTAAGGGCACTGTGAGATGATGTGCCTTTTGTAATGATAAAGAAATCAAATTGATCATGGGAGATTTTTTACAGCAACCTCATCGTGTCCTGTGGATATGCCTAGCTCAATGTGGAAAGGGAGAACCAAAGCGAGTGGCAGTGAATAAGGTTCGTTTTTTATGAACAAAAGGTTTGTATTCGTTCACAAAATTACAGTGCAAGGTGAAATCGCCCCCATGATCTTTCAGACTGTATTGGGCCTGAATGTTTACAGATACAATGAGAGATGCCTGGCAGCACGACACTACTGGTTGTCATTGTAGTTGAGAAAGAGCATTTGCGAGCACTTGAAGAGGTTTTCCAGATGCTCAATGGACATATTTGCAAAATGAAACAGAACAGGTTTCCTGCAAAAAGAGATTATCTATCTGGATCTAGAGATGAGTGCAAGTGGATTGCAACCTGTCAGAAAAAGGTTTACAGCAATGCTAACCATCATAGATTGGCAAACATCACAGGTTCAGATCCTTCTTTGGGAAGCTACAATATCATTCTGAGTTGCTGCAGGTTTATGCCACTGGTTACTGACAGGTTTACCCTGGTATTAGGATGGAGAGCAACAAAGGTTACAGGATGTTACGTGTAAGGTAAGTCTTGATTGTGAATCAGTCTTGATCCAGTATGACATGTAAGATACTGAGACTTTTCTGTCATGCATGCCTCCAATTGTGGTGGCACCACTTGTGTTTATGAGTACGAGTTGTGAGCAATCTGTAGCACGTGCTCCTCACATGTTGGAAGATGCAAAAAGAAGCCGATTGAAAAGCTTACATTACCTCCAATCTAGCATGTACCCTTTCACATCCATAACAGATCACAAACTATTTTGGGTCGAAGTCAGCTATCCCCTGAATGACAGAATCAAAATTATAATGATGGGTATTGTGACTCGTGCAAGAGAGTGATGTTCAGTATTGCAATGAATGTATTAAAAGCCTTTGTAGAGATCATAAGGAGAATAAACAGGGTGAACGTGCACAGTCTTTGACTCAGGGTAGGGGAATCTAAAACCACAGGATATAGGTTTACGGTGAGAGGGCTAAAGTTTAATATGAACCTGAGAGGCAACATTTTGGATCAAGCTGCCAGACGAATGGCTGAGGCAGGTACTATAACAACATTTAAATGATACCTTCTTCTTCTTGCGTATGGCGTACAGAGCCTAAAGTTGTAGGACAACTTGTTCTAATTCATCTTATTTGATTGTGCACGCCAGGTTGATTGCATTCGTTGAAACAGGGCGGACCACATGAAGGTTACAATGTACCGACAGTACATGGATAGGACTAGCTTGCATGGGCTATTTTGGTCAGCATGGAAGAGTTTCCGTGCTGTATGACTATGACAATGACACTATGGGTGGAACAAATCTGATGTCAGTATCAGAGACAATTTGAGTTCCCATTGCTGAAGTCTTGACCACAAATTATGAGTGGGAACATTAGGTGGCTCTTCTTGGAGCACTTGAAGGGGGAATCTCAAGTGAGGCCGATGACCAGCGGGTTCTCATAGTGCTTATGAAGGTTGTGGCATGTGGATTTGTTTATTGGCCTGGAGTAAGCCGAGATACTTGAAGACATGGTCGATTGTGTCCAACCTACCGAGATTGTAGGACCCACCCTCCAAAGCCATGGGGACATGGACATTGTTTGTGAAGTTAGTCCAAAGGTGCATGTTGACAACTACCAAATCTGAACCGCCAGCTCTCTCATATTAATCAGTACAAAGCCACTTTTAAGGTTTGAAAGTTAACGCATTTGGATGTCTGCTCCAAAGGACCATCAATGAATAGTGGTCAACCTTCACAAAATATCAATTGACAGAAGAACTAGAACGAGACAATGGGCCTCAGTGAGAAGTCTACGAACAACAATACCATAAACCACAGTCACATATCTCCATATCATTCCTTTTCAAATGGAGAAGCTGAAAGGTTTGTTCAGATTGGGGAGGAAGTTTTAAAAAGCACAGGTAATATCCATGCAGCACAAACTGCAATCTCCCTGCCGATGTATAGGGCAGCGCTCCACTGCCCAGATGAACGGATCCTGGAGGACCTGTTGACCACCAGCTCACAGCAATGTAAAGTCTGATACAGGCAAATATCATCCAAAGAAGTCAACTCACCTTGACTGGACTAGGAAGGGAGGCAGAGAAACCACAGTGTGGTCTTCTCCTCGAGGTTCACGGAGAGCAATGGACTCAGACTGCAGGCTTTGGTGAGAAAGGTTCAGAAATACTTGCTTTCATTAGCCAGGGCAGGGAGTTTATGGTGCTGCTAGATAAAACATTTATAAAATGTTCTCTCAGACACATCTGGAGTACTGATTGTAGTTCCGGTCACCATACATTTGGAATGTGTAACTGCATTGGAGAAAACGCAGAGGAGATTCACCGAGATGTTACCCGGGGTGGAGCGTGTTAGTTATGCAAGGAGACTGCATAGGCTCCTTGGTGAGGAGGAGGCCAGTGGGTTGACCTGAGACAAGCTTACAATGAGCATGGAATGTGAGAAACTTTTCTCAATAGCAGAGGTGGCTAAAATAGATGGCATTGGTTTTAGGGTAAGGGGTCGAGGTTTAGAGGGAAACTGAGGAAGTAAATTTTCATCGAAAAGATGGTTGGAATTTGGAATGCACTGCCTGAGGAGCTGGTGGAGACAGGTGCTCTCAACATTTTTTTGAGGTATCCATGGACGGCACAGCAGTGGAGTTGCTGCCTTCTGATGCCAGAGACTTGGTTTCGATCCTGATTGTGGGTGCTGTCTGAACGGAGCTTGTATGTTCTTTCTGAAGCTACGTGGATTAATTGCGGGTGATGTGTTTTCCTCCCACACTTCAATGACGTATGAGGCTGTAGATTAATTGGCTTCTGTAAAATTGTACATTGTTCCTATTGTGTAGGATAGTGCTAGTGTGCGGGGTGATCACTGATCTCTTTCCACACTCTATCTCTAAAATCTAAAGATGATCACATGAATTGTCAAGGCATGGAAGGCTATGTGCCAGGAGCTGATAAATGGGAAAAGTCAGATAGGAGCTTGGTCATTTTGATGCAGATATGATGGCCTGTTTCAGTAACTGTGTTATTCTTTGAGAATTGCAGCCAATTTACAGATTTGAATGGGTGTCAAATGTGCAAATACCTGGATCACCTGGCCAAGAAATATTGGATGGAAATTTTTGTTTGAATATTAAAAATTTATTAAAAAAATCATTGACTTTGTCATGTGTGTCACCATGGGAAACCCATTAGTAATGTGTGAAGGGGTGCGGAAAAATAAATCCAGAGCATCATTCTGGACCAAGATGCAGTGTAATAAGGCATACGTTCTAAAAGGTGGCAGAATTTGAGACTAATTTCTAGGACGAATACCCAAGTATGCTGCAATGGTTGCTACTTGGAATAACAAAACAAAAATAATCATTCAACAGTCAGCTGGTATCCATAATAGAGTATTTGGAAGAGCTAACACTATATATAAGATCTTCCCATTCACGTTTATCTCATGAACATTATTTTGCAAAGGTCTCCATATAAAACTTGACTTAGTGAAGACAGAACAATGTACACCACTGCAATTGTGACTGTGTGACACGCTGATTAGGTACCTGACCAAATGGAGGGTTACAATACTTTGTAAATAGCAGGTGTTGGTGAGGAGGTAAATAGAACTGAAAGCTGAAAAATAGAACTTTGGCAATAACTAGGTGAGTGGCAGCATTGAACAAGTGCCAAATTAAATTATATAAACTCTACGTCAAGAAAGTTTGGTTGCTGGGATTCAACAAACATCTTGCTAAGCTCTTCAAAAATGCTTTGTTTTAGTAGTATTGATATCCGTATTGCCAGATCAATAATTTTAACATTGTAAAGGTCTAACAGTGCAAAACCATGGGGAAATGTTGCAATTTTAGCATTTGAAATCAATTTCCCATCCTTTCAATTATGCAGTCCTTACTCATCCTGGAAAAAAATGGGATAATTGGAGAGAATTAGAGTGGCTTTGTCTGCAGCAGGTCACGTCTTACTAACAATTTAATTTTTTGACGAGATTATGAAGGTAGTGCAGTGGATGTTGCCGACATGGATTTTAGTAAGGCATCTGATAATGTCCTTTAATAATGATAGGCTGATCCAGAAGGTTAAGATGCATAAAATCCATGGTGACTTGGTTGTTTGGATTCCAAAGCAAGTGAAGAACAGGTTAATAGTGGAAGGCTGTTGATCTAGCTGCGGGTTTATCATCAGTGGAGTTGCACAGTATCTGTCCTGGGACCTCTGACTCGGGCATAAATATAGATGAGTTGGTTCGTAAATTTGCTGATGACACCAAAATTCATAGAATTTTAGACAATGAGGAAGGCTGTCAAAGGACACATGGGGATATAGATCTGTAATAGAAATGGGCAGAGAAATGGAAGATGGCAGTGTGAGGTACGTTTGGAGGTCAAATGTAGGGGAAAAGTAAAAAGTAAAGGCAAGAGCTTAACTGCATTGGTAATACCGAGGGAGTTCAGGACTGTAACTTCCTAAAAATAGCACACGTGGATAGATTGATAAAGCAGGCTTCTGGTATGCTTGCTTTCATTAGTTGGGGCATTGAGTAGAAGTGTCAAGAAATAATGTTGCAGATTTATTACATTTTGGTTATCCCATTACAGCAATGCTTTGAAGATGGTGCAGAAGAGGTTTACCTGAATGCTGCCAGGATTAGACAGTAGTAGCTATAGGGAGAGAGTAAATGTTGAAAGCTGGATTTGCAGATGCTGGTTTACAAAAAATCCAGAAGGTGTTGGAGTAACTCAGTGGGCCAGGCAGCATTTCAGGAGAACTTGGTTAGGCGATCACCAAAGATGATGCCTACCCACTGTGTTACTCCAGCGCTTTCTGTCATTTTTAGCTATAAGGAGAGGTTAGGCAAACCTGGATTGCTTTCTCTGTAGCATGGAGGCTGAGGGGAGTCCTCATAGAAATATATCAAATTATGAGAGGCATTGATATGGTAGAAAGTTCAAACCTTTTTCCCAGGATAGAAATGTCAACGACTAGAGGGCTTAGCTTTAAAGTCAGAGGGAGGAAAGTTTAAAGGAGATGTGCAGGGCAAGTTTTTTACATGGAGAGTGGTGGGTGTCTTGGGAATAGCGGGATATGGATCAGGCAAAGGAGATTAGCTTAACTTGGCATCATGTTCAACATCATGGCTGAAGGACTTGTTCCTGTGCTGCACCTTTCTATTGCCATGTTCTAAAACCTTAGAAATTTGTGCAGGTCTTGTCAGCAGATTTTCGGAATTAGTTCACTTTATTGATTTTTGTTCAACGATAACTTTGGCACTCAGTGCACTGAATATAATATAATACAAAGATAAGCAAGCATGCAGCTTTTTAGTGTCAAGGCAAAAACACATTACAAAGTCTTCAACCTTCAATGTTCCAAATTCTTTCCAAGGACACTAGATATATTCAGGAAGGAACTGTAGGTGCTAGAAGATAGACCGAAGATAGACACAAAAAAGCTGGAGTAACTCAGCGGGACCGGCAGCATCTCTGGAGAGAAGGAATGGGTGACATTTCGGGTTGAGAAGAGGTCTGAAGAAGGGTCTCGACCCAAAACTCCACCCATTCCTTCTCTCCAGAGATGCTGCCTGTCCCACTGAGTTACTCCAGATTTTTGTGTCTATCACCAGATGTATGTTATGCACAACAATGTGGTAAATTATAATTAGAAAATAATTCAAGTAGATGTGTCTATTCTTATATTTAATACAAATATATTCATATGTTACATTTGAAAGGATAACGTTAGGACTGCTTTTCGATTTAATTGTTCAATGAAGCAAACCTAACGTCGAGGCCAAGTTCTGTGGTGGTTAAATCTGAGGAGAATGCTCCATTTCTCCTATCCCGGTTGATGACGTTAAAGTTGTCCAGCTTCAGTAGCCAGGATAAATCCTGGCCTCTGGTGTTGTCCATGCGCTGTTTGTATTTTCTCCCTGTGACTGTTTGATTTCCCTTGGTGCTCGGATTCTTCCTATGTACCAAAGACAATTGCATTAGTCGGTTACTTGTCCATTAAAGTGGGGAGTGGCATTCGATGGGAATGCGAGGGAAATAGTTCACAGGGCAAATTAGCAGGGAATGGGATAGCAGAACAGCAGATAGCGGAACCAAGATAATCCACACAGAAATGGTCAAGACACACTTTACAGATGACAAGCACTTGGATTGACATTTCCAAGTTCACTGAAGCACACAAGAAGATAGCCTCACACTCAACATCTTGAGACAAAGATCCTTTGCCAACCTGTCCCAGCTGTACCGAAATAGTTCACGGCAAAATTGGTTCATTTTGCAAGTGTCACCTGTCAGCAAACAGCTGACAGGAAGCCTCAACTTGGGAACAGATGCGGCAAAGACAGAGAAACCGAGAGGGATGGCATCCTTGCATTAGGATGGGTCAGAAGACTGAAGAAGGGTCTCAACCTGAAACGTCACCCATTCCTTCTGTCCAGGGATGCTGAGTTACTCCAGCATTTTGTGTCTATCTTTAGCCTTTGATTATGTTGGATGCTTTTTTGAGGCTGTGTGAACTGTAGAAGGAGTCAATGGTGGGAAGTCTGGTCTCTGTGATGGATTGGGTTACATCTACAATCCTCTGCAATTTCCTGCAGTCTTGGGCAAAGCTGTTCCCAAACCAAGCTGTGATGCAACCCGACGGTTTGTAAGAATCATTGGGAACATACTGAATTTCCTCAGTCTCCTCGGGAAGTAGAGGTGCTGGTGTGCCTTCTTGGCTATCAGATCAATGTGGTTGGTCCTCGACAGATCATTGGTAATATTAACACCAAGGAACTTGAAGCTCTCAATCATTTCCACTTTGGCACCATCGGGTGGCGCCTCGCCAACAGTCTGTTTGTCCCTTCCTTCTCTGTTGTTTCTTTAGTATGTGTTAAATGTATGTTTTTAGTGTTCTATTGCTTGTTTTTTTTGTGATGGGTGGGGGGTGGGGGGGGGGGGGGGTTGAGGGAAACTTAAAAAAAATCTCTTACCTTGACGGAAATGCAATTTTTTTCCATATCGTATCTCAGTCGGCACTGCGGCCTAACATCGTGGAGCTGGCAGCCTCTGCTGGAGACCGACTTTGGGAGCTCCAACTGCGGGAGCCTGCAGACTTTAACATCGTGGAACTGGCGATCCCTTTGCCAGGGATCGACCTCTGAGCTCCAACCGCGGGGGGTCTGCGGACTTTAACATAATGGAGCTCGCAGTCTCTAGTTGGAGACCAACTTCGGGAGCTCCAAGTCGCAGGAGCTTCGATCGCCCCGACGCGGGAGCTTCGATTGCCCCGAGGTGGGGGCTTCGACCGCCGGCTTCAATCGCCCCAACGGATGGTTCTACTGCCCCGAGCGCGGAAGAAAAGTGAGGGAAGAAGATTAGACTTTATTGCTTTCCATCACAATGAGGAATGTGGGGAATCCACTGTGGTGGATGTTTATGTTAACTTTTATGTAGTTGTGCGTCTTGTTGCTTTTTTTAGTGTGGCTGTGTGGTAATACGAATATCACTGTACCTTAATTGGTACATGTGACAATAAAAAACCTTTGATGCTGATTGAAGCATGTCCACCATCATGCTTCCTGAAATCAATAACTACAGTATCTCCTTCATCTTGCTGATATTGAAGGAGAGCATGGAGGTCATTAGGGAGGGACCCATTGTTCCCACCGATACTGTCTGCCCACGCTTTGTTGCCCATTACACTGTGAAAGCCTTGCAAACTGGACCTCACTTTCAAACACTTTAGTATTATAATAGTGATGTGAAGCATAAAAATCTGGAATCTTTCTGGCACAAATGGTTCGCACTGAAAATGTTTTTACTGATAACTGGAGGCTTGAATATTCAGCACCAGCAAATCTCCCTTGATGTGATTAAAGGATATCGGACAGGAACGACATATTGGTAAAATTGAATTATTCACTTCATTCTCCTGGTTCCATGGTTTATTGTTGTATCTATCTTATGATGTTTGTAAAGATCTGTTTGCAGCCAAGTGGATCGTGGCAAACACGGGTGTAGCATAAAACTAATGTTCACCTCTGAGGAATTGGCATTAAGCACAATCAATAGAAGACAGGTTGCTTCCAACACTGACAAGAATGAAATTCAGAAGAGAGAGAGAGGAATGGCAAGTCCAATATACTGTATATCATTTGTCTAACCTAATCAACCTGGACCATTAATTAGGGCATACAACAATATAGCTTTCATGTATAATTCCAGTCACATCAGTATAACAGGTCAGATCTTATTCTAGCTGCAACTAGAGCAAAAAAAAAACCAGCTAATATTCGAGGTGGTGTATCTTTCTGAAGGGTTACTGGTGATTCTTTTCATAAACATTGTGTTTATATGTTTAATAAAATAGAAATAGCTGGAAGCACTAACCAGGTCCAGCAGCACCTATGCAAAAACGAGCCGTGGCAAACATTCCAGGAGTGGCAAAATTAAAAAAAAAACCATGCAGATGATGGAATGAGGCAGAGGAAATATCTCTAATGATGTGAGGTCAATAATGTACTGAGGTAACTCGTAGAGGTCTCCTGGTTGATGGGTTAATAAGAGCAGTGAGAGAGAGAGAGAGAGAGAGAAAATGAGAGAGAGAAAATGAGCAAATGTTAAGGCAGCACGGTGGCACAGCAGTAGAGTTGCTGCCTTACAGTGCCAGAGATCCGGATTGTATCCTGACTACGGGTGCTGTCTGTACGGAATTTGTACGTTCTCCCGTGAACTTTTTTAAAAGTGCGGGTTAGTTTACCCAGAGCTGTTGGATGAGTCAGCAGAAGGCAGAGAAAGTGAGGGCACGACAAATTAAAGGTAAGAAAGGCAATTTAAAGGTAACCATTGGATTGGTTGCAACATAAAATTGGTCAATTGAGCTGCAAATAAAGAAAAGGCAGAGTCAGCGTAGCGGCCTATTGGGAGCGGCCGTGTTGGGTGACAGGCTGTGTTGAGGGGGAGTGCTGTGTGGAGGCAAAGTGTGGGTCTTCGGCAAGGAGGCTATCAGCCGCAGAGAGGAGAATAAGTTTTAATCAGCTCTGTTATTCTCGTTGTTTAATTCATGATTTAGCTGCAGTTGTTATGGCAGGCAAGTTGTTGGAGTGTGCCTCTTGCAGCATGTGGGAGGTCAGGGACACTGCTGGTGCCTCTGACCACTATACCTGTGGAAACTGTGTCCAGGTGCAGCTCCTGAAGGACCGTGTTTGGGAACTGGTGCAGCAGCTGGATGACCTCAAGACCATCCAGGAAAACGTGAGCTTCCAGGACCGGACCTACAATGAGATCGTCACTTCGAGGAAAGAGGAAGAGCGAAGATAGAAAACGTGAGGAAGGGAAGTAAACATGGAGTGCAGGAGACCCCAGTGGCTGTACCTCTTCGAAACAGCTACACCCTCTTGGGAGTTGTCGGGATTGACGAAACTTCAAGTTTGGGTAGCAGCCAGGGCTGTGACTCCAACCCTGGCGCTGAAGCTCAACAGGGAAGAGTGACGTCAGGCAGAGCCATAGTGATGGTGACTCGATAGTTAGGGGTGCAGACAGGAGATGCTGCGGCAGCAGTCGAGACTCCAGGATGGTGTGTGTTGCCTCCCTGGTGTCAGGGTCCCATGTGATGGGCTGGGCTGCTTGGGGCTGGGCTGGGCTGCTTCGGGTCCCTCCGAAAGTCCGGTTGGAAACCTCCGCCAGCCACCTCAGCTCCAGTAAAGACGCGATGGCGCAGGAAAGGGCGGACCTTCCCGGAGAGTGACAGGGGAAGAGACTAATCTGCGCGACGCCGACTGGCAAAAAATCGTAGCGTTATCGCGAACCGTTTATGCGCAAATAGAAAGACCACCAAACAGGAAGATAACAAGATCAGTTTTAGTTATGTATCGATAGAGGACAAGGGGGAAAAGGGTAACTAGAGAGAGAGTGGGACCCCTCAGGAATCAAAGCGGTCATCTCTGCGTGGAACCACAGGAGATGGGCAAGGTCCTCAATGAGTATTTCTTCTCTGTATTTACCAAAGAAAGGAGGACGGAGGAACTTGGGGCAATCAATGGAAGTGTCTTGAGAGCAGTCAGTGTCACGGTCGGAGTAGTACTGAAGATACTGTCATTTATGAAGGTAGACTTCATACCTGAAATCTCCATGGCCTGATCAGATATATCCAAGGACATTGTGGGAAAATAGAGGACATTGCGGGAGCTCTGGTTGAAATTTACGAGTTGTCTTTAAATACAGGAGAGGTGCTGGAAGACTGGAGGGTGGCAAATGTTGTGCTTCTATTCAAGAAGGGCAGCAGGGAAAATGCTGGGAACTGCAGGCGAGTGAGCTTAAGATCTGTAGTTGGAAAGTTACCAGAGAGTATCCTGAGGGATAGGATATACAGGCATTTAGATGGACAAGGGTTTATTAGAGATAGTCATCTTGGTTTTGGATGTGGGAGGTCGTGTCTCACAAATCTGATTGCGTTTTTTTGCAGAGCTGTAGATGTGTATATGGACTTCAGCAAAGCATTTGACAAGGTAGGCATGGTAGGCTACTCTGGAAGGATGGATCGCATGAGACCAAGGAAAGATAGCTGAATGGATAGAAAGCTGGCTTTGTGGAAGGAAGCAGAGGGTGATGGTGGAAGGTTGCTTCTCGGATGGACTGTAACTAGTGGTGTGCTCAGTGTTTGGTGCTGGGCCCCGTTACTGTTTGTCATCTATATCAATGATTTGGATGAGAAGATACTCGGCAAGATTAGTAAGTTTGCAGATGATACAAAAGTGGGTGGTTTTGCAGATAGTGAAGATAGGAAAGTCTAACATGGGCAGGACCTGCACAGTGAATGGTAGGGCTCTGGGTAGTGTTGTAGAGGAGAGGGATCTTGGAGTGTAAGTGCATCGTTCCTTGAAGGTGGAGTCGCAAGTTGATCAGGTCTCTCCTCAATTCTGACGATCCAGAGAAATCACTCCAAACTTGTCCACTCTCTGCTTGTACCGAATACCCTCTCATCCATAAAACATTCTGGTAAACCTGAACCCTCTCCAAAGCCTCCACATCATTCCTGTAATGGGGTGAACCAAAGTTTTACAAAGCTGCAACACAAAGATGGCCAGCAGAGGACAGGGACATTGGTTTCTGGAAACTGCTCCAGTACATCGGGCGTGCAGGCCGGCCGGACTTTGGACTTTGAATCATGCCGCCAAAAAATGGCGGCGTCCGAATGTGGAATATATACAAAATTAATTTCACTTTGCATTTGCATATGAGACAAATAAAATACCATTGAAGTATATAATATGAAGAGATAAGTGAGCTGGATGATACCAGTGTCTAGCTTGGAGTTTCTAAAGGATGATCCTAAAGGAAAATATTGAAGAATATGGATGGGATTATCTGGAATCATGGTGGGATTGAAGACACAACTCATCGCATTTATTATGCTTGATGGTGTAATAATTTAGTAGAATTGGTCACCTGAGCCTCGGCTTTAAGTGGGGTTGCTAACTGTCCCATATTAGCCGGGTCATCCCGTATATTGGGCTAAATTGGTTTGTCCCATACGGGACAGCCCTTGTCCCGTATTTGACTGCCACTACTCGGGTCGAGGGGACTGCCGGGCCATCAGACAATAAACAATACGTGCAGGAGTCGACCATTCGGCCTTTTGAGCCAGCACCGCCATTCAATGTGATCATGGCTGATCATCCCCCATCAGTACCCCATTCCTGCCTTCTCACCACATCCCCTGACTCCACTATCTTTAAGAGCCCTATCTACCTCTCTCTTGAAAATATCCAGAGAACCGGCCTCCACTGCCCTCTGAGGCAGAGAATTCCACAGACTCACAACTCTCAGAGCTCTGCGTCCGGCACCACCTCACCCGTCCCGACGTAGTGCAGCCCATGGAGTGCAGCAGCAGTACGTCGCCCGTGGCCCCGTCAGTCGGCAGCCTGGCCAGCTGTCCGACCTTCGCTCACTGCCGACACCACCACCCCTCCATCTCATGGCCAATCATCGGTTCAAGAGTTGGATGGAGTGCTGGACTTTGTGCCCGGGCCAAAATTCCTCAACTGTGCCGCCAGCTGGGCTTTGGGAGCAGTCCAGGACTCGGGCCAACTCATCATTCACCGAGCCACGGCCAAGTCGGGCAACGAATTGCCGTCGGGAATTTGACTCTTATATTGACCTTTTGTCCCTTATTTGGTAGTGACAAAGTTGGCAACCCTACCTTTCAGGCAGTGATTAATTCATACCAGTCCCCATAGAGAGAACCATTTGCTGACTACCAGCGACTTGTATCGCAATTAATTGTGAACTTGGATGTCCCACAGCTCCAGACCACTCATTGAACCATAAAGCAGCATTGAACTCTGTACATCATTTCAGAAACTAGTTAGTTCAGATTAGAAGACAACCTAATGTTTTATCGATCCTTTTCTCAAGAGTGGTTTAAATGCTCCATGAAGTTACTAAAAGGCCAGGTTGAGTTTTAATTTGATGCTCAAATAGATCTTCAACTTGTGCTGTTTGCCTAATGTCTTGTTGTTGCCTAGGATATACCTCTCATTTAGCTGTGAATTACATGTGCTCAAGATCTTCCAAAGCACTCTATAATAAAGTACTCTAAGAAATCTAGTCAATGTAAGAAGCACACATTGTGCAGCTAACAGCAATGTGGGAATGACTAGATAAATATTTTAGTGATGTTAACCGACAGATATTGGCCAGGACACTAGGATAAACTTCCATGGTCTTCAAAATAGTGACTTTATCTCCATTTGAGAGTGAAATTGGACTTTTCATTTATTGAAAGACAAAGTTTTCAGCTGTGTAACATTCCTTTAATATTACGCTGGAATGTTATCTAATATTTGGTGTTCAGGTCCCTACAGTAGAAGAGTCTTTCTGAAACAGAACATAGAACAGCATAGGCAACAGGAACAGGCCCTCCAGCCCTCAATGTCGGTGCCAAACTTGAGGCCAGGTTTGCCTGCACCTGATCCATTATTCTCTGCCTGGGAATGGAGGGATTATCCATAATCCCTCCATTCCCTGCATATCCTTGTGACAATCTGAAATGCTACTATCACACCTGCTTCCACCATGAGCAGAGTGTTTTAGTTACCCACCACTTTCTGGATATAATGTGAACCGCACATCGTCTTTAAACCTTCCCCTCTGAACTTAAACCTATTCCCTATATGCGACAAATAAAACATAATTGAAGTATATAACACAAAGAAAGAAGTGAACAGGATGACACCAGTGGCTAGTCTTGGAGTTTCTAATGGATGATCATAAAGGAAAATATTGAATGGATGAATTGGTGAAGAATATAGATGGGATTATCTAGAGCCATGGTGGGATTGAAGACGCAACTTACCGCATTTATTATGCCTGATGGTAACTATTGAGTAGAATTGGTCAACGATGCATGGCAGCGATGCAGTAACAAGGGACACTGAGCCTCAACTTTAAGGCAGTGATTAACTTATATCAGTCCCCCAAGAGAAGCATTTGCTGACTACCAGCTACTTGTATCGCAACTAATTGTGAACTTGGCTGTCCCAAAGCTCTAGACCACTCATTGAACCATAAAGTAGCATTGAACTCTGTACATCATTTCAGAAACTAGTTAGTTCAGATTAGAAGACAACCTAAAGTTTTATCGATCCTTTTCTCAAGAGTGGTTTAAAAGCTCCCATGAAGTTACTAAAAGGCCAGTTCAATTTTAAATTTTACGCTCAAATAGATCTTCAACTTGTGCTGTTTGCCTCATGTCTCATAGTTGCCGAGGATATATACCTCTCATTTAGCTGTGAATTACGTGTTCAAGATCTTCCAAAGCTCTACAATAAAGTACTCTTAGAAATCTAGTCAATGTAAGAAGCACAAATTTCAACGTGTGCAGCAATCAGCGATGTGACAATAACTAGATAAATATTTTAGTGATGTTGACCAACAGATATTGTCCAGGACACTGGGAATAACTTCCAAGCTCTTCAAAATAGTGCCTTATGTCCATTTGAGAGCGAATTTGATGTTTCCATTTATTGAAGGATACATTTTTCAAATGTGTAACATTCCCTCACACTATGGGATAATGTTTTCTTTCATTTGGTGCTCAGATTCCGATAGTAGGGGAGTCTGAAACAGAACATAGAACAGTATTGGCACAGGAACAGGCCCTTCAGCCCACAATATCTGTGCCAAAATTGAGGCTCCATTGCCTGCACTAGATCCATATCCCTCCATTCCCTGCATATCCTTGGTACTGTCTAAAAGTTTCTTCAACGCTGCTGTCATACCTGCTTCCACCAACATTCCTGGCAGCATGTTACCCACCTCTTTCTGTATATAATTTGTCCGTACATCATCTTTAAACTTTCCCCCCACTGAACTTAAACCTATTCCCTCTGGTCTTTGACGTCTCTGACTGTCTACCCTATCTATACCCCTCATAATTTAATATACTTCAACTCTGACCATCCAGAGAAATCAATCCAAGCTTGTCCACACTCTCCTTGTCTCTCCTCTCCTCTCATCCACGAGGTGTTCTGGTAAGCCTGAACCCTCTCCCAAGCCTCCACATCATTCCTGTAATGGGGTGAACTAAACTGTACACCATACTGCAGATGCTGCCTAAGCAAAGTTTTATAAAACTGCAACATGTATTCCTGACTCTTATATTCAATGCCTCCATTGATGAAGGTAAGCGTACCATGTGCCATTCTTTACTACTCTATTAGCCAGTTTCAGGGAGCTATGGACATGGATCTCAAGATCCCTCTGCACATCAATGCTGTTCAGGATCTTGCCATCAGCTGTATACTTTAATTTGACCTTCCAATAAGGTGAGGTGATATGACAAATATTGAGGTGATGGGAATGGCTGGGTGGGTTTGCTTGGGGGTGGTGCAATACAATGAAAGGCCAATAGATGTTTTCACTGTGGTGGTGAATGTCTGGATTTACTAGCCGAGAGAATTGTGGAGTCTAGATCACTGGAGGTATTTAAAGAGTAGTTAGATTTGTTTTTGAAAGATTGAGACATTGACCCTGTCTGGAATTGGCACAGCAGAGCTGAGGCCTGAGGTTGGTTAGTCATGGCTTTACGGCATCATCGAGCAGGCTTGAGAGGCCAAGTCTCCCACTCCTGCTGTTTCTTCTGCTTCTGTGTGGTTGAAATTACAAATTAAAAGCCAAAGGATCACAGATGAGATATTCCATTGTTCTACAAAAAATAAATTGGGCAGGTCGAGGCGGGCTTGGAAATCACCCAAAGCATCAGCAGGACCGAGAACCCGCCAGAAGTCTCGGCAGGAGTGAGAACCTGCCCGAAGGTTTGTTGGAGCCGACCCGAAGGCTGGCAGTCGGCGGGATTGGGAACCCACCTGAAGGCACGTCGGTTGGTGGAATCTGGAAACCAACATAAGGCATAACAGGGAGGGAGCTGGAGATGTCCGATGCAAGGAGCAAGGACCAATAGGAGGGTAAACCAGGGTAATGCCTTCAGGTAGGCTGCAGAGGGCGCCCTTGGGACACAAAGATGGCCGGGCAAGGAGAGGAGAGGGACATTGGTTCATGGGAACAGCTCCAATGCATCAAGCGTGCAGGCCGACCGGACTTTGAATTTTGAATAAGGGCGCAAAAACTTCAGCTCCTGCATGTGTAACATACACAAAATGAATTTCACTGTGCAGTTGCATATGTGACAAATAAAACACTATTTAAGTATTGAACATGAGGAGAGAAGTGAACAGGATGACACCAATGGCTAATCTTGGAGTTTCTAATAAATGATCATAAAGGATAATATTGAATGTGTTGCATTGGTGCAGAATATGGATGGGATTGTCTAGAGTCATGGTGGGATTAAAACACAACTGACCGCATTTATTATGCCTAATATTGTAACTATTTAGTAGAATTGGTCACCTGTGCATGGCAGTGATGCAGTAACAAGGGACAGGGCTGGCCTTAAGCCGATTGGACCGATTTCCCACAATTGGGCCCCGTGCCTAAGGGGGGCCCCGCGTTAATTTTCCGTATTTCATACGGAAATACAAATTCGCTTTGTTAAATAAAGATTTAAAAAAAACATTTGCCATATGGATTTTTTTACAAAACAAACATGGATAACAACCGCTGCACGGCCATCAGACACAAACGATTTGTTAACTACTACTGTAGCACTTGTTAACAGCCAGTAGTTAACTAGTAGTATACAATGTGTCATCAATGCATCGATCCACATTCCTCAGTAAATGTAATTGTGTTTTGAGCAAGTATTAATTACACCGCGTTCCTTTGAATACCATTCATGCGGCGTCATTAATACTTGTTCAAAACACAATTACATTTATTGAGGAATGTAGATCGATGCATTGATGACACATTGAGAATTTCTTAAAACTCACCATCATGATTGAGGGCTTCTTCTTTCCGACTCATTTTGTGTCTCTCTGTCTTTCGCTCTCTCCCTCCCTCTCTCTCCCTCGCGCGCTCCTTCTCCCCGCTCCCCATCTCAGCTAGCTCGCTAGCTCTCTCAGCATTCCTGGAATCTTTGACGTTTTGCGGTAGACAAAAATGCTGGAAAAACTCAGCGGGTAAGGCAGCATCTATGGAGCGAAGGAAATATGCAACGTTTCGGGTCGAAACCCTTCTTCCGACCCGGCCCGAAATGTTGGCTATTTCCTTCTGCCTCATAGATGCTGCCTCAAGCCCTGTCCCACTGTGCGAGTTCACCAAAGAGCCATCCCAAGTTCAAAAAAAAAATCAAAACTCATGGTAAGCACGTGGAATGAACGTAGCGGGTACGTTGGAGCTCGGGACATTTCTTAGCGCTAACGGCAGATACTCAGGAAATGTGGTAACTCGGGAAGATTTCACACCCACTAAGCTTCTCCAGCATTTTTGTCTACCTTCGATTTTCCAGCATCTGCAGTTCCTTCTTAGACGTTTTGCAGTGATGGCTGCATCTGCGGTTCCTTTCTGTTGGGGGGGGGGAGGGGGGGAAGAGTCCTAATATGTCATCTACCCCCCCCCCCCCCCCCCCCCCCACCCATACCCCCTTCCTTCCCAACCTCAGCCTCATGGACCTTAGGGTACCCCTCGTACGTAAGACCCATTCCCAGTACTGATGTGGCATATACATTCATGACAGTGAGATTTAAAAATCATGTTATATTCTTGTGTGATTGGGATTAGTTTGTTATTTGGATACAGGCTATTTTTTTAAATTTATCCTTTTCTTAAGAAATGGATCTACAGGACATTCTTAATGGGAAAGTAGTGGGCAGAAAGGCATGTCATGCGTGGTTTGAAGTGCAAAAACTGAGGAAAGTTGAGGAAAAACAAGGTGTACAGAGTTGTTTATTGGTTACAATCTGAGGAGTATGATGATGCTACCGATTATGGTGTGCCAATGTACCAGCTAGCAACTGATCTTCTCCAGCGGCAGCGGTGAGTGAGTGGGTTACTGGCATGAACCCCCTCCTTCTCAACGCTCCTGCCCTCCCGCAACTTGACCCCTGGCTAGACTCCCCACATGCTGTGAAAGGAACTCTCCCCCCAATTGATCCCTTGAACCAGTATTGTCATTCAATAAGATGACAACTGATTCAACTTGTCCCATTGTGCTCCCGTTTTTCCCACCATATTTCCACCTGCCGTCACCCTCGACCCCCCCACCCATTCAGTAATTCAGAAAGAAGGAGATTTGGAAGCCTTGGGCAAATTGAATTGTTACTTTCTTTATTTTTATTTTTATTTTTACGGAGAGAACAATATGCGCGTGCGCGGTTTAAGATTTTTTTAAAGCCGACTGACTGTCATATTATTCACGACATGTGACTCATTTATAATTATTTATTTATATTTCTATGAAAATTGTTCCCAATTGTGCCCCGCACCGCCTAAGGCCGGCCCTGACAAGGGACACTGAGCCTCAACGTTAAGGCAGTGATTAATTTATACCAGTCCCCCCAGAGAAACATTTGCTGACAACCAGCTACTTGTATCACAACTAATTGGGAACTTGGCTGTCCCAAAGCTCTTGACCACACAATGAACCATAAAGTAGCATTGAACTCTGTGCATCATTTCAGAAACTAATTAGTTCAGATTAGAAGACAGCCTATCGATTCTTTTCTCAAGAGTGGTATAAAAGTTCCTATGAAGTTGCTAAAAGGCCAGGTCGAGTTTTAATTTTATTTCGGAGTCACGTGAGTGACTACGTGAAGACCCCGTCCAGCACGCATGCGCAACATTAGCGTTCATGCAGTGCACCCGCGACAAACGGGAGTTCAAGGCGCTCCCGCTACAAATTGAAAAGTCGGGCCGACAGGTAAGTTTTACCATGGCCGTGTATATTTTCTCTGTGGTCTGCTTTATGTTCTAGGAGAATGAGCAAGACCAGAGGGAAGAAATCTGCAGCTCGCCCCCGTTCGTCTTCCATTGAGGAATGTTCTTTGGAGGGGGGGCAAGAGGCGGCAGGATTGACTACCGAGCCGAGCCCAGCACCGCTAGTGCAGCCTGAGCAGCGGGCTGGAGGTACCTGCAGCCAGAACCGGGCGGTAGTATCCGACGATTCGGATGAAGATGCCTCACCGCTCGAGAGCGGCACAGGCAGCCGCCTAAGCCGAATGGAACGGCTTATGGAGCAATTGCTCCAGCGAGATCTGCTGAGAGAGCAGCAGCAGACTCGCCAAGGGAGCTCAGGCACTCCCGCAGTGCCCATTACGGCACTGACCATTGCTTCACCTTCTTTTGAAGGCAGCATTGGCGACCAGGTCTGGGCTGGTCAAGAAGAGGGGTTGCTGGCTGAAGATGTCCGGAGTACGCAGGGTGTACAGGATCAGGAAGAGCTGCTGGGTGTGGTCAACCGCTACATGGTCATTCCATGAGCGGGTCGGCCTTTAGAGCCGAAACTGGCAGCCAGCATTGACCACCTGTCCTCAAAACCCCTACAAGAACAGGTGGTCAATAAGGCTCTTGAACAATATACAGCCCCAGAAAATTGTGCATCATTGAATGTAGCAGCTGTAAACAGCCAAATTTGGGGACATTTGGGGCAGAACATCAGGAAACTGGAGTTGAAGCTCCAGAAAATCCTTAAACTCCTGACTGCAGGAATAACATCATATGCTCGGTCCATTGATGGTGTGGACATCTCCACAAATCAGCAAGACACAATAGCTCTGCTGTGCACCACTCAATATGAGATAAACAATTTACGGCAGGAAATCATCAAGCCTGCCCTTAACCGTAAGTTTGCGGGACTTTGCAAAACACCGGGTTCAGAACCTCCAATTCTGCTCTTTGGAAAGGACCTTCCGAAAAAGGTGAAAGACCTAGAGGAAGAATCCAAGACCTTTGGTCTCGTGAGGGCAGGTTTGGGACCGAGCAGACCTAACAAACCCAGGCGGCAGTACCCCACGGCGTCCACCAGTCGTTGACCACCATATGCGACTGGTGAAAGCTCGGGGTCCGCAACCATTCCCCGTAAGCCTTTTTTAGGCCAGGGCCCAGAGCGGACCCCATGGAAAATGTGCCACCCCCAACAACATCAACATCAACATCAACATCAACAGCAGCCCTCTACAGCCCAGCAGAGACCTCATCATCCAGCGAAGAGGCAGAAGAAGCACCAGTAACCATGGAGGTAGGTGGGTCTGGTTCCGCTCAGCATATGAGCAGTAGGGGCTCTATACTAACAGGGGGGAGATTGCACTTGTTTTTGGATGCATGGGAATCCATCACTAATGACAAGTATATACTCAGCAGCATTCATGGCTATAAAATTGACTTTGTTCATGAAAACATTCCGCCAGTTCAGCATATACCCCAAAGGGTATTCACCCTCTCATTCAAAGAGAAACAAGAGGGTCAAGCTGAACTGATGAGGCAAGTAGCAAAAGGTGTCTTGAAACAGCCAGACTATTGATTTCTAGAGTTTACTTTCTAGCAAGCATTGATTTAAAAGATGTCTACTACTCAGTACCCATACACAAGGAACATCGTAAATACTTAAAGTTTATCTGGATGATACAGCTATGGCAATTTAAAGCCTTACCAAATGGCTCCAAGGTTGTTCACTAAAATCTTAAAACCCGCTTTGGCATTATTGAGGAAACAAAAGCATATAGTCATGGCGTACTTAGACGACATTTTAATAGTAGGGAAAACCTTGGCGACAGCTATTTTGGCAGTAGCAGCCACCAAACGTTTGTTTGAAACTTTGGGGTTTGTCATACATCCAGATAAATCCAATTTTACACCGTCCACTACCATGGCCTATCTTGGATTTACGATTGATACTGTTCGCTTGATTGTAACTCTGCCGAAGGGGAAAGCATCAGAATTGGCACTATCTTGCAGTGAACTAATGGATAAACATCAGTCAACCATATGGCAGGTAGCCAGAGTTATTGGTAAAATGGTAGCAGCTTTTCCAGCTGTACAATTTGGGCCTTTGCACTATCAAAATTTGGAAAGAGCAAAAGTGCACGCACTAAAGCAAAACTCAGGTCACTTTGACCGAGTTATGAATTTAACTGCTGAATCCATTCCAGAGTTACAATGGTGGATGAGGAACGTTAGGCTCAGTTCCAGTCCCATAATAATCACCAACCCAGTATTAACCATTCAAACGGATGCCAGTGCTTTGGGCTGGGGAGCAACTAACATGCAATCCAGCACAGGGGGCAGATGGACTAATTCTGAATCATCTTGCCTACAGACACGGGGTATCAACTACTTAGAAATGTTGGGTGTGTTTTATGGTTTAAAAGCATATTCATCTAATACGCATCATGCACATGTCCGGTTGCAATGAGATAATACCACGATGGTGGCTTATATTAACCACATTGGTGGTGTAAAGTCAATATCGTGTGACAATTTGGTCAACCTAATCTGTCAATGGTGTGTCGAAAGACATATTTGGTTATCAGCAACTTACCTACCAGGTAAGCAAAGTACAGTGGCAGACACCAGGTCACGCAAATTTAATGATAACATCGAATGGATGTTAAATCCCAAAGTATTTGCTGAAATTACAAAGCAATATGGCACACCAGATATCGATCTATTTGCATCCAGGCTGAATCACCAGGTACCAACGTATGTCGCTTGGGAACTAGACCCTGAGGCAGCAACAGTTGATGCATTCACGCTGCATTGGGGGAAAATGTTCTTTTATGCTTTTCCTCCCTTCTGCCTCATCAGTCGGGTATTACGCAAGATTCAATTGGATTCCGCTTCAGGAATCTTGATAATACCCGACTGGCCTACACAGCCATGGTTCCCAGTGGCCCTCGACATGGCTGTCGAAACACCGTTGGAATTCTCCAGAAGTCCAGAATTATTAATCCACCCAGTGTCAGGCATTAGTCACCCGTGCCATGACAGAGTCAATCTCCTGGCTTGCAGATTCTAAAAAGACCTCTACTGGGCCTGGGACTGTCTGAGGACGCCATCAACATGATGACCGCATCCCACCGGGAGTCCACCAGGAGACAATACCTGACCAACATAAGAAAATGGGAACGGTATTGCTCCAAAACAGGAACTACCTACTCAACAGCTACAGCCACCAGTGTTGTGGAGTTCCTGGTTGGATTACATCGGGAAGGACTCAGCTACAGCGCCATCAATACAGCCAGGAGTGCGTTGTCAGCTTATTTGGTTCCAGCAGCAGGACAACAGGCTTTGGGGTCTCATCCACTAGTGGTCAAAATCATGAGGGGCATTTTTAACACTAATTCCCCCAGACCAAGGTACACTCAGATCTGGGATGTCAGCATTGTGCTGACGTACCTTAGGGGATGGCCACCACCCAGGTCACTCACGCTGGAACAACTTACCCTGAAATCAGTCATGCTCATGGCACCAGTGTCAGCACAAAGAGTACAGTCCCTCCACCTTCTGAGGCTGGACAGCATGACAGAGTCATTGGACTGATTCACATTCCATATTCAGGGACTGGTCAAACAAACTAGACTAGGTGCCATGCCTCCAGTTATGGAGTTCCGGGCATATTCATTTGACCCACGGCTGTATGCCAAGACCCATCTCGCAAATTACATAGACACAACATACAACAAGAGGGAGAGAAAAAGCCTTCTGGATAAGCCACAAGAAGCCTCATGGTCAGGTGACGAGCCAAACCATTTCAAGGTGGCTCAAGCAGCAGCTTAAGTCCGCGGGAGTCAATACTAATGTTTAAAAATCTCACTCCACCAGGGCTGCATCTACATCGGCGGCTAGGCGAATGGACGTGCCTATGGACCATATTCTGGCCAGAGCAGGATGGTCCTCGGAAAGAACTTTCCAAAGGTTTTATAATAAGCCGCTGGCGGAACCTGCTACATTTGCAGACAGAATTTTGGAGTCTGCAGATATTTAATTTAAGCCCGGGGGAGCTCTCTGTTTATTGTTGTCATTAATAAACCTTTTTTGTTCACAAACAGGTTATTGTTGATTGTGATAACATACTTCCTCCCTCTAAGGTCTTCAGACAGTGAGTGAAGCATGAGCTGGTACACGGTTCGGAATCACAGAGCTTTGAAGTCTTCACGTAGTCACTCACGTGACTCTGAAATAAAATAGTGAGATTAAATGAGAACTTACCAGTTCGAAGTTTGATCTGTATTTTATGAGGAGTTACGACGAGGGATTACGTGCCCTCCGCTCCCACCCTCTATTATACAGATCAACTGGTAATTAAGTTCTTATTTTTTCTTTACTATATTTATTTCAATTGTTGTGTTTTTTCTGTGAATCCACACCGCTGCTTTGAAGAATGTCGCGCATGCGTGCTGGACGGGGTCTTCACGTAATCCCTCATCGTAACTCCCCATAAAATGCAGATCAAACTTCGAACTGGTAAGTTCTCATTTAATCTCACTATTTTATACTCAAATAGATCTTCAACTTGTGCTGAACTCAACGCATTTATAACGTCTGATATATTTAACTATTTAGTCGAATTTGTCACCTGTGCATGGCAGTGATGCAGTAACACTGGGCCTCAACTATGGAATGGAATGGACTACTTTACTTTATTGTCACATGTGAGAAGTCACAGGGAAATTCTTTGCTTGCAGAGCCAAGATACGGAAATAGTCATCACATAATCGGCGCTGACAAAGTTACAAAGCATCCCTGCCGGCTCCACCTTTGTTCTCCATCCCCCCCCCCCCCCCCATGGTAGTTCCCCCACACCGGGTCCTCCATTGTTCCTCCCCCTCACTGTGGTTCACCCCCCCCCCCCACCCTCATCGACCGCCGACTGAGGATCGGCCCATGAGGCTCTCGCCAACCCGCTAGGCTTCACTGCCGCTGACGTGAGGCTCCATCTGCCACGAGGCTTCACCACTGCCACGGGGCTCCACCGTCACGGTGAGGCCTCACCGCCTCGACGAGGCCCCACCGCCGCCGAGGCCCCACTGACGTCTGACATCTGCCATCCTTTAAGGCAGTGATTCATTTATACCAGTCCCCCCAGAGAAGCATTTGCTGACTACCAGCTACTTGTATAACAACTGGTTGTGAACTTGGCTGTTCCAAAGCTCTAGACCACTCATTGAACCATAAAATAGCATTGAACTCTGTACATCATTTCAGAAACTAGTTGGTTCAGATGAAAAGACAACCTAAAGCATTATCGATCCTTTTCTCAAGAGTGGCATAAAAGCTCCTAAGAAGTTACTAAAAGATTAGCAGGCGTGTTTAATTTTCATGCCTTACACAATATTTTTTTCCCCTCAACCAACAATTAAAAGATTAAATCCAGTTCTTATTTCGTTGGTTTCTGCGAAATTTTGCTTGTGCACTTTGACCACTGTTTTTCTTTCAACAGACTTAAACTTGAAAAATTGGTTGTAATGTGCTTTTGGATTTCCCAAAGTCATGAAATACATATGTAAATATAATATTAATTTGTTTAAACATTTGATAACTGGAACAGTTGGAAGATGAGGTAAGGGTTCTGGAATTCAGAAGAATGGGAGGAAGATCAGTTTGCAGAGTTATAGTATTATGCAGGTATGGAAATAGACTATGTGGTTCATTAGGTAGACACAAAATGCTGGAGTAACTCAGCGGGTGAGGCAGCATCTATGGAGAGAAGGACTGGATGACGTTTCGGGTGGAAACGAATTTGGTCCATTACATCCACACTTATCATCCATATCCAGTGGGCAACCACCCATATTACTCCCATCTTCCAGCACATGACACAAAGTATTCTATGCGTATGTAATTAACCATTCATCTAGGCACCTCTTAAATGCTGAAGATAGACACAAAATGCTGAAGTAACTGAGCGGCCCAGAGGGAGGTGACTACCTGGAATGCACTGAGAGTGTGTTGGAAGATGACAGCATTGAAGAGGTTTAGGAAGGAACTGCAGATGCTGGTTTACTGAGCGGGATGATCAGCATCTCGGGATAGAAGGAATGGATGACGTTTCAGGACGAGACCTTTCTTCAAACGCAACCTGTCTCGACACGAAACGTCACCGATTCCTTCCATCCAGAGATGCTGACTGTCCCACTCAGTAAACCAGCATCTGCAGTTCTTTCCTGCACCTCTTCAATGCTGTCATCTTCCACCGCACTCTCAGTGCATTCCAGATCATCACCTCCCTCTGGGTGCAGAAGTCTCCCTCTGACCCCTTTTTAATGACCTTTACCCTAAATTGTGGTTCTCTGATTTTATTTACCTATGATAAGGGAAAGGTTTCCTGCTGTTTACTCTGTCCACACTTTACTTCTTCCAGTCGAGGGAAAACAGTCCTAACTTCTCCAGTGTCTTCTCATCACTGAAACACACCATCCCAGAAAACGTTCTGGCGAATCACCTCGGTACCTTCTCCAGCCTAATCACATCCTTCCTGTAGAATTGTGACCAGAACTGCACGCAGTACTCCTGCTGTCCAATGTTCCATAAAGTTGGACTATAACCTTCCTGCTCTTGAATTCAGTGCTCCAACTAAAGTGCCAGTATCCCACCTGCATTCATAACCATGTTATCTACCTGCCTTGCAACCTTCAAGAATGTTTGGACTTGTATGTCAATACTCCCCAGGACCATACTATTAATGATGTTTGACCCAGCCCCATTAGTAGTCAAAAGACATTACCTTGTGTTGATCAGGATTAAACTCCACCTGGTATTTATAAATCCATTTCAACAAGATCTCTCTGTAGACCAAGACTACCCTGCACATTGTCAACAACTACACCACTCTGTATCTCATCTGTTAGACTACTGACCATGCCACCTATATCCACATCCAAATCATTCACGTATGTTATGAACAGCAAGGGACTCAGCACTGATCCCTGTGGAGCACCATTTGTCACAGGCAACCAATCACAAAAACAACCATCTATCAACCCGCTATCTCTGTATTCTGGACTGTCAAAGCCACCACAGCCAGACATAAAAACAGCTTTTTTTCCACAAGCAGTTGCTCAACTCAATAGTCTGTAGCCTCCTTGTGCTCTGGTATTTTATTTAATTCTTCACATGTTTAAATTATAATATTATATTTTTCATTGTCTACTGTATATCATGTTGTTTCTTGCGACCAAAGCACCAAGACAAATTCCTTGTACGTATACATGCTTGGCTTATAAAATGTATTAATTAATTCATTCTTTTGGATCCAACTTGCCAACTTATTCTGGATCCCATGAATCCTCATCTTTGGAACCACTTTGACCTTGTTAGTGGCTTTACTGAAGTCCATGTAAACCACATTTACTGCACTGCTTTTATCTGTACAATACAGTGTGGACTCATTTTGTTGAGCACTCCCATATAAGGTTAATGGATCCAATCTTTAAACAGAGTTAGGAATCTTCATTTGAAAGGGTAGATATCATTGTTAACCCAAACATTTTATTAATGATGGTTCTCATGACACATGAAGGAATCAAAATGTTATTAAAAGGAAAATGGAGCAATCATTCTATTCTCCAATCTCATTTTAATAACAATTAAACATAGTGGAGGTGCTATCATAGGTATGGTTATATATAGCTCCAAATAGTTATTATCTGAAGCTGGTTACATTCCATATAACTTTGTAAATTATTAATCTTTCACACATAGAGCTAGTCCCACAATTTTCGCTGCACTTTTAATGATGTAATTTCCCAAATAGAACTGAAACCATCCTGTGCAACCAGCTCATAGAAATAAATGAGTTCGGTATTCCGACTGCACATGCCCAGGTCAATGGTCACTCGCGCTAAACATTCTTGGCGACTGTGCTGCTGCATGGGTGCATGCCTGCATTTTGTCCATGGTCAGGATCGGGTCCGGCGCTGCAGGTGCTGTTGAGTTGCTGCTGGGCCGTTCCCTTCCGGGTGTCCCATCCCTGTCTGGGGATGTCCGGGGTGGCCGTGGGCTGGCGGGGCGCCGTTGCGGTGGTGGCCCGGGCTTGTAGCCGGCGCGGAGAGGAGGCGCTGGCTCCGGCTCGGCTCTGCCTGTCCCGCCAGGTTGATCAGCGACCCTGGGATGGTCCAGTGGCGGTTCGGCTGCGTCAGAGGCCCGGGTTCGATCCTGGCTGTGGATGGGGCGCGGGTCTGTGTGCATGCACGGTTGCCGGGGGTGTTTATAATGAGTGACCTTTGACAAATCCCATGATTCCTTGCATTTTTCGGAATACCAAACTCGCTTATGGTTACATCTGGTTTTCAAGAATGTGGAAACTATGTGTATAATATTTTGGGACACGTAGCCTGCTTGATTTATCGTGAAACTTGTGGAACTTTACCTATACCTTTCCAGAAAACAATCAACTTGTGAGGCCTTATAGCATGTATCTTTGTACAGTATAACAAAATATGACTCTGGAGAGAAAAAATGGGTGATGTTTCAAGTCGAGACCCTCCGTCAGACCCGAACCGTCACCCATTTCTTCTACCCAGAGATGCCGCCTATCCCGCTGAGTTACTCCAGCATTTTGTGTCTATCTTTGGTGTAAATCAGCATTTGCAGTTCCTTCCTACACAAATATGACTCGCTCATTGATAAAGCACAGGCTTACATGTTGAGTGCTGAGGAAATTTGATATGTTTGTTGATCAATTTACATGGCAAATAAGATAGATGGATCAATCCAGAATCAGCAGGGACTGTTTTTTTTTGCTCAGTCTGCTGACCCTGCATATTCCTGTCAATGTTGACATACTCATTATTACTGGCAATTTCATCCTGTTCATGTGCACGCTAAGCAGTTATTCGCATTATCTCATTCAGATATAAAAAGTATATCTCATTAACAGCAAACTCTTTTAATTAAAAGTGGCAGCCTCTCAAACAGCCTGTCTCGTCTTTTTTCTTCTTTTGCTGTTTTAATCTGTGTCTACTTGTATGTTTTAGTGTATCTTTAGTTTTCGTATTATGCGGGATGGGGGTGGGGGTGGGGGTGGTGATGGGGGTTGGGGGAAAACCTCTTTTATCTCTTTCCACAACGGAGATGCGACTTTTTCCATTGGTATCTCCATCCGCACTGCGACCTAAACATCATGGAGCTGGCGGTCCCTTTGTTAGGGATCGTCCGCGGGAACTCCATCCGCAGGCGCTTCGACCGCCTCGATCGCGGGAGCTCCGATCGCCCTGATGCGGGAGCTTCGATCGCCGACTGCGGAGTTTTCGATTGCCCCGACCGCGGGAGAACATTGTGGAGCTGGCGGTCAGTTTGTTAAGGATCGACTGAGGAAGCTCCAACCGCAGGAGCTTCGACCGCCCCGATCGCGGGAGCTTTGATCGCCCCTTTGCGGGAGCTCCGATCGCCCCGACTGCAGAGGTTCGATTGCCCCGACCGTGGGAGAAAAGGAGGAAAGGTTATTTGCCTCCATCAATGTGAGGAATGTGAGGTCGCCGAAAAATGCTCACATGCCTTCGTGGTGGAAGGTTATGTTTATTTTTTATGTGAGTATGTTCCTTGTTGCTTTTCTTATATGGCTGTTGGCAAATCAAATTCTTTGTATGTTTACATACTTGTCTAATAAAATTAATTACAATTACAATTACTATTACAAAATGTAATACACGTTGGAGCAAAGCTGAGCACGATTTGAGGAACTCAAAATTAATGCTCTTATTCAAATCAGATGTGAATTTAATGGCAATGCTTATCTCACAAAATTGGTATATTATTGCTTTTTACTGCTTTTGGGGCAGCACGGAGGCGCAGCAGTAGAGTTGCTGCCTTTCAACGCCAGAGACCTGGGTTCGATCTCTACGGGTAATGTCTGTACGGAGTTTGTACTTTCTCCCCGTGACCTGCGTGGGTTTTCTGTGGGTGCTCCAGTTTCCTCCCACACTCCAAAGACGCACAGGTTTGTAGGTTAATTGGCCTCGGTAAAATTGTAAATTGTCCTTAGTGTGTGTAGGATAATGTTAGTGTGCGGGGATCGTTGGTCGGCATGCACTTGGTGGGCTGAAGGGCCTATTTCAACTCTGTATCTTCAAACTAAACTAAACAAAAGTAGGAATGTCAATTAAAAATCCTACATGGAGACTTAAGAGATAGCAGATACTGGATTCTGGATATACAAGCAATCTGTTGGAAGAGCTCAGTCGGTCAAGTAGCGTTGTGGGTGGAAAGGACCGGTCATGTTTCGAGTTGAAACCCTGCATCTGGACTGCACATAAGCTGGCCTGACGCAAGATTTCGACCCAAAATGTCAACTATTTATTACCATCCGCAGATGCTGTTCAATCTCCTGAGGCCCTCAGACATATTGTAGACACAAGGAATATCAGATGCTGATTTATAAAAAAGACACAAAATGGTGGAGTAACCCAGACTGAAGAAGGGTCTCAACCCGGAACGTCACCCATTCCTTCTATCCAGAGATGCTGCCTGTCCTGCTGAGTTACTCCAGCATTTTGTGTCTATCTTCGGTGTAAACCAGCATCTGCAGTTCCTTTCTACACAAATTAAAAGTGTATACAGACGGATTGTATATTGGAGTCATAGTCATATAGCACAGAAACAGGCCCTTAGCTTGTCCAGGTCAATCAAGATGCCCATCTAAGCTAGTCCCACTTGTCTACATTTGAACCATATCACTCTAAAACCTTCCTATCCATGTACCTGTCCAAATGTCTTTGAAATCATGTCATTGTGCTTGCCTCAACCACTTCCTTTGGCATCTCGTTCCATATGCATTTCACCCTCTGTGAGAAAAAGCTGCCCCCCAGATTCCTACTAAATATTTCCTCCAGCGGCGGCGGCGGCCCAGCTTAGAGCTGCGGTGCTCCAGCGGCGTCGGAGGCCTGGATCGCCTCAGCGCAGAGGGAGAACTAGGAGGGAGGAAGACAGGGACTTAAGACTTTGCCTTCCACCACAGTGAGGAGGTGCCTGGTGAACACATTGTGGTGGATGTTGGATATGTGTTTATTGTGTGATTTGTTTTTTATTATATGTATGACTGTATGGTAACAATTTTGTTCAGAACGAAAGGTCTGAATGACAATAAAGGAATCTAATCTAATCTAATCTAATCTCTCTCACTTTAATCTGTGAAAAATACTGTGTGTATTCACCCGATCCATGCCCTCTTGATTTTATACACCCCTAAAAGATTACCCCTCAGTCTTCTGCACTCCAGGAAGCAAATTAATTCCTCCACAACCTCTTTCCCCTACTCATTCCCTTGAGTCGTGCCAACCTCTCCTAAAATAATCTACATCTTCTCCATCTAGAAATTATTATATGCAGCAAAAGAAAGGAGCCTTGGAATGGCTGTAACATGAAACAATGCCATCAATTGCTAGGCCATAAACAATTTACAGAATGCAACAACATCATCAGGAATGCCATGGAAGTTAATTACGAACAATGTAATTTTATCAATGAACTATTCTTTCCAGATATGTTTCAAAGCAAGAAAAATGACTTGGGAAATATTACAATTCATCTCATGTGGGGGGGATTAATCCAAAAAACATTCAAATATGATTTTTAATTGATCGTAGTTTGAATATTGGGGTGAATCATGTTTAATCCATCTTTACCAAAGCATGACAACCTGGCTGGTCACTATAATGATCTGCAAATGGCAGCTGGGTCTCAGTGTTTTGGAGTTTGGTTAGATGTCACGTGTATCAAGGTACAGTGTAAGGCTTTTCTTTGCATGTTATCCAATTAAATCAGATCAAGCCATAATCACACCACCCAGTTCCCACAGCTTCTGCCTACATTCAGTGATGAATCTTGATATAAACAAGTTACAGGCTAACATGGATCAGTAGAAACAAGGCCCACCATAGTGTCCTAGGCATATTTGCCATCTACACAGCTAACAGGTGGAAAGACATGTCAGTGCAACCAATTCCCTCCTTTGCGAGGTTTGTCAGCACTCCATCGAATGTACACTGTCTTGGTCCCTGTCCCCAACATTGTGGCGTGGATACACCTAGGTAGAAACATGGGAAGCAAAAGGCAACAGGCAATAGGATGGGTGTGTTATTGTGGGCACCACATTGTGAATATTGTTCCAAGGGAAAGATTGAGCCAGGATTAGAGATACAACACGGTAACATCGATTTATGGGACCATAAAATCAACAAATTTACAGTGATGTTACAAAAATAGTCTCCTTTGAGGGTCAATAGAAGTGAAATTCTGATTTATGTTAATTCTCATTAGGGTGCTAATTTTCTTTGCTTTATACATCATTTAAAAAATAGATACCCCGAGTAATTGATGACCACCTTCACATTATTTTTTTAACAGAAAATAATTTGGGCAGCTTCAATTCATTTTTTAATGGAGAGATATATCAATTTAAGGATGAATTGTAAGTGCAGTGTTCAAAAGTGTTTGTATTGGGAATACTGTGAACAAAGGGAGATCATTTCCTGTCTTATTAGGTTTATTCTTGGAATTTATTGCAAGCAGCCTATTCGTTTGCAAATGAAATAAATTTGTTGAAATCAGAATCCCTGCACTCCGGGGAGCTGGCGCATCAGTTACCATGGTTCCCGGAAGCACCGGCAATTTGAATCTGCTATCTTTTGTGCATGAGCTCACTGACGTAAAAATTCCCTGATGAGTGTCTTGTGTTCCCTTGACACACATGCAATTTGATGGCCTGAGAATTTTTTTTCTTTGCCTGATTGGGTAATTGAAGAAACCTCATAGATTATCAGATATTGTCAATGATTATTGATATGATGATATGATGTTATTTAAATTGCTGACTAATCTCATTTCAAGTGCAGATGGATGGGTATAGCATCAGCAAACACCTGATCAATACCAATATCTAGTGGATGGTTTATCAAAGTTATATTTCTTAATGCTAAAATTGCTCATCTGAGACATGATTGTGTGCAGACTTATAGATCAAGGTAACTCAATGAAACACAGTGTGGATAGGAGTGGATATAAACATAATGCAAAAGGATAAAATACACGGAAAATGAGGGGAGGGGGGAAAAGAAGAATGATATGAGGGAAAAGTCAGATCCAGAATACCTTCCCTACAATTTTAGTCATAAAGTCATGCAGCACGAAAACAAGCTCTTCGGCCCAAACTCATCCATGCTAACCCGGATGTCCCTTTTAAATTAGTCCCATTTAAATTAGTCCCATTTACCCACATTAGGGCCATATCCCTTTAAACGTTCCCTATCCACGTTGGCACGCCTAATCACGTACACAAAACTGTTTATTAATAATCAGAAACTTCAGAGTTTCAGAAATCAAGAAGATATCTGGCTGCCAGAGTGATTAAGATCTCACCGTTTCATCAAGACAAGAAATTATAGTAAGGAGTCTCGACCTGAAACGTCACCCATTCCTTCTCTCCAGAGATGCCCCCTGTCCCGCTGAGTTACTCCAGCTTTTTGTGTCTATCTTTGGTTTAAACCCGCATCTGCAGTTCCTTCTTACAAATTATAGTGAATCTTTGCTCAATGCGTTCAGAATGGATGGTGGATGTGAATTATTTGGCTTTTAACTCTTTGCCTTTCAAGGCAGTAGTGATATTTCTGATCTGCTGTAGAAAGTCTTTATCAAGCTGGATTCTGGTAGAAAGATATATACTGAACAGTGAAAACTGTACAAAGGGAACAATGTGGAGAAAAAAAAAGCAGTAAAAGGGTTAATTATCCAGAAACTATAATTAAAGAATGAAAAATATATTAAACAGAAAGGGAATGAATATAAGATTATGAAAACCAATGGGGAAAAAAAATCAAAATCTGCTAAAATAAATAAAAAAACCGATAAGATTAAATCAAATTACAAAAATTAAACATTTTGTATGACCAGCAGCTCTTAGATGAAAACAATGAGATAACCATTTAGTTTTGAAAACAGAAATCAAATTTTGGACTTAACCCACAGTTTCCGAACGAAGGATGTGCCGTGAAGAATGTAATGACATTTTAGCTGAAGGCTCCATTTTAAAAACTGGAAACCTCAGGAAGGCTCATTGCACATGGCTTCCACACATTGGAAACTGCTTCTTAATTGTTAAATGAATCAGAAAGCAATTGATGCTTGGCTTAAGTGAGCCCAGACTATCACGCTAACCAACCTCCCTTCCATTGACCCCATCTACACTTCCCACTGCCTTGGCAAGGCCACCTGCATAATCAAGGACCAGTTTCTCTCTTCCCCCCATTCCTGTCAGGTGAGGTACAGGAGTTTGAAAAAGCCTACTTCCAGATTCAGGAACAGTTTCCCAGTTGTTATCAGGCAACTAAACCATTCTCTCATCAACAGGTGCGCTGTTGACCTCCTATCTATCCCATTGGAGATCTTGGAATTATCTTTAATTGGACTTTACTGGACTAAGTAAAGTTATATCTGTTACGTTCTCCCCGTGACCTGAGTGGGTTTTCTCCGAGATCTTTGGTTTCCTCCCGCACTCCAATGATGTACAGGTTTGCAGGTTAATTGGCTCGGTGTAAATGTAAATTGTCCCTAGTGTGTATAAGTAAGTACGTTTATTGGCCAAGTATTCACAAACAAGGATTTTGCCTTGGTGTCCAGCCCACAAGTAACAACATGACATACAGTGACAGTTACGAATGACTAAACATTAATAATAATAAAACATTAATGATAAAACACCATTGATTAGGCATGTGAACCAACAAAATACCAGATCAAAGGGAGACTACAGATTTTTGGCTGTTCAGTAGAGCAACTACTCATGGATAAAAACTGTTTTTATGTTTGGCTGAGCAGCATTGACAGTCCGGAGTCGCCTTCCAGAGGGAAGTGATTCAAGGAGTTTGTGGCCAGGGTGAGAGGGTTCAATTCCTACTTCAACATAAAAATCCAGGGTCAGAGATGATCTTGCCCGCTGGCTTCCTGGCCCTTGCAGTATATGTTAATGTGCGGGGATTGCTGGTTGGCGTGGACTTGGTGGACCAAAGAGCCAGTTTCCACTCTGTATCTCTAATACCAAAGCTAAAAATAAAGTGACTTTATTGGAAAATAAAGACAGTTAAGAACGGAAAAAAATGACAAGCTCTAATAAATTATTTTCCCCAGATAAATATAGTGTGGATCATTGTTACATAAACATGATGTTACATAATGTGGATTAAATCAGTCTCAGTAACTTGTAGCAGTGCGGTTTCTAAACCTGATGCATAGGGGAATGACTGTATCATCTCCACTCTTCCTGGTTAAAGCATTTTCACCACGTACAGATTTCTGAAAAATGTTGTGATAATTTTGTCCAAAAAAATTGTTACATCGCAGTTTGTCTTTCTCCAGGAAAAGATGGCTCGACTATCATTTCTTTCCCGTTCAAGTGTCAGCTGTGACTCAGTTGGTAGCACTCTCATCTCTGAGTCAGATGTCTGTGGGTTCAATTCCTACTTCAACATAAAAATCCAGGCTGACACTTCAGCATGGAACTAAAAGAATGATGTCAACTGTGCTGTTTTTCGGATGTAATGTTAAACCAAGGCACCATCTGCTCGCTGAAGTCGATGTAAAAGATCCTGTGGCACTATTTCAAAGACGAGCAATTGACTTATCCCAGTGCCTTGGCCAATATTTAAATCTCCATCAAAATCACAAAAATAATGATGTGGTCATTATCACAATTGACTATTGGTCATTAACTATTAGTGGCACTTTCCTGTTTGCAAATCGAGTGCCAAATCAAGAGCTGTAGCGGGTGTTGAAGGGCATGAGAAAAGCACTGCACAAAATATCTTTATTTTCCTTGTTTTTTTTTGGCTCCTGCCTTCTGTGAACCTAATCACATGGTACAAATTTAAAGAAGAGCAAGCACATTTTTCTCTGAAATTCAAGAAACTACAGTTACTGGAAATCGGAAATCTGAATAACTGGATCAGCATTTGGGACTATGATGTCGTGGCCATTACAGAGACTTGGTTGTGAGAGGGGCATGATTGGCTTTACAGTACAATATACCGGAGTTTCGATATTTCCAATGTGATAGAGAGGGATGTAAAAGAGGTACAATTATTTGCTCTATGATGAGGGAATATATCAGTGGCACGGTGGCACTAAGAGAGGACCAACTGAAGGGTTTGTCCACCAAGGTGGCATGATTAGTACCAAAATCTTAAATGGGGGAGAATTTGTTAAGTGTAGCCAAGAGAGTTTTCTGAAACAGTATGTGACTAATCAATATTGAGGAGGGACTGTCTGGATCTTGTATAGGGAAACAAATCTGGCCGGGTAACTGGTGTTTCAGTGGAAGAACATTTTGGGGATAGTGATCACAACTGCAAAGGTTTTTTAATTGTTTTGAATGGGGACAAATCTGGACCTTGGGGGAAGGAACGAAATTGGAGTCAAGCAGATTGCAACATTATTAGGCAAGAGCGAGGGGAAAGTAAGTTGGGGTCAGTTGTTATTAGGAAAATTGGCATTTGACATGTGGGAGTCATTTAAAGGAAGGAAGTCAAATCAATGTTTAGAATCAGCATGTTCCAGGAAGGAAGAAAGATAAGGATACAAGTTAAGGATTTTTTTGATGACCAAAAAGGTTGTAAATTTAGTCAAAAGAAAATGGAAGTGTATGTAAGATTTCAGGTCTGACGGAGCCTTTAAGGAATATAAAGCAAGGAGGAAAGAGCTCAAGTTGATGGTTAGAAGGGCCAAAGGGGCCATAAAATGGCTATGGTGAGTCGAATTTGGAGAGAAAACCCCAAGCATGGAGTCGGAAGATGCAGGCAAGTTATTAAATGTATGCTGTATTATCAAGCAGAAGGTCATAAAGGACAGTGAGAACAGTGTGAAGAAACCGTGTGAATAATATGCAAAGGTAATTTTAAATCAAGAGTGTAGGAAGGAACTGCAGATGCTGACGGACACAAAAAGGAGAAGGCATAGGTAACATTTTGGGTCAAGACCCTTCTTCAGACGGTTCTTGGAGTTGCAGTGCTGGCCGCCCCATTGCTGGATATCCACACTCGCCAGTGCAGAACGGCACCCGCCACCACTGTCAGCCGGGGCCGGAGCAGCTGCTGCCACCATAACCCCGGCCATGCCTGTGGCAACCAACACTGCCACCGCCGTCGCTACCACCATCACCCCGGCAGTTCCCATGCCATGCGATGCCTGCCGCTGCTGCCTCCACCGTAACTGCCACCAACCCTTAAGGGCCTGTCCCACTTGGGCGACTTTTCAGTGGACTGCCGGCGACTGTCAAGCTCGCGGGACTCGCTGAAAAACCGGGAACTGGAACGGCGAGTGTCAGAGTGGAACGGCGAGTGTCAGAGTGGAACACACACACACAAACACATCGCAAAGGTGGGGGGCCAGTGAAAGCGGGGGAGTGCTGTCTGAAATTCACACGGTGCAAAGCCAAGATGATAAAGACACACACCGCAATGAACAGGAAGGTTAAGATGGCTAAGTCCTTTAAAAGAGGGGGGGGGGAGGGGAGAAGGGGGGGAGAAGGAGTGGAGATACTTTTAAGAAGCCAGACAACTTTTAATGCCAGAGATACACAGCTATGAAGTTTGGCGGGCATTTAACATTACCGGTCGTTTCTCCTTGGTTCTGAAAACCCGTGCTTACGTTATTTTTCCCCCAATGAGCCAATGAAAATGCCCGGTCTGCAAAGGGGATTAACTAAAACTACCTACGACTACCATGACGACCTATCACTACATGGCGACCCCACTACAACTGCACCTATGACTATGACAAAAGTATCGATTTTCCCCATGGCGACATGTTGAAAATTTTGTGGCGACCACTCTAGTTCCCAGAATGCGGGAATTCCTGGCAACCATGAAGGAGACTCACCAGGGACCACAGCGAACATGTGGCGACCATGTGATGATCATGTGGCGAGCACAGAGTCTCCTGCACTCGCCTAAAAAGTCGCCTCAGTGGGACAGGCCCTTGACCTGCACTCCGGCGGCTCACAGGATATGACTGGTGACTCCACTGATCCTTGCCTCTCCCCCCGGACCCCAGCAAGTCGGGACCATCAAATCATCTGGATTCCAGACCTCGTTCCATAGCGAGAGTATGAAGAAGGGTCCCGACCCAAAATGTCACCTATCCATGTTCTCCAGAATGCTACCTGACCTGCTGAGTTACTCCAGCACTTTGTGATCTTTTGTGCATTAACCAGCAACTGCAATCATTTGTATCTACCACATTGAGGATACCTTACTCAATTATAGCGGACAATCAGCAGCTTCAGACACCATTACCCCCCCTCCCCCACAATGGTCCATTATAACAAGGGTTTGTTGTATGGTGTGCAGTTCTAGTTGCTCTATGATGAGGCTTTGGAGGGAGTACAGAAGAGGTTTGCCAGAATGCTGTAGGAAGGGACTGCAGATGCTGGTTTAAACCGAAGGTTGTCACAAAATGCTGGAGTAACTCAACGGGACAGGCAGCATCTCTGGATAGAAGGAATGGGTGACGTTTCGGGTCAAGACCCTTCTTCAGATCTGAATGCTGCCTAATTTCGAGGGTGGTGAGTGCCTGGAACGTTCTGGCAAGGATGGTGCTGCAATCAGAGGCAATAGTGGCATTTAAGGGACTTTTAGATAGGCACATGGTGAAGGATGGATATGGATCATGTGCAGGCACATTAGTTCAGCTTGGCATCATGTTTGACATAGACATTGTGGGCTGAAGGGCCTGTTCCTGTACTGTACATTTCCATGTTCTATGTTTATCCTGTCGAGGATCTTCAACCTGAAATGCTATCCTCTTTCATTCTACAGATGGTGCCTGCCCCGCTGAGCATTTCTATTATTTACTTATTTAGGTTTTCTCTGGAGCCCTGGTCAAATGTTATCCCTCAATCGACATGATGAAAGACCAGATTATTTGGTTACTATCGATATTGTAAGGATGAGTATTAGCTATCAATCCTTTTGCTTCAAAATATATTGTTTTTCACATTTTTCTCTTCATATTTAATGAGATTTTGCCTTTTTCATGTTTCCTCTACTTAAAAAAAATATCTGGAGCTCAATGATGGGAGATAACTCCTGTGGTTTCTTCATTACAAAAATGATTGAGCTATAAAATAGGCCACGATATAGTCAGTGAAATCCTGAATTGCACCATTTAAATGCAATCTTTTTAAAAAGCGGTCAACTTTTTTCTTCTTTATCCCGGCTTTCTGCTTGTCAAAATTCAAAAATCTGTTCATGCACAACAAAGTTAATACCAATTGATCATGGCCCTGTTCAGTAATTTGAATACTCAAGGACTCAGGAGACTGTAGAAAGTGGTGGGCGTTACTCAGTCCACCACGGGTATTGACATCACCACTGAAGTGATCTATAGGAAGTGCTGCCTCCAGGGGGCAGCTAATATCATCGAAGATCCACATCACTCTGGCTGAGTTATTTTATTGCTGCTATCTTTGGGAGTAAGATGAGTTCAAGAACACCATCTTCCCATCAACCATCAGGATCTTGAACCACCCTTCATAACCCAAACCATAACCCTACCGCAGCTCCAAACTCCTGTGTGCTTTATGAAATCGTTCTTTGGTTTCACAAGATCTAAAGTGATAGACGTCATTCGGCCCATCATGTATACTCTGTCATTCACTCATGGCTGAACTATCTCTCCCTCCTAACTCTATTCTCCTGCTTTCTCCCCATAACCTCTGACACCCATACTAATCTATCCAGCTCTGCTTTAAATATATACACCGACAGCCTCCACAGCCTTCAGACAAAGAATTCCACAGCCTCACCACCCTCTGACAAAAGAAATTCCTCCTCATCTCCTTCCCAAAAAAAAACCTATAATTCTATGACCTCTAGACCTAGACTCTTCCACTAGTGGAAACATCCTCTCCACATCCACTCTTATTAAGCCTTTCACTATTGTGTGCATCCCCCCCCCCCCCCCCCACATTCTTCTAAACTACAGAAAACATAGGTGCTGTCAGTTAACCTACTCATTCCTGGGATCATTCTTGTAAACCTCCTCTGAACCCTCTCCAGAGCCAGCACACCCTCCCTCAGATATGGTGCCCAGAATTGCTCACAATATTCCGAATGCAGCCTGACTACCACCTTATAGAGCCTCAGCATCATATTCCTGTTTTTGTATATAAGCCATCTCGAAATAAATGCTAGCATTGCTTTTTTTTTTCTTTACTACTGATTCGACTTGCAGATTAACTTTTTGGGAATCCTGCACCAACACTCCAAAGTCCCTTTGCACCTCCGATTTCTGGATTATCTCCCCATTTAGAAAATAATGTACACCTTTATTCCTACTACCAAAATGCATGACTTCACATTTTGCCACACAAAATTCCATCCGCCACTTCTCTGCTCACTCTCCCAACCTATCGAATTTTTTCTGCAAAGTCCCTGCTTTCTCTACACCACCTGCCCCTCCACCCATTGTCGTATCATCCACAATCTTGGCCACAAAGCCTTCAATTCGCTCATCCAAATCATTAATATTCAACGTGAAGAGTAGCGGCCTCAGCACCGAGCCCTGCGGAACTCCACCAGTCACCGGCAGCCAACCAAAAAGCTCCCTTTATTGCCACTCTTTTCCTTCTGCCATCCAGCCAACCTAATATCCATGCTAGTATCTGCCCTTTGATACCATGGTCTCTCATCTTACTTAGCAGCCTCTCATGTGACACATTATCAAAGACTTTCTGAAGATCTAGGTATACAACATTTACTGACTCTCCATTTTCTGTCCTGCTATTTACTTCTTTAAAGACTTCCAGCAAATTTGTCAGGCAAGACCGCCCCCTCACAAAGCCATTGCTGACGTTGGCTTATTTTATCGTGAACTTCTAAGTACTCCGTAACCTCATCCTTTTTAATGGACTCTAAAATCTTACCAATCACCGAAGTCAGAGTAACCGTCCAATAGTTCCCACTATTCTGCTTTGCTCACTTCTTGTGCAGTGGGGTAATATTATCAATTTTCCAATCTTCTGGAACCGCTCCTGACTCCAGTGATTCTTGAAATATCACTATCAATGCCTCCACAATCTCTAAAGCCACCTCGTTCAGAATCCTAGGGTGCAGTCCATCTGGCCCAGGTGACTTAACCACCTTCAGCCCTTTCAGCTTCCCAAGCACCTTCTCCCTGGTAATAGCCACTACACTAATATCCACTCCATGTCTCTCTTGAATTTCAGGCATGTTGCTGATGTCTTCCACTGTGAAGACTGATGCAAAAAAGTTATTCAACTCCTCTGCCATTTCTTTATTCCCCATTATCACTTCTCCTACATCATTCGCCAGTGGTCCAACATCCACTTTTGCCTTTCTTGCACTTTATATAACTGAAGGAACTTATAACAGCAGGCTTATCTTCGTATTGCATCTTTTCTCCCTGTGTTGCCTTTTTAGTTACCTTCTGTTGTTCTTTCAAATCGTCCCAGTCCTCTGGCTTCACACTAATCTTTGCAATGTTATATGCCTTCTCTTTTAGTTTTATGCTGTCATTGACATTTCTTGTCAGCCACAGTCACCTCTTCCTCCCCCTAGAACCTTTCATCCTCTTTGGAATGAAAAGGTCCTGCATCTTCTGAATTATTTCCCAAAACTCCTGCCATTGCTGTTCCACTGTCATCCCTGCTGGGGTCCCTTTCTAGTCAACTTTGGCCAGCTCCTCTCTCATGCCTCTGTAGTCAGCTGCAACACCAACACATCCGATTTCACCTTCTCCCTCTCAAATTGCAGATTTAAATCTTATCATGTCATGATCGCTACCTCCTTGTGGTTCCTTTACCTTGAGTTCCCTTATCAAATCCTGTCTATTACACACTGGCTTGTACTATCATGGTTTGGTTTACCTAGAATAACTGATAATTTATTGTGTATTTATTTATTGTGCGGTTGCTTTTAATGTGCCTGTGAGGCTCAGCAAGTAAGAATTTCATTGTTCTGGTCCCAGTGCATGTGACCTTTGACTCTTGACCCTTGGGATATTTCTCTGGCCTGGCTTTCAGTCTCACAGCTGCCTTCCAACATTAGTGGCTTTCTGACAAGATAAAACAGTGATTTTCCTGCTTTGTACTCTGTCTCCATCTGCTCCTGCAGCCTAATGGGGCTGACCCATTGTACGAGCTAATTCAAGAGTTCTCCCGAGTTTCCCCTGATTCGAACTCGGAGAATTACGGTAATAGCCGCTCGTAGGTACTCGGGGCTCTCGTGGACATTTTTCAACATGTTGAAAAATCTTCATGAGACTTCCCGAGCTTACCGCGTTTCCCGAGTACCTGCCGTTAGCGTTACGAGCCGCTAAGAAACCTCCCGAGCTCCGACGTACCCGCTACTTACATTCTACGTGCTTAACACGAGTTGATTTTTTTTTTTAACTCGGGAGAGCTCTTGGGTGAACTCGAACAATGGGACAGGCCCATAAAGGTTCTTTAATCCACAAGCTCATTGGTATCTCTCTGCTCTCTGAGACCACATTGAAGCCTATATATCTTACAAACGAAGGTTAGCTTGCCTCAACAGAAATATTTCCTGGATTCCGGCAACAGGAAAGGAGAGAAGGGAAAGATTTTTTAACGTATCTGTTAACATTTCTGATTTCTTCCATGGAGATCTAAAGGGGATCTTTTCCACCGAGAAAGCAATAACTACCTGGAATGCATTGCAGAGAGATTAATGGAAGCAGAGTTGGTGTAAGGGTTTGAGAAGTGTCTAAGGGAGTAGCTAAATTGCCAAGGCATAGAAGACTAAGGACCAAGTGCTGCAAATTGGGATTATTACAGATGGGCATTGTCTGGTAGCTCTAGGTGTGATAGGCCAAACAGCCTATTTCCATGCTGCAACTTCATTTCTCTTCGAACTGAGAACCTGGCTTTCTCAAATGTAAGATAAATTTACTCAATTAACTCACAGCAAAAAAACAAAACAGCTGAAATGGAGACCTGCAAGTGAACAGGGTCAGAAGTAAATACATTATTGTTTCTGCTTCACTGTTTATGACTGACCCCTAATCTGAAACAAATCGAACCTTTCCCGAATATAAAACATTTTTTAAGAATAAAATAAAGAAAATAGCAACAGCTAAATAAAGATATGAAAGTCATTTGGACAGGTGAGGAATAGGAATGGTGTAGAGAGATATAAGCTAAATGCCAGCAAATAGGACTAACTCGGTTAGGTAACTTAGTTTGATTGGGATGATTTGGGCTGAAGGATCTGATTCCATGCTGGATTGCTCTATGACTCTCTGATTCTATGTGGAAAAATATCTAAAAAGCAATATATTTTGAGGGAATAGGGTTGATATTTTACTCTTAAAAATGCTTAAATGCTTGAACACATTTTCCCACGATATTTTTAAGCGAGTTAATGCATTTATTATTATAGTGGAGAGAGGAAGTTAATGTGCGCATAAATCTGAAATTTCTATCCTCACGGACGTTAATAAACTGTATTCATTATTAACTATCTTATATTTCCGTAGCTGTCTAAAGTGAAAATTCCAACAAAAGTGTTCTCACCGAGATCAGATTTATTTTAGAAAATAATGGTTGCCTTTCAAAAGAACCTTTTGCTCCCTTAGATCACCTTCAAATGCTTTATAGCCTCTGACTTAGTTTGGACATTTAGTCATCACTATGTAGAAGTATGCACTTGGCGAGCTCCCACAAACAGCAATGCGATTAAAAGCAATCGGTTTCAGTGAAGTTCAACAAGCGATAACTGTTCGACAAGGTTCCGCGTGGTAGGCTGTTGTGGAAGGTTGGATCGCATGGGATCAAAGGAGAGATAGCTGAATGGAGAGCAAATAGGCTCCAAGGAAGGAAGCAGAGGGTGATGGTAGAAGATTGCTTTTCGGACTGGAGGCCTGTAACAAGTGGTGTGTCAGGGTTCGGTGCTGGGCCCGTTACTGTTTGTCATTTCCATCAATGATTTGGATGAGAACAAATGGGAAGATTAGCAAATTTGCTGATGATACAAAAGTGGGTATTTTTGCAGATAGTGAAGATGGTTGTGAAAGATTGCAGCAGGATCTTGATCGATTGGCCAGGTGGGCTGAGGAATGGTTGTTGGAATTTAATACAGAGAAATGTGAGGTGTTGCATTTTGGGAAGTCTAACAAGGGCAGGACCATACAGTAAATGGTAGGCCTCTGGGGAGTGTTGTGGAGCAGAGGGATCGAGGAGTGCAGGTGCATGGTTCCTTGACTGTCGAGTCGCAGGTAGATAAGGTGCTCAAAAAGGCTTTTGGCACATTGGCCTTCATCAGTCAGAGTGTTGAGTGTAGATGCTGGGAGGTCATGTTGCAGTTGTATAAGACGTTGATGAGACCGCATTTAGAGTATTGTGTTCAGTTCTGGTACCATGTTATGGGAAAGATATTGTCAAGCTTGAAAGGGTTCAGAGAAGATTTACAAGGATGTTGCCAGGACCAGAGGGTCTGATCTATAGGGAGAGGTTGAGTAGGCTGGGTCTCTATTCCTTGGAGCGCAGGAGGATGAGGGGTGATCTTATTGAGGTGTATAAAATCATGAGAGGAATTGAACGGGTAGATGCATAGAATCTCTCGCCCATATTAGGGGAATCGAGGATCAGAGGACATAGGAAACGATTTAATAGGAATCTGAGGGGTATCTTTTTCACACAAAGGGTGATGGGTGTACGGAACAAGCTGCCAGAGGAGGTATTTGAGGCTGGGACGATCACAACGTTTAAGAAACAGTTAGGCAGGTACTTGGCTAGGACAAGTTTGGAGGGATATGGTCCAAGGACAGGCAGGTGGGACTAGTGCAGCTGGGACATGTTGGCCGGTGTGGGCAAGTTGGGCTGAAGGGCCTGTTTCCACACTGTATCACTCTATTACTTTATGACTCTATTTTGGATTCGACACTGCAGAAAACGACCTTGCTTTTGTTCAAAGTAGTGGCATGGAAATTTTTATTGCCTCAGAGTGCCTCCGCTTAATTTTGTATCTGCAGGATAATGGAATATCAACCAAGATTTTAGTTGGACTGTTTATTCTCTTCTAATTCTACCATTCTACATTTCCTTATCTGCTTTGATCAGTCGTTTTCACACCTTACCCTTCCATATCGTCAGACTCCCTCTCCCCCCGACTCTCAGTTTGAAGAAAGGCCTTGACCCAAAACGTTACCCATTCCTTCTCCCCAAAGATGCTGCTTGTCCCGCTGGGTTACTCCAGCATGTTATGTCTATCTCCAATCTTTCTAAAGCAGGATTTAACTCAGTGTCTTCTAAATGACAGGTGAGTGTGCTACCAACTGTTCCACAGTGTAAATTAATACAGTTCAACAGTATAATTTCATGATAATTTGATAAAATTATAAGTGGATTCTTTTGTGAATTTTTATATGAAAAATTAACTTGGAGGCTTCAATGTGATTCAGATGCTCAGCCGACATATAAGTGATCGTTAGCTGACTGAGCAATGAGACAATGCAGTTTTACAACACAGAATTTGTAATATTTTTGGTGACCAGCTGATAAAGTGCCTATTTCTTAGGAACTTAGGAACATTGTGTAAACTTCACACTGACTGAAAAGCAGTGAGTTCTGTTATGAATATTGTGTCATTTATGTTAAACATATTTGCTTGAGAGAGATGTGTAGCGAGAGCTGGGGTAATTGAATGGGAGGGAGCTCGGTGTAGGAAAGGGATATTGGTTCAATATAAAAGTGGTAAGAGCATTTTTTAAAAATTCAGGCAGCACAGTGGCGAAACGGTAGAGTTGCTGCCTTACAGCGCCAGAGACCCAGGTTCGATTCAGGCGCTGTCTGTACGAAATATTACGTTCTCCCTGTGACCATGTGTGTTTTCTCCGGTTGCTCCGGCTTCCTCCTGCATTCCAAAGACCTGCAAGTTTGTAGGGAAATTGGCTTTGGCAAAAATTAAAAAAATTGTTGCTAAGGTTTAGAATAGTGCTAGTGTACGGGGTGATCGCTGGTCAGCTCAGACTTGGTGGGCAGAAGGGCCTGTTTCCACGCTGTATTAATTTACAGAGACCAATTAACATATAACTTGGTCGTCTTTGGGATGTGGGAGGAAACAAGAGTCCCCAATGGTTCAATGGGTCCTTATTAGTTGCAAAGGAAACCCACGTGGTCACAGGGAGAACTGTGCTCCCCCTGAGCTACTGTGCTGCAGCAAAGAATAATGATCACTTGTCAAAATAAATCTGACATGTCAATGTTCCAAATATTAATTTTTATGAATGGTATATGCCATTTGATTGCAGTATTTGAGGGAACTGCTGTTATTCCCTGCCTGATAGAAACACCACAATTGTTCTAAAACAATGTATAAATTCAAGAAAATTGCATGAGATAATTGGGAAAATGTTATGCTTTGAAGAAAAGGTTTATGGTATTAATTATTCATAGATTGACTGAGATTTTGCTTTTGTTCTCGGCATGCTTAATTCTATATTTTGAAAATACTGAAACCAAATTGGGTGATTTGAAGATTGGCACAAAAAGCTGGAAAGCCCTGTCCCATGGTACGAGTTCATTCCAAGAGCTCTCTCGAGTTAACAAAAAAATCAAACTCGTGGTAAGCACAGAGAATGAATGTAGCGGGTACGTCGGAGCTCGGTAGGTACTCGGGAAGACTCGCTAACGGCAGGTAAGCACGGGAAGACTCGTGAAGATTTTTCAACATGATGAAAAATGTCCACGAGAGCCCCGAGTACCGACGATTGGCCATTACCGTAAATCTCTGAGTTCGAATCAGGGCAAACTCGGGAGAACTCATGGAATGAACTCGTACCGTGGGACAGGGCTTGGAATAACTTAGCGGGTCAGGCAGCATCTCGGGAGAAAGGGAATTGGTGATATTTCAGGTCGAGACTCTTCTTCAGGTCTTGCCAGGTTTGTTGCAATTTACAGCTGCCAATCCTGAATAGACCAGCAGAGGGTACTATTAAATAATGTTGAGCAGAACTTTGCAATTTAAGACCGAAACAAATGCTCACACCTCAGGCCTACATATTTTTGTTTAATTGGTAACGCATGGAACACCCTAGAATTTTACAATACATATAGTATGAGATTCTTCCTTTTTATTGTCAAAATTGTGGCTTGCTTATAGCACCATAAATAAATTGTGCTAGTAACATGGATTCATCAATTAGAATCAGAATCAATAAGGGGGAAGCCATATTAAATTTAGAAATGTATGGGGAGAATGCAGAAGAATTAGGAGAGATAGATCAGCCATGATTGAATGATGGAGTAGACTTGATGGGCCAAATGGCCTAATTCTACTATTCTTATGACCTTATGTGGTGTTAGTTAATTGCCTAACCACCCGTGAACATTTCTGTTACAACATTCACAATGCAAACAAATTCATAATGGAGTTTAAAGCAAGAACAGCAAAATGGCTAGTAAGATTGACGTTAGATTGGCTAGTAAGACTAGCTTCCTTATTATAAGATGGACAGGGTCCTCAAAAAAGTAGGTCTCTCTCTTAATGAATAAAGTGACAGAATATCAGTGAGAAATGTCTAAAATGAAACTAATATCCTATGAGATCAGTTTACATCACTAAGTGGAAAAACCCTCCCTGCTTTTCAAAGTGTAATGGGCAATTAAAGAAAAATGTGACTGTGAAAAATGAAATTAAAACACCCCTCTTTCTGTGCTGTAACAATGTTCTCTTCATTTAGCTCAGTGCCAATTTGTTGTTTTTTGTATTTTATATGATTTTATGTAATCATATAAAATACAAAAAACAACAATTTGGCACTGAGCTAAATGAAGAGAACATTGTTACGGCACAGAAAGAGGGGTGTTTTAATTTCACTCTAATGTAGGATTCTTACGATGGATGATTCATTGAACTAACAAAATAGAGAGAGTGTGAGTGGGAGAGAGGGAGAGGGAGAGGGGAGGGGCTTCTTTATTGTGTCGACGATCAGACAGGGCAACAGTTTCAATCAGTTCAGCATTGACAATAGCACATCAAGTAATTGACTACTTAGGATAAGGTCGTGTATGCTGAGAAGGATTTTTATTTTTTGTTTGGAGTATCTGAATGTGAATGCAGGTGAAAACATCATATTTGTCATGACAATAATATTCCAAAGTTTCCTTGATCGAGAAAATGCTTCTCCAGAGTTGTGCCTGTCACTGTTATTTAAGAAATTTGAGAGAGAAAATCTAAGGAGTTATAGGCCAACGACTACAATGTCCATTAGCAGGAAACTACTTTGATGTGCAATTAAGGATAGAGTGACTAAATGCTTTGAAAGTTTCCAGCTGACCTGCGAGCCACCAAGTGTGAGCCATGCTCAATGAACCTGTTTAAATGTTTCTGTGTAGCTACAGTAATTAAAAAATGCATATTGGTTAACGAGAAGTACAGGTAATGGGATTCACAATGAATTGCAGCTACCAATTTAACAAAAAAGACACTAACAGCTGAAGTAACTCTGGAGGTCAAGCAGCATCACTGGAAACCAAGGACAAGTGACGTTTTTTGTTAGGACCCTTCTTCAGACTAATGTGGGCAGTACGGTGGTGCAGCGGTATAGTTGCTGCCTTCCAGCTCTTGCAGTGCCGGAGACCCGTGTTCGATCCTGAACGTGTGTGCTGTCTGTACGGACTTTGTACGTTCTCCCCGTGACCACGTGTGTTTTCTCCGATATCTTCGGTTTCCTCCCACACGCTAAAGACGTGCAGGTTTGTAAGTTAATTGGCTTGGTGTAAATGTAAATTGTCTCTGGTGTGTGTAGGATCGTGTGAATGTGCAGGGATCGCCGGTCGGTCCGCATTGCATCTATGAACTAAATTAAACTAAACAATTAAAATAGCAACATCCCCTACCATCAATGTCCCGGAAGACACCATTAAACAGAAAGTCCAGTGGACCAGCCACATGAATAGCATGACCACCGGAGCAGCTCAGATGCTGGCAATCCTGCCGTGAGTGACTCTCCTCATTGCACCTTTCTACCAAAAGCTTTCCACCATGTGCAAAGCACAAGTCACCTTTGTAATGGAATAATCGTGGGGGAATACTGCATCAACAATTTGCAGGAAGCTTCAAAGTTGTAGTTCCCTTCCAACTTGCACACTCTCCTGACTTAATTTAGTTTAGTTTAGAGATACACTTGGAGAAACGGGCCCTTTGGCCACACTGAGTCCGCGCAGACCAGCGATCCCCACACGCTAACACTATCCCACACACATTAGGGACAATTTATAATTATACCAAGCCAATTAACCTACAAACCTGTACGCCTTTGGAATTTGGGAAGAAACCGGAGCTCCCGGTGTAGACCCACACAGGTGATGGGGAGAACGTACAAACTCCCTGCAGACAGCACCCATAGACAGGAAGGAACCAGGGTCTCTACTGTTGTAAGGCAGCAGCTCTACCGCTGCTCCACCATTTGAAATACATTGTTGGTCCTTCATTGTCACTGTGTCTAAATTCTGGAACTCTCCTTTCTCACAGTATTGTGGGTGCACCCTTGCTTTATGCTTATGCTTAGAGATACAGCATGGAAGCAGGCCCTTGGGTCCACCGTTTTCCCACCGTACAGTGAACCCAGTGTAAATGAAGTAGATAGAGAGCCTAGTAAAATGGTGTTAAGGCAACAACCTCTCATTGACTTCTCTAATTTCCAATAGCCCGTGCTTTCCCTCTCTATCCCCTCCCCCTTCCCAGTTCTCAAACCAGTCTTACTGTCTCTGACTACATTCTATCTTTGTCCCGCCCACTCTCTGACATCAGTCGGAAGAAGGGTCTCGACCGAAACGTCAGCCATTCCTTCTCTCCAGAGATGCTGCATGTCCCCGCTGTTACTCTGAGATAGGACCGGCAAGAATTTCATTGTCCTATCTGAGACACATGAAAATAAACTCTCTTGGCTACTCCAGCATTTTGTGTCAACCTCCCCTTGAAGATCAGCAAGACAAAGGAGCTAGTCCTACACTTCAGGAAGCGTGGTGCTCAATGATGTGAACCATTTCCACATCAGCTTCATAGATGCTGATGTGTAAATGGTAGAGAGCTTCAAGGTTCCTTGGGGTGAATATCACCAACATTTGCCCTGGACCAACCACCTCGAAGCTCCAGCCAAAAAGTAAATATTGGACTTCCTCAGGAGTTGAAGGAAGTTCAGCATGTCTCCAATAACAACACAGAGGGTGGGAGAAGCCTGGATGGCTCTGCTGGGCATATTGCTGGAGGCAGGTGCATTAGTGCCATTTAAGAGGCTTTTGGATAGGAACATGGACATGCAGGGAATGAATGGATATGGATTAAGTGCAGGCTGATAAGAGTTGATCCTGCCATCATGTGCAACACAAACATTGTGGGCTGAAAGGTATGTCCCTGTACTGTCCTATGTTCTAAGGTAACTCTTGACAACTTCTGCAGATGCACGGTAGAAAGTAAAACTAGTGGGTTGCATCACAGCCTGGTTGAGGAACAGCTCTGCTCAAAGCTGCAAAAATTGCAGAGAGTTGTGGATCCATTCCAGCCTATCACACAGATCAGCTTCGCACAATCCAATCCACCGGTACTTCACGCTGTCTCGGGAATGCAGCCACCATTATCAAGGACCATTTACACCCTGGCCATTCCCTCTTGCAACCCCATATCACCAGGTTGAAGATCAGATATTCAATAAGATCATAAGAAGTTTCAGAATAGGTTCTTCACAAGGAAGACGGCGGTGGTTCATGGAGCTGATCCACCACCACTTTTGTAAAGGCAGAAAAATATTTTTTTTCAAAACTGAGTGTGCATCAAAGAAAGGTAGAAACTACTTGTTAGCTTCCTGACAGAAATTGACCTGGTCCTTTGAAATGCTCATATTGGACACCGTTACTGTAATAATGTCTTCAGTGGAGTCATTCTGCGCTCATGGCAAACTCTGTACATTGAAACTATGTCTTCAAAACAGGTTCACAGTGCTGGCATGTTCTGTCTATATTTCAACCAAAGTCAGTCATCTCAGAATGTCAGCAATTCTAAATTCCTACTTCACCCAACATTGGTCAGTGGACAGGGCACAGGATTGGACACTAAATCAAACGGCCCCAGCCTCAGAAACTATTTTCACAGCCTCATTTCAAGAGAATGTTCTGGAGTGAGTAGAAAGGCAAAGTCTTCTCATTCTGACGTGGCACCTACATCAGAATTGTCCCATGGGAATCTGAGTAAATTACCAATACTAATCTCTTTTGATCACTAATCAATAAAAGCCAATCCCTGCCCAATCATCTAATTGTAAATTGTCCCTTGTGCGTGTAGTATATTGTTGGTGTACAGGGATTGTTGGTCGGGGCAGATTTGGTTGGCTGAAGGGCCTGTTTCCTTGCTGTACCTCTGAACTAAACTAAGTCGAGAAGGTCCCTGCATTTGCCATCCTTGTCCTTGTTTGTGGAAGAGGTCATGGGTTTGGGAGGTGCTGTTGGAGTAGCCTGGGTGATTGTCGGTGTAACCAACTGCTGCTTTGAACAATCAAAGTCATTCTGACATTGTATTTGCCCAAATTCCTCCAGAACTTCAACTGAGGAGGTATTGAGATGAGCGTTTGCGTTGGGGGTAGGTGATGCCATTTTTTGTCATAAAAAGCCTGCCCCACTTTCACGTCCTAATTCACAACCTTTTTTACTCGTGGACATTTTTCATCAGGCTAGAAAAAACGCCACGACCTACTTGATGCCACGAGTACCTACGACTAGCACCACGGCCTGCTACAACCTTCCTACGACCTCCAACTACCTTGTGACGACCATGCTGCGAGTACGAGACAAGGGCAAACTCGGCAGAGGTCGTGAATTAGGTTGTGAAAGTGGGACGGGCCCTTAGTTACCTTACCTACTCTGAGACAATTTTACACGCGTCAATATATTTTACCAAGGACTTCCCATGTATCAGCACTGTGACTTTAAAAATATTCTTGCTTCCAGTTAGTATCACTCCTATTGTTGGTTCTGTGCAAATCAAACTCTGCACTGCCTGCTTAGTTTTTGATGGTATGCAGGGTCCTTCTCTCTGCTCTCTTGTTTGAGAATGTCCTTGTCTGTGAGATATTGTGTTGGTAGCACTGCTCTGGTTCATCGCTGTTGCTATTATACTATTTTTTTTCTGGAACATATAGTACTTTGTCTCCTCAAAGAAACAAGCACTCGGGGAAGGGCTGACACATTAACATCTGTTTCAAGAATTAGTGTAATTTGCATCCATCTGGTGGTGTCTCTGTTTCTGCTGCCTTTTAACTGCAGGCTACCATTACCTTTGTGCTGGCCATGGATGGAATTATTTGTCTGCATGGAGATTAGCAAGCCAAATCAAATGTGTGCTCTCAGTGCTTGGCAGATTAGATGGCTTTATTTATCATTCAATGATTCAATTCAATGACACTTTATTGTCACATGTACCAAGGTTCAGTGAAATGTTTTGTTGTGCCAGTAAACCAGTAAAATCAGACAGCAGACCTCACCTCGGCTGTATATAAATGTCATTACATTTCTGACATCGACAAAGTTATAAAAGTTTACCGAATAGACCTGTCCTCTGCCTTCCGCTGCACATAGCAGCAAGTGGCCCCCCGTCAGGTCCCTCCTTTGCTCCTGGCGCCCCCACTTCGGGTCCTCCCTTTATTCCCGGCGGCCCCCAGCTGGGTCCCCCTTCCTTCATAGATACATAGAAAATAGGTGCAGGAGTAGGCCATTCGGTCCTTCGAGCCAGCACCGCCATTCAATGTGATCATGGCTGATCATCCACAATCAGTACCCGGTTCCTGCCTTTTCGCTGACCGCCAGCAGGTAACGTTCAGCGATACTGGTCCCCCTACCCTCTCGATGCTCCACTTCATTCTCGACGCTCCCCCTCACTCGCAGGTTGCTCCTTGCTCTCAGTGGCGTGGGTCCCGTCGACGCTGGTGGCTTAGGGCCAAGTTCGGAAACAACGCTGGGCAAGCTGAGTTTCCCGGTGAGTCCTCCGTTGTCGGTCCGCAGCGGGCAATCCTCGGTCCGCAACGGTCCGTCTTTAGCCTGCTAGCCGGGACATTCCTATAATATACATACAAATCCCTCTGGCTCCATTTGGCACAAAAACTCTCCAAAACTGCAATGTCTTTCTGGACCTTTAAATATATTAATTTTAATTCTCTCCCATTTACTGTCTCATCCCATGGGTTGTCCCAAATGGCTGCAGGTTAAAGAAAAGCTCAAACGTTCTGTTTTATCTCACTGAAAGATTTTTGTGGAATGACAGACTAGTAAATGTGTGATACGTTTAAGTGCCCGTCTCAGTCAGTAATATTGCCTCCTTCTGCGCCCTTACTGCAGCCATCAGTGGCTATATATTGTCAACGTGATCTTTCACCTCAAGAATATTATTTGCAGAATGAACATTTCCATCCTTCCATGTAGACTATGATTGATTCATATCTTCAATTGTACATCCCAGGGCTGTGTTTTGTAGCTCCTCTGCAATTCAGCCGCCATTTTGTTTGGTTCTCTGGCTAAACAGTGACGCTGTTCACAAGTATGCCATCCGTTTAACTCTTCTATATTTGTTATTCTGTTTTCTACTAAAAACTATTACTACTTCCCTTGCTTTTTCTGCAGTCTGATCCACTCTCGGATACTAATGATTTGCAGGTCAATGAGGGAAATTAGATACTGTCAATTACCCTAAGTATGTAGGTGGGTGGGTACAATCTGGGCGTAGTTGGTTTGGAGGGGGGAATAAAATGGGATTAGTGTAACTTGATGTTTGATGGACCAAACATGAACTTTGTCGACCAAAGGGTCAATTTCCTGCTGTATAACTCTGTGTGGTTCGATGACTGACCAAGATTCTAGTAATGAAGGAATAAGTTAGATGAATATGTGTCAGTAGACCACTGTGACAAAATCTGAAGAAGTAAGTGTGGGAGAATAATATTGCCCCGTCCTTGGCACATAAACAGATGTTTTAGCTTCATTTGAAATCAAAACGTTCTTCTGAAAAATGAACAATGATAGATGTTATCGTGTTATAAAGGATCAGAGCTGGAATGCAGTGCAGAAGAGGTTGACAAAAATAGACTCCAAAGTCAATATTTGACAAAATCAAAACATTGTGGAGAAACAATTTAGGAAACAGGCAGTGGACTATTGCTTAGGACAGGCCCATGCCCTGTTGTTCACTCACCTCCTCACTAAACCACAGGATCCTTCTCTGCTCACCTATTCATCCATGTATATCGGCGAGATCAAACGCAGACTCAGCGATCATTTCGCTGAACATCTTCGCTCAGTCGACCTGGACCTACATTACCTCCCGGTTGCTAAACACTTTAACTCCACTTCCCATTCCCACACTGACCTTTTTTATCCTGGGCTTCCTCCACTGTCAGAGTTAGGACAAACACAAATTGGAGAAATAGCACTTCATATTTCACTTGGGCAGCTTACAACCCAGTGGTATGAATATTGACTTCTCAGTGGGGGCGCCTCGAGTCAGCTGCCATGCCAGCAGCATGTTCGTTATTTTGACTTTTTTTGGGTTTTTTTTTGTGTGTCCAAATGTTTGTTTTAGTGTCTCTTGGCGTGTCTTGTGTTGGGGATGGGGGGGGGGGGGGGGGGGGGGGAGCCGCTTTTGGTCGCCTCCTCGACGGAGAGGAGACTTTTTCCATGTTGCTTTACTCATGGCCTAACAGCATGGATTGGAGTGGCCTTTCTCGGAGTCGGGACCAGAGCTACAGCAGCGGGCGCAGCATGGACTTTTCCATCACGGAGCGGGTGAACCCTTGCCGGGGGTCCCCAGAAAGGAGTGCTCTGATCGCTGGCCTGGCGACTTTAACAACATGGGGTTGCGGTCTGCGGAGCTTCTAACCGCGGGCGTGGCGTGGACTTACCTTCCGGAGCCTGGGATCCCTTGCCGGGTATTGCCAGAGAAGAGCTCCGGCCGCTGCCGCGGACTACGACATCCTGAAGCCGCGGTCTGCGGAGCTTCTAGCCGCAGGCGTGGTGTGGACTTACCATCCTGAGTCTGGGATCCTTTGCCTGGGATCGCCGGAGAAGAGCTCTGATCGCCGCCCTGCGGGCCTATAACATCCTCAATCCGCAGTCTCCGATAAGAAAGTGCCAGTTCAAGTAGTGATTCGAAAGTGCCGCAGAGAGGGTTCATGGCCCCGACCACGGGTGAACAAAGGAGGAGGACTGGCTGAACTTTGTGCCTTCCACCACAGTGAATAATGCTGTGGTGGATGTTTGCTTTAAATCTTATTGTGTATTGTGTGTTCTTTTTAAGTGTATCGCTGCTGGCAGATTCATTTCACTCCACCTTCGGGTGTATGTGACAAATAAAATTGACTTTGACTTTGACTTTGACCTGACATCAAGTAACCCTTGCTTTCCCTCTTTCTCCATCCCTTCCCCACCCCACGAGTTCTCTGACTCGTTCCACTGTCCTCCTGATGAATTTTACTGTTTGCATGCCTCATTGTCACCTTCCCCCTCAGCCATCTACATTTTGTTGATCATCGTCTCCTTTGATCTGTCGTTTTCACACTGTAGCCTTCCATATCTCTAGTTTCCCTCTCACAAGACTCTCAGTCTGAAGAAGGATCTCGGCCTATAACATCAGCCATTACTTCTCTCCAGAGATGCTGCCCGTCCTTTTGAGTTACTCCAGCACTTGTGTCCTCCTTCGGTGTAAACCAGCATCTGCTGTTCCTTCCTTCACCTATTCATCCCTGTTGGTCTTTCCAGCATCGGTTGCTGCTTCATTATTATGGGTCAATCAGGCACAGCTTCATTTGTGCTGAATACATTTCATACTACCAGTGGTGTATATCTGTTGAATTTTGCTGCAGTTCCTTCATCCTACTTCCATCAGAGTTAATGATAGAAAGGAATTAACAGTTACATGAGCTCAAAATCCACTCTTCAAGTGTCACCTTCACTCCTCTCAAACTATTTATCAGTAATAAGCAGAACTGTATTGGAATTTAAGGAAATATGAAAAACTACTTTTATTTGAAGCAAGATCTAGACTGTTCCCTAGTTTGACTGGATTTCATGTGTAATTTAATTTTATAACTTAGTTCACAATGTTTAGGTTGCCATCTCTAATTTTAGTTTTAATTTCATTTGGTGTTAGTTTTGAACGTCATCTCCTGGGATATGCTGACAGTCTAACTCAACAAAGTAGAAATATCATAGGAGAGGCAACATAATTAATGTCTAATTATCAAACACAATAATAAATGCAATACTTCACACACTCATTTATCTTTGTGAAACCTTCGTAGTTTCAATAAATGTAAAATTGTAAGCAATTTTCCGTTGAATTTGATAGTTGTTTATTTTCACGTCTTTTATTCTAAAACAGGTTTCAGATATGGTACAAACCACTTCATCATTTTGAATAATATTTTACATTTGGTTGTTTGTACATGTGTTTTTCCTATAATTGATATAACATTAAAATAACATTACTACATTAGTTTATTAAATAACCAAATCTCCTGTAACATATTTTCATTATAATTATGCATATTTCTATAACAATAACAAGTTCCATGCCAAACAATTTTACTGATTAGGATTATTTTGCACTGTGCATGCAATACTATTAATTAGCCTCTGCATTAATCAAATTTGCTCCTGGAAATGTGTTATAATAATAAAGCATTTTGTTTAAATAACAAGATTACATTGGTTGAAGTTAACATGGAATTAGTTAATAGGAGATATATTATGCTTGAGAATATCACAGAATTAGGTCCCAGCTCAGGTTAGTTCTCATTTGCATCAAATTTCATGCTCAGAGGAGCTCATGCCTTTGTGCTTTTATTGAACTCCTGGAACAGAGAAGTCACCGTTAGTGGACTGTAATTTATTTGAAATGTTCATTCCCAACAGCTCTGCTGAAGGCCAGCCAGGGTTTTCAGTTTGTGGATTTTCAGTTCTTGAGGTAACCAAGACATGGAAAAAGGATTTCCGCAACCGAGACAGAAGCAGAATGTTCTGGATATGAACAGAGTTGACCCAGGCTACAGAGACAATGTGGCAGAGGAAGTTCAGTTTAGGGTCAAACATTCTCAAGATTGCAGTCAGTCTGGTTCTTCTTTATGGCATCCTCAGGACGAGAGATGGACTGGGAGGTGGGCATGCAGCTTGAAGTAGGAACCCATGAGATATGTTTTGGTCTTTCCACCTTTGATTGAAGGAAATTCCTGTTTACTCAGAGCTGGGTGTTAGAGAAACAGCATGATGAGTCAGAAGCAGTAGATAGTTTGAAAGAGATGGTCAGATTCAAAAAACAACCAACAGCTGGTGCAACATGAGATGATTTCAGAACAAAAGACAGGCCTCAATGAATTGAAGTTCAACAATTAGCATTAAGCAAACAGTGTCAACATCCTACCTGAAATTTAAGGGCCTGTCCCACCAGCATGCGACTCCATGCGGTGAGCGCGACCTAACGTGGTCGCTTGAGCTGCCCGGCCTCACGGGGCCGGTCCCACTTCGATCGCCGGAACCGTATAGAGTTGTACGGAGCTGGTCCCGGGACCCGAAAAACTGACCGTGTTCAAAAATTCCGCGCGGCAACGGCCTGTCGCCCTGCAGCCGCCTCGACGCCGCACGCACCGCCTCAACGTCGTGCCTCCGTGTCCCTCTCTGTGTGCCTCCGTGTCCCTCTCTGTGTGCCTCCGTGACCCTCTCTGTGTGCCTCCGTGACCCTCTCTGTGTGCCTCCGTGTCCCTCTCTGTGTGCCTCCGTGACCCTCTCTGTGTGCCTCCGTGACCCTCTCTGTGTGCCTCCGTGACCCTCTCTATATGTGCCTCCGTGACCCTCTCTGTGTGCCTCCGTGACCCTCTCTGTGTGCCTCTGTGGCCCTCTCTCTGTGTGCCTCCGTGACCCTCTCTCTGTGTGCGTCCGTGACCCTCTCTGTGTGCCTCCGTGGCCCCCTCTCTGTGTGCCTCCGTGGCCCTCTCTCTCTGTGCCTCCGTGCGCCTATCTCTCTCTGTGCCTCCATGACCCCCTCTCTGTGTGCCTCCGTGACCCTCTCTGTGTGTCCCTCTCTGTCCTTGCGAACTTACTGTGGACTTCGCTCCAACTTCGCTCCAACTTCGCGCCACGTCGCTGCCCCCGCTGCCGATTTGGTCGTGCTCGCCACGTGCAGGCGCATGCTGGTGGGACCGGCCCTGTATGGGAATCACCTGACCTTCGCGCGGCCCCCGCTTCCAGTTTGGTCGCGCTCACCGCATGGAGTCGCATGCTGGTGGAACAGGCCCTTTACACCAATCATCCAACCCCTGGATAGCCTGAAACACTTCCCTTTTTTTTGTCTAAATACTTACCAGCTCACTTAGCCTTGATGCAAAGTTTGGTTTGAAAAAAGATCTGCAAATTTCTGCCACCTTTGGCAAACTTCAACCTATAGGGAAAACCAACTTACTAATCCTAAATGCAAAGGTTTTCTTTGTATTCTCCATAATCATGAAAGATTAATCAGAAATTGAATATCTTTCTCTTCCAATATCTCACAAAAACCATTGGAGTTTTTTGAAAATAACTGATCACAAATACAGAGATTATTAAGAGAACTGGCTTTAATCTTAGGAAGACTCTGCTGGTTACTTCTTTCCTGAATGGATCACATTGGGCCAAAGACTGATTTTAATGATAGTGGGGGCTAAGGCAGAGGTGGATTATCCATCGAGCATATCTGCCTGGAAGTGGCAACCTCATCATCAGCAATAACCTTGCGTTCCAATGCTAGACTCCTCCATCAATGAGTGTGAGAACATTTGTGTATGCTCCTCCTCCAGTTCATAATTGAACATGTGGTTAAATCATTTTGCTCTGTGCACAGCCTGCTGCATCCGTTGTTTGTTTGCTAGCAATCCTTGACTTTTTCACAAATATTATTGGAGAACGTAAAAAATGACGAACAGAATTCTTGATGAATATGGAGGAAAGGATCTAGAATTAGTGACATATTCTCAGGTTAAGGGTTTGAACTCGAAGGAGAAGACATTTCTTACTCAAATGATTTTAGGAATTCTCAACCACAGAGAGTTATGGATGCTCAATATTTAACTGAGGATAAATAGACGTCCACCAGTAACTGTTCGTGACACTGGATCAGCTATGAGGATTAATATTATTCCTATCAACTGCTCTGGCATTACCAACAGCATGATTCACTACCATTGCCACATAAAATAAATGCCAAGCAATGTGAGAAATACAAGGTCAAAAATTAACAAAAGGGCTTTCAATTCAAAAACAGGTTTCAGATATGGTACAAACCACTTCATCATGTTGAATAAGAGTTTACATTTGGTTGTTTGTACATGTGTTTTTCCTATAATTTTAAAGACATTACGCTGAATAAGAGCAGATTGGCAGGATTTTTGGTACCGATGACACATGTGGAAGAAAAGTGGGGAATATGTGCTTGGATTCTCCTCAGATACCATTGAGCTAAAGGTCAGGTCAAATTTAGTGTTATGCAATGGTAAAAATGAATGTATTTGCTGGTCACCATGAGGAGTAGAATTTTATTTACATCTGTAAACATTGCCACAAGGTAAATAATTGACTACTTCTGTGTTACTGCAATGAATCATTTTAAAAAAACATACAGGAACAATCAATATCTCCCATTTCATAATCTGGCTAGAGTGAAATTTAATCTGCTCCCTGATTAAGGTGCCAGCTCTGCTGCTTACTCAGATTAGCCAGGATTTGAACTTGTATCAGGGTTGAGAGGTCTGTATAAATCAGAAGAGGATAATGCCTCAATTATTGGAGACATTTACGACCTGTGATACATTTCTTTTGAATTACTTTGCCAGGCTTTTTTCTCTGACATAATGAAAGCTTCAAAACCTTGATAGACAAAATATAACATGGGAGATTTTCCTTTCTGCTTCATATCGCAAAGGGCGGCATGGTGGCACAGCGATAGAGTTGCAGAAACCCGGGTTTGATCCCAACCACGGGTGTTGTCTGTATGGAGTTTGTACGTTCTCCCTGTGACCGCATGGGTTTTCTCCGCGATCTTCGGTTTCCTCCCATACTTCAGAGACGTATAAGTATGTAAATGAATTGGATTGGTATACATGTAAATTGTCCCCCGTGTGTGTAGGAATGTGTTGATGTGTGCGAATCGCTGGTCGGCGTGGACACGGTGGGCCGAAGGGCCTGTTTCCGCGCTGAATCTCCAAACTAAACTAAAATTCCATACACATGTGATTAAAATAAAACATGAAGACCCGGAAAACCTTCCAGTGTTCCACTAAATGCTGAACCCTCTCTTCCATTTGTGCTGCCTGCAGTATTGGTACAGGGGATTGGTCGGACAGCAGAAGTATGTTACAGATTAAGTAAAAGATGATGTATGCAACTTTTGGCCCTATGTTCCGCGAAGAACTTAGTAGGTTAGATATTTAGACCAAGATTTTCTATCCAGCTTAATCCCCCTTGCATGCTTGTCAACTCTTCCTGATTCTCCTCCCAACCACCTACACAAGGGGCAACAGTTGTCAATTAACCGATCAATACATCTGGGGAATGCAGGAGGGAACCAGAGCACCCAGAGGATACTCACAAGGTCAATAGAAGAACATGCAAACTCCACAGAGACAACATTGGCGATTAGGATGAAACCCTGGCTGCTGGAGCTAAAAGGAGGAGCTCGACCAGCTGCACCACTGTGCCACTATTAACATTGTGCCGTGGGGGTTTTAGCACCATTGTTAAAGATCTACGTAAGTGCTATTACAATGCAAAATAAAAATTGTCCTGTTTTGTTATCACTTCAGTGTTGCTGATGAGAAAGGCAAATCACAGAAATAGAGCCATCTCGAGATGATTTCTCATTGAAGACAGTAAACCCTCAGTTAATGGCAATTCTCTGGAAAACATGGATAAGTGACATTTTGAGGTCGAGACACTTCTTCAGACTGAGGTAGACACTCTCAGTGGTGTCCCATGCATTTCTGTAATTAATATTTCGAGATGTGGGTGTCACTGGCTAAGAGAAGATACATTAAATCTCAGATATAAAGTGCGCTTGTTCAGAAAGGAGGTGAGGAGGAACTTCTTTAGTCAGAGGGTAGTTAATCTGTGGAACTCATTGCCACAGAGGGCTGTGGAGGCCAAGTCAGTGGATATTTTTGAGGCAGAGATAGAGAAATTCTTGATTGGAATGGTGGCAAGGGTTTTGGGGAGAAGGCAGGAAAATGGGATTAGGAGACAGAGATCAGCCATGATTGAATGGCGGCGTAGAATCGATGGGCAGAATGGCCTAATTCTACTATAACTTGTGAACTTATGAACTGTCTTCATCAACTGAGCTACTGTAGGTATGGTCAAGCTTCAGAAGCTTCACATTCCTAGGCATCCATATCATCAGCAACCTATCCTGGTTCCTTCAAACTGTGGGCATCTGAGAAGATAAGGCATGTCTTTGAGGATTCTCTCCAACCTACTGATGCACGATAGAAAGTACTCTGATGGGACGCCTCTCAGCCTGGTATGCCAACTGCTTTGCTATTGAACGCCTGAACCTGCTGAGAAGGATGAACAGAACCCAGTTTATCTCAGGATTGTCATTTTCTTCCATCCTGTCAGGCTCCACAATGCGTCACATCAAGGATGGATGTATTGTCAAGAATGCTCTTTGGGTATTTCCACACAACACTTCCCTCCCTGCCGACAGTACTAACCCTTCTGCCAAAGACTTGGAACCTAAAGGCGCATAGAGGGGTTTTCCTAAAATTAGCAGGCAGATGAAATTTAAAGTGCATTTAAGAAGATTTCTTCAGCAAACACATCAAACTACGTTGTGATTGTTTTTTTAAATAAATTGGATATTTAGATCACATTGTGTTAATTATGGCACAACTTTGTGCATATGTCTGTTGAATTAACTATTTAGATGCTTCCATTCACCATTATCTTTAAATAAAGCATACTTATCAATAATTTATTTGGTAAAATATAACAGTAATAAACCACCAAAACTTAGCGCTGGAAAGAAAAGGTTTGGAGGGATATGGGTCAAATGTGGTCAAATGGAACTAATTTATATGGGCATCTTTGTTGGTGTGTACGAGTTGGGCCAAAGCGCCTGTTTTCATGCTCTTTGGCTCTACGCTCATAGCAACATGTTTGGCTTGCAACATCTAATCAATAGTAACATAACTTTTAGGATCGTTGTGGAACCTTGCATGTTAGTGAGCTGCAATGGAAATAAACAGCACACTGCCCTTAAGTGCACAACTTGGAAAGAAAGTTAAAATGGAATTTTATGGGAAAAGGAGGAATAAATGATTCAGTCTGTACAGCTTTCAATCTTTGTGTACTTCAGTAAGATGTTGCAATAAATTATGAAAAATGCTGGTTCATATTTTAGATGTTTAAAAAATATATATAAATCTAAATGACAAGGAAATTAAAAGCAAATTGAGTCAGGGAAAATCCTGAAAACAATGCATTGAATCATACATGATGGGTGTGATAACATTGTTGGACATGAGTCCTGAATTAATAACGCTGAGGCTTGAGGGTTTTATCTGGGTGAGTTAATAAAGATCATGGAATTAAAAGCTATCTCAGTAACAGCGACCAGAATAACATTAGAAAGCTACTTTTTTTCAGGGTAGGAGATGTACCATCTTCACCTGTCTTGCCTATATGTGCAGCCCCATTAATGGAGCTAACTCTTAATTGTCCTCTTAATTGACTTGGTAAAGTGCCTGTCCCACTTTCACGACCTAATTCATGACCTTTTTTACTCATGGACATTTTTCATCAGGCTAGAAAAAACGACGCGACCAACTTGATGCCACGAGTACCTACGACTAGCATCACGGCCTGCTACGTCCTACCTACGACCTCCTACGACCTCGTGACGACCATGCTGCGAGTATGAGTCAAGTGCAAACTCGGCAGAGGTCGTGAATTAGGTCGTGAAAGTGGGACAGGCCCTTAATAAATCTCCCATTTGAAGGCAGAGCCATCACTTTTCTTATTACATGAATAAATAAAAATGCAACATAACACCACGGTAGTTCAGTGGGACAGCTTTTGAGTATCTCTCAGCCATTTCCAAATAGAAATGTTTTACTTCTGGCCTTGATGGCCAACGGCAGTTGATTAGTTGGTGTATCATGAAAAGGATTTGATTCATAAGGATATTACATTTCACATTTTTAATTTTCACCGAATTGTTCTCTGTGGAGATCTGTTGAAATTAAATGACAAACTCCCATGTATCGTCCACTTTGAAACAAAATCTCTTCAACAGCTGCTTACCACAGATTTTCAACAACTGAATTACTTCAAGTACTTTTCTCCAACACATTCATTATTTTGATTATGGAACGCTAACAGTACCAAATAGTTCCCAGCTTGCATGGGCTTTCAACAGCACACCATTGTTAACTACAAAGAATAATTCAATTTTGCTTCCAGTGAAATTATTTCAATTGTAATTAATGCTTTCTTCCCAGTCACCTCTGATGATATGTGCCACTGGCTACGAAATATAAAGTGTGAGATGAAGGAGGAAATAAGATATGGTAATCACAAAAAGTATGTCGTGGACAGTTGCCAATACATAACCTAATTCAACCCTATAGTTCTTCTTAGTTTTCACTTTTACTTACATGTCCATTGAAAACAGTCACTTGACTTTCAATATCCTCAAAAATTCAAATTCAAAACTATTCAAAGGAAGATTTGGGCCCGACCATAGATGGTGGTGGTCTTATGCTCATAATCTTCTTAATTGCAAGATAAAGCAATTGGATTTACTTCTCAACTGAAGGAACTATTTATTAACACATTGTACATGGTGTGTGCAGGACATTTATAATCCAAGAACAATAAATCTTCTGCAGAATGAGATGCAAAATCATTATAGCTGGAATAGTTCATTTTGCATCATCCGCAACTAAGTACTAAATATAATTTATTTCATATTAACATTTAACCTCCTGTCAGTTTTATTTCAGTGAACTATTTTCCTTTGCAATTAATCATATCCCACATGTATCCGAAGATAGACACAAAAAGCTGGAGTAACTCAGCGGGACAGGTAGCATATCTGGAGAGGAGGAATGGGGGATGTTTCAGGTCAAGACCCTTCAGACCTTTTCTGAAGTGTGAAGAAGGGTCTCGACCCGAAACGTCACCCATTCCTTCTCTCCAGAGATGCTGCCTGTCCCGCTGAGTTACTCCAGCTTTTATTGTCTATCTTAAGTTTAAACCAGCATCTGCAATTCTTTCTTCCTGTATGTATCCAATTGATTGTGGTTAGGACATGGAACTTGATACCTTTGAAGAAGTAAGTTTAATCAGCGCATTGAAAGGGGCATTCGATAAGCACATGAAATAAATAATTTGCAGGACTCTCGTGAAAGTGATGGGGATGGAAGTGAGTGGTTGACTCTGCAAGGAGCTGGCGTAAACTTGATTGGACAAATTTCATCTTCCTCTGCTGCAATATTGGCCGTGAGTTACTTATCTGAAAGAAAACTATCCCTGTAGAGTGATGGGATGAACAACGCAGCACAGGATGTGAATAATTTTAAATTCCTGCAACAGAAAATAAGGCTTAGTAGGAGCACAAAAAATAACATCAAAGGACGGGAGCAAAATGAGATTATGGAAAATGTTCTGTGCAATTATAGTTTTGTTAATCACTGACACTCAATATACAATGGTGTAGAACATGGGTCAACTTTAATCCTGGAGTAAAATCTTCTTCAAAGATGATTTTTCTATGCATTGAAATATGCAATAAATTTATTCACCTAAGCTTCACAATTAATGTAGTGCACGGAAAATGCAACACATTACAACTTACAATGTACTGCAAATCAAGTCAGACCAAGAACTGCACCATTCACCTTTGGCATTCAACCGCAACATCAACACTGAGTTCCCCCATCAACTTAACTGGAACAGTGACATAAATATTTTGGCTACAAGGTTAGGCTGAAGCCAGCGAGTGACTCAGCTCACAAGTTCCACAAAAAATAATCCACTGCCTAGATGGTGTATAGAGTCATAGAGTGATACTGTGTGGACAAAAGGCCATTCAACACATTTGCCCACACAGGTCAAAAAGGCCCAGCTCCACTATTCATTACACCATCTGCTTGCATTTGGTCCATTTCCCTCCAACCCTGTCATATCCATGTACCTGTCTAACTGTCTCTTAAATGTTGGGATAGTCCCTGCCTCAACTACCTCCTCTGGCAGCTTGTTCCATACACCCACCTCCCTTTGTGTGATTAAAGTTACCCCTCGGATTCCTATTAAATCTTTTCCCCTTCACCTTAAACTATGTCCTCTGGTCCTTGATTCCCCTACTCTGGGCAAGACACTTTGTGCATTTACCCGATCTATTCCTCTCATGATTTTATACACTGTGAGATCATGATGGAATACTCTCCACTTGCCTTGATAAATATAACTCCAACAATATTAAAAAACCTTGACATCATCCAGGACAAAGTAAGTGGTTTGGTTAGCACTCATTCGCACCCTCTAAACGTTAATCCCATCAACTGCCAACTCACTGTGGTTGCAGTTCCCTCGCTCCTCAGTCCCCTACTCTGGGTGAAAGACTCTACCCTATCTATTTGCTTCATGATCTTATCCGCCTCTATAAGATCACTTCTCATCCTTCTGTGATACGAAGAACAATCCTCTCCTGCCCAGACTCTCCCTATAGCACAAGCCCTCAAGTACTGGCAACATTCTCGAAAATTTTCTCTGCACTCTTTTCATCTTAACAACATGCTTTCCACAGCAGGGTGACCAAAATGGAACACAGTTGTCCAGCTGCAGCCACACCTATGTCTTGTACAACTGCAACATAACATCCCAACTTCTGTGCTCAACACCCTGGGCGACACGGTGGCGCAGCTGTTCAGATGCTGCCTTACAGCGCCAGAGATCCTGGTTCAATCCTGACGATGGGTGCTGTCTGTATGGAGTTTGTACGTTCTCCCCCTGACTGCGTGGGTTTCCTCCCACACTCCAAAGACGTACAAGTTTGTAGGCTATTTGTAATATATTTGTAAATTGTCCCAAGTGTGTGGAGGATAGTGTTAGTGTGCGGGGATCGCTGGCCGTCGTTGACTGGGTGGGCCAAAGGGGCTGTTTTCATCCTGTAACTCTAAACTGAACTAAACCCTAACCCATGTGCCAAAAGCCTTCTTGACCACCCTATCTATCTGTGACGCCATTTTCCAAGAACTTTGTACCTGCACTCCTTAATAACTCTGCTCCATAACACTCTCCACACCCCTGCCACAGTTCCTTAATATTATCTTTTAGGACTTTTGCCAAGGTGCATATAGGTATGCTTTCCAGATGTCCATGCCTGTGCACTGTAGCACAAGAAGTCAGCGATATCCCGGCAGTCAGATGCATGCACCCAGCTTTACAATGCATTCAGACCAGATCCATTGGAATGATATTGACAACTTTCTTTTATAGGGGTAAGTTTCTATCTATCGAACTATTTTTATTTTGAATTAATGTTACAAATATGACTAAAGATCAGAAGCTGTGAGAAGACCTATAGGCTAAAGGTGAAGGGGAAAAGATTTAATAGGAATCTGAGGGGTAACTTTTTTGCACAAAGGATGGCGGGTGTATGGACCTAGCTGCCAGAGGAAGTAGTTGAGGCTGGGACTATCCCAACGTTTAAGAAACAGTTAGACAGGTTCATGGTTAGGACAGGTTTGGAGCGATATGGACCAAATGCATGCAGGTGGGACTGGTGCAGCTGGGACATTGTTGGCCTGTGTGGGCAAGTTGGGCCAAGGCGTTTCCACTCTGTATCACTCAATGACTCTATGACTCTCAGCCATTGAGTAATTCTGCAGATGGGATTACTTGGCGGAGGGTCAGTATGTTTGCTAGCAACCATCAACCTTAACTAGAATATTTAATAATGATTAATATACATAATACGTAGCACTAAACTATAGGGTGCAAAAATTGGCAGATAAACACGTTATGCAGTCCTGATGAATAATAGCAAACTGAATTTCACTGTACCTTGGTACATGAAATAAATAAAGTGCCATGCCATACCCAGTGCCTCTTTCTACGGAGGTACGTATAGGTAACTTGGACGCAACTTTGTAAAGTAAATTCTTCGCACAGTTTCAATAAATGTTTGAGTAGTCAATTTACCGAGGTTGTCTGTAATTCCGAATATTATGAAAATAGTTATCAGAAACACTGCTCATCTTAAAATATTTAAAGAACTGAAGATAAATTGTTTGGCTTAAGGACATGAAACCCTGCCAACCAAAATATCTCTCTGGAAGTAATATACAGCAAACTTATCATTTTTAATCGGTAGCACTCTCCATAATTGGGTGTTACAAACCAATTACAGTTCCATTCAATTGGATAAAATTTGGCACAATTAATGACAGATTTAAACATCTATATCTATATAATCAAAAGTCTCATCTTGACCACTACCTGTTGCGCTGTTGTTTGATTTTATATGGCTGTGAATTTTTGGCCATCTTACTCAGAGTCCTCCTCCAATAATCAGGCCCGAGGATTTTTCCCATCGATGAAAATTAAAAGAGTTACTAGTGTTTAAAAAAATATTGAGATGTCTCTCCTGTCAATCACCATGATGAAGGTTATACCGCTTCCGGGGGGGGGGGGCTATAAAACCCGGATGTTTGGACGTGGCACAGTCTCTGCAAGATGGCGAAGGAGAGGCCATGACTCTCATCTGAGCTGGGAATCTACACAGTCTGTGAAACTGTGAGTACCCTTTATGTGCTTTGTGTGGTTTTATGTGGTTTTATGGAAACCAGTCCCTTTGGCCCACAACACACATACTAGCACTTCCACTGGCCAGCAATATTGGGTGTGAAGCTGGACCCAACGGGTCCCACTTAGTCTAGTATACTTATAAAATTCTCATCTTGTCATCTTCCGGTTTGCTTTATTTTTAAATTTGCGCAAAAACGGTACCTGATAGCGCTATGATTTTTTGCCACCTTACTCGCCATTCTCCTATGCTGCAATTGCATCAAATTTTATGCCGATCGGTGAAATATTACAAAGGTTATTGGTCTGTTATTCACTTGGACGGCTTCGCCTCTTCCGGCACCCACTGTCCAGCACCGGCGGCGAGAATAAAGCTGAAGGAGCGGAGTGAGCAGAGTGTGGGCGGGGGCTGGGTGTGTTCGTGGGCGACGGCAACAACCACCATGACGAGCCGGGCACCGATGTGTACAGCTGGGGCTAGGAGCCGCTGGGTGCGAGAGGCGCCAGGAATGGGAGTTACTGAGTGAGTCCGGAGCCAGGTGAGTGAGGTTGGGGCCAGGAGCCGCTGAGCCCACACACCCCCCTCCCCCCTTCCCACACCCCTTCCCCCCACCACACACATCCCCCCCTCTCACATACTACCCCTCCCCTACCTGCACAACCCCCCCACACCCCCACACCCACCCTCCCCCACACCCACCCTCCCCCATGCCCCATGCCCCACACCCTCCCTCCCCCAAGACCCCCTCCCCCATTAGCCCCCTCCACCACTCCCGCATGCCCCCCTCCCCCACACACCCCACTCCCTCCTACGACATACACACCTACCACATACACCCCCTCCCCTACCCTCACAACCCCCCATCCCCCACAGCCCCCTCCCCCACAACCCCCCTCCCCCACACCCCCTCCCCCACACACCCCCCTTCCCCACACACACACACACACCCTCCCCTACACACACACCCTCCACACACACTTCCCCCACCCCCACACCCCCACCTCCCTCACACCCCACGACAGGCCACGCCTGAAGCTATCCCCCTCCTCTGGCTGCAGGAGGCTCCCTGCCTGAAGCCATCCCTGTCCCCCGGCTACAGACCGCTCCCGCCGTTGCGTTTGGGAAAAGGTGAGTGGCGGAATATTGCCTGGGGGATTGCGTTGCGTTGGGGGACCAGCCGCCCCATGTGACTGGGACCCGACGGGTCCCACTTAGTCTAGTATACTTATAAAACTCTCATCTTGTCCTCTTCCGGTTTGTGTTCTTTTTTAATTTGCGGAAAAACGGTACCAGATAGCACTACGATTTTTTCACCATCTTACTCGCCATCCTGTCCCCTCCCTCACACACACCCCCTCCCCCACACACACTCCCTCCCAAACACACACCCCCTCCCACACATCCCCCTCCCCCACACCCACGACAGGCCCCACATGAAGCCTCCCCTGGCTGCACAAAATCATGAGAGGAATAGATTGGGTAGACATACAGAGTCTCTTGCCTGGAGATGGGGAATCAAAAAACCAGAGGACATAGGTCAAAGATGAGAGGGAAAAGATTTAATAGGAACATGAGAGGTAATTTTTTCACATAAAGGATGGTGGGTGTATGGATCGAGCTGCCGGAGGAGGTAGTTGAGGCAGGTACTATCACAACATTCAGGAAACATTTAGACAGGTACATGAATAGGACAGGTTTAGAGGGTTATGGGCCAAATTCAAGCAGGTTGGCCGAGTGTAAGTGGGACATGTTGGTCAGTGTGGGCAAATCGGTCTGAAAGGGCTGTTTCCACACTGTAAGACTCCAACTCAGTATTCCCAGTTTTGGTACTATTCCGAAATTGTTAACTCAGTGGAAAAATAATTTTTGACAATTATGAAATTAATTAAAAATATTTCTTAATCATCTTTGCTACATCAGCATCTTGTGGATGTCAGCTCCCAATAATATATTTGTAATTTGACTGCGTGCTTTTTAAAAAGGTTATTCTCATCAACTCCCAAACGTCTGAACAAGCAGCAAGGTTGCAAAAAACTGGTTAAATGTTCATGTCCTTGCTCCAACTTGGATATGAACAATAATGGAAATGTTAGACAAGCTGTTTTTTTTTAAATTACATGAAATGTAGTACTGCATTGACAGGATGGAGTTGTATTTGAGTTGGTTTCCATGTTTCCTGCTGGTAAACATACCTCCTTAAATTGGGAATTAAATCCCATTGTTAAGCAAAGTTTACTAATGACCAGATTCCCACTTGTTAGATTGCTGCAAGACAGAAAAGCTGGTAACAAATTAACTTTTCTTTTATTCCATTACTGTAAAATGCTAAATGTAAAAACTTATTGGTACTTTTAAGTAGGGCAGCCGTGATGGGACTGACATGTAGTAAAGACATCTAATTATGTCACTGGGACTCAGAGGTCCCAGTTTTACAAGGTTCTGGATAATCAGATTTATGCATTCAAATAAAATAAAATACGAATAATTAAATAAAATATTTATTCAACCACATCATTACTTCCTGTCTTGACAATTTCTCTTTTCTATCAGAATCCACACTACAAAGAGTCTCTGGCAAAATGTGGAATAGTAAAACAATAAAGAAGAACAGTTGACCACTCTTATCTAAATGGCACATGGTCCGTAAATCAGATTACTGAAGAATGCAAGACCATTTTAGTGACTTGCATCATGCTTCTTCAGGAATGCACTTTGCAAAATCAGTTAATCAGCAATATCGATGTTAGACACAAAATGCTGGATTATCGCAGGGGGTCAGGCAGCATCTCTGGAGAGAAAGAATGGGTAACGACCTGAAACATCACTCAATCCTTCTCTCCAGAGATGCTGCCTGTCCAGCAGAGCATTTTGTGTTTATCTTCTGTGTAAACAAGCACCTGCAATTCCTTCCTATGCATCTGTTTTGGTGTAAGTTATAACAATAATATAGTGAGCTCCTGGTCAGAATTGAACAAGAGTAAAAGATTTGGGTGTGTCCTCAGCATCAAGGCAGTATTCATCTTCGCTTTAGTTTACTTTACTTTAGTTTACTTTAGAGATACTGTGAGGAAGTAGGACCTTTGGCCCACCGAGTCCGCGCCGACCAACGATTAACCTGTACACGAGCACTATCATAAACACTGGGGTAAATTTACAATTTTGCCTAAGCCAATTAGCCTACAAACCGCGTCTTTGGAGTGTGGGAGAAAACCAGAGCAACTGGAGAAACCCATGCGGTCACAGGCAGAACGTACAAACTCCGTACAGACAGCACCCGTAGTCAGGATCGAACCCAGTCTCTGGCACTGTAAGGCATCAACTTCACCGCTGTGCTACTGTGCAGCCTTGCATAATTCACATATGCATTCACTGAATATTCATAGCAAAACCAGGGCTGTAGGTTGAGTTATCCAGTGGCAGAGCTTAACCTGGCACATAACAGGAATGGGATATGATTGTTGGACACCATTTCTTACAGCCCCATATCACTGACACAGACATTCCTTGTGGAAGTACCTTGAACAACTGTTTAAACAAAAGTTGTTTATCAATTACTTCTCCCAAATCATGATATTAGGAGAGGAACTGTTTGAAATGTGTACGAAGGTGGTCTCCATTCAATGAATTTCTTCAACAACAGAATGGTTGAACACAAATTTAAAATCGATGCTTGGGATGGGTGAGCGGGGGTGAGGGTGGAGGACAGTGGGACATATCTCTGTTTTTTTTCCCTTTCTTCTCAGTTTTCTTTTATTTTGCACTTCCTTGGCAGTTCAGGGGTCTTTTCTTTTCTCTTTTTTGTATCTTTCTACTTTTTCTTCATTCTTTCCATTTTACTCTTTTTCTCGATTTATTATTCTTCTAGATTTATGTATTAATTTATAAAATGTTAAAAATGAAGCTGTACGTAAATTGTATAATTGTCATGCCGATTGCTTTATTCTTGTACAATTGCTTCTAATAAAATAAACATTAAAAAAAAAAGAAATGTGTACGAAGGAACTGTAGTTGCTGGTTCACACCGAAGATAGACATTAAAGGCAGGAGTAACTCAGTGGGGCAGGCAACATCTCTGGAGAAAAGGAATGGGCGGCATTTCGGGTCGAGATCCTTCTTCAGAATGAGAGTCGGGGAGGGGGAGTCTAGAGATATGTGAAGTTGGTTTGATTATGCTCATAATTTCTCTAATAATGAAAAAAATATGAAATGGAGAATAAGCAATAATGTATAAATGTTAAATAAAGTTTGCACCATACGTGCCATATTATTATCATTTTGATTAAAAAAAATCCTTCTTTAAAATCATCAATAATTTGTTTAGGTTTGTGGTTAGAATGTTGGCCTTCAATGGTCATATGCATAATAAGCAAATAAGTATGAGGTCTTTGCCATCTGACCTCTCATAGCCTCTCTATAATCATTTCTGCAAGAATCTACTCATATTAATGGTCAGTTCCTGAGTACTGGGCAGTCACCTTGATCAGCCTCTGTGGATGGCTTATAGAACGCACTATTAAAAGCCAATATTTTTTATAACAGTTTGCAGCCTTCCGGACATCATTTCATCACAACTTATCATTTTGTTTACAACTTTGGAAAAGCAGAAACGAGTCAGGATCGCAGTTACCTCAGGAGAAACCATGCAACCTTCACAGCTATTGAAAATAGCATTCCCATTCAGAAGGATTTTTTCAGAATTGGGAGTAAGCAGTTCTATGAAGATATTGCTTACAATACGTGGAATATAAATAAAATCGCATGTATTTCCATTAATTCGAAGTCATTTTATTAAATTCACTGCTTCGACAGATCAGCATCCTCTGGGAATTGTGCAGTCCTGCATTATTCTGTTGGTGGTAGAAACAAAGAACTGCTGATGCTAATTAATACTGAAAATGACACACGGTGCTGGAGTAACTCAGCAGGTCAGGCAGCAACTCTGGAGAACATGGATAGGCGATGTTTCAGGTTGAAACCCCTCTTCTGGGTCTTGACTCGAAACATCACCTATCCATGTTTTCCAGAGATGCTGCTTAGTGTTATTTTGTTGGTTACCATCCCTGTCTTGCATAAACATCTTTTATTACTTTTATTGTCCTCTGCTGGGGAACAGACTCAGGCACCACGCTCACCCATTATTACATCTCTGGCATGGCTATTTCTCCCTTGAAGTGAGACTGTGAATGGTGGCAGAGGCAATTCAGGTCTCATCATGTTGCAGCAGTGGCTGATCCCGACACCGACCAAACTTGCAGATAGTTCTGTTATAAATACTAGATATTCACCCACAGAAGGATCATTGCACATCTATTTCCCCTCCCTGATCCAGCAATTTGAGATACCATTCCAATCGCAGTGTCGGTGAAGATAAAACTTGGGACCTTATCACCCTATACCTCTCAGCTGAATAGCACAAGTAGCTGAATTCTTGTGGGAGATTACATGTTTAAAGGAGAGACCCAGCACACCTTATATCCTTCTCCAGCTACATTATTTCCATGCTGCTATTACTGTTTGTAAGGGAAGTATTGCAATGACTACGATTCAAACCTATTTCTGTGGTACCGAGGGTTAGATTATTCAGAAAAACACCAGTGTGTGACTATTCCCAGATTGTATCGTGTCCATTAAAATTTCAGTCAGGTGAAGAATGATCTTGAGGATGATGAAAGGTGTGAGACTGTGCTCACTGATGTTCTTGGCGTGAAGGGTGCTTTTTATCTTGTTCCTACAGTGCTGCTATATTTGGATTTATTTTGTGGTTTAGCTACTGTGGTCTGATGTGGGTCAGAATCAAATTCACACATAGACAGTGAGGGGCTAAAGTTATAGGCTTGGCGAAAACTGACAAGTTCAGTATCGTGTGTGTAGTTTTTGCTTGGGCAGTTTACACCCCAGTGGTATGAATATTGAATTCACCAACTTCAAGTAACCTTTGCCTTTCCTCTCTCTCCATCCCTCCCCTCTTCCCAGTTCTCCGACTAGTCTTACTGTCTTTGTTTACATTTTATCTCTGTATGCTTTGTTGGTACCTTCTCCGAGCTAACAATGATCAATTCTACATTTTCCTTGATCTCCATCCCCTATGTCTGTTTTTCACAGCTTATGTTTCCTTATCTCTGTACCTCCCTCTCCCCTGATTCAGTCTGAAGAAGGGTCTTGTCCCGAAATGTCACCCATTCCTTCTATCCAGCGCCCTGCTGCCTGTCCCGCTGAGTTACTCCAGCTTTTTTGTGTCTATCTTAAGTTCAGTACAGTCTTGGTTTTAGTAATTTCTCAAAAATATGTTGTAATCTGATAGTTCCGTTTTTTTTTGAACAAACAAAGACACAAAGTGCTGGAGTAACTCAGAGGGTCAGACAGTATCTCTGGAGAACATGGATAGGTGAAGTTTCGGGTCAGGATCCTTCTTCTGACTGTCTTCATATGTACAAAAGCATCTGTGGTTCCTTGTTTCTTGATTCTTAACAATATGACTGGCTTTAATGATCTCGATAATAAATATAGTTTTAAAAGACGATTGAATGCATCTTATGATTAAGGTAAATGTAATTTGTAAATTTGAACTTCACATCAAGTCAAGAGAGTTTATTGTCATGTGTCCCAGATAGGACAATGACATTCTTGCTTGCTGCAGCACAACAGAGTATTGTAAGCATAAATACAGAACAGTTCAGTGTGTCTATATAGTATATATAAATAAACAGATCAAGTGCAATAGGCTGTTATAGTTCAGAGTTTGTTTAATAGCCTGATGGCTGTGGGGAAAAAGCTGTTCATGATCCTGGATGTACCAGATTTCAGGCTCCTGTACCTTCTACCTGATGGTAGCGGGGAGATGAGTGTATGGCCAGGATGGTGTGGGACCTTGATGATGCTGCCAGCCTTTTTGAGGCAGCGACTGCGATAGATCCCTTCGATGGTGGGGAGGTCAGAGCCGATGATGGACTGGGCAGTGGTCACAACTTTCTGCATTCTTTTCCACTCCTGGATGCTCAAGTTGCTGAACCACGCCACAATGTAACCAGTCAGCATGCTCTCTACTGTGCACCTGTAGAAGTACGAGAGAGTCCTCTTTGACATACCGACTTTCCGTAATCTTCTCAGGAAGTAGAGGCGCTGATGTGTTTTCTTTAAAATTGCATCAGTGTGCTGGGACCAGGAAAGATCTTCGGAAATATGCACGCCCAGGAATTTTAAGTTCTTGACCCCTTTCCACGATCACCCCATTTATGTAAACGGGATTGTGGGTCCCTATCCTACCCCTTCCAAAGTCCACAATCAGTTCCTTGGTTTTGCTGGTGTTGAGGGCCAGGTTATTGTGCTGGCACCATTTGGTCAGTTGCTCGATCTCTCTTCTATACTCTGACTCGTCCCCATCAGTGATACGTCCCACAACAGTGGTGTCGTCGATGAACCTAATGATGGAGTTCGCACTATGACCGGCTACGCAGTCATGAGTATAGAGTGAGTAAAGCAGGGGGCTGAGCACGCAGCCTTGAGGTGCTCCCGTGCTGATTGTTATCGAGGATGACACATTTCCACCAACACGAACAGACTGTGGTCTGTGAATGAGGAAGTCGAGGATCCAGTTGCAGAGGGATGCGCAGAGACCCAGATCTGAGAGCTTGCTAACCAGCTTGGAGGGGATGATAGTATTAAATGCCGAGCTGTAATCGATGAATAACAGCCTGACATATGAGTTATTGTTGTCCAAGTGGTCCAGAGCAGAGTGGAGAGCCAGCGAGATCGCATCCACCGTTGATCTGTTGTGGCGGTAAGCGAACTGCAGTGCGTCTAGGTTCTTGTCAAGGTAGGAGTTGATTTGCGCCATGATCAACCTCTCAAAGCACTTAATCAACACAGCCGTTAGCACCACTGGTCGATAGTCACTGAGGCACGTCACCTTGCTCTTCTTGGGCACCGGTATTATTGATGCCCTTTTACAGCAGGTGGGAACCTCAGACCTCAGAAGTGAGAGGTTGAAAATGTCCGTAAAAACTCCAGCCAGTTGGTCCGCACAGGTTTTTAGAACACGACCGGGTATACCATCAGGTCCAGGTGCTTTCCGAGGGTTCATCCCTCTGAAGGATCTTCTGACTTCGGCCTCTGTGACTGAAATATCATCACAGCAAATGGGGGCTCTGGATGGCACATCAGTGTTTTCCCTGTCAAAGCGTGCGTAAAACGCATTGAGCTCATCAGGGAGTGATGCTTCACTGACAATTGAGCTGCCTCCTGATTTCATGATGGCATTCAAGCCCTGCCACAGTTAATCAGCATTCAAGATTCTGCATTCAGCATTCAAGATTCTGCCCCTGTCATAACATTTAAACAGCCCGTCCTTACCCATACACGAATACAATGGTTCAATGGTTCTTTATTGTCACCTATGCACAGCATAGTGAAATTATTTTGCACAACCAACAAATGCCCAGTCAACATATCTTTGTCACCATTTACAGATGCAAAGTAGCTCACCTACATCTTCCAACTCCAAGCACAGATTCCTTCCTTTACCTTTAAGCGGCCTACCTTTTCCCTGGTCACCCTCTTATTTTTAATGTAAGCTCCCAATCCTGTTCAGGAGTTTCAACCTGATATACGGACCATCTTTCAGCCATCACAGATGTTGCCTGACTTGTTGAGTTTGTCCAGTTATTTGGTTCTTGCTTCAGGTCTGGGCAGATCCTTAAGACGGTTCTAAGGATGTTTAATGGATATCACCAAAGATGTAGAGTTTCCATTGTGTTACAAAGAAGCTGGGAGTGCATTTAGAGCAAAGAAGAGAAGTATATTTAAAGTCTCAAAGATTCTTTTCAGATAGAACACATGAGAAAAAAACATAAGTTTAAGGTGAATGGTAAAATAACTATAGGCAACATGGAATTATTTTATTAATGCAAATTATTTTTGTGACATATGCAATCATTCATAAAACTCCCCCCGATTCAGTTTGTTTGATTTGATAAATCATTTGATCTGTAATTTGGAATGGTTAGCATATTCAATAATAATCTTCAAACAGGAATCTGATAAACCCTCAGGGAATCAGGGAAACGATGAAAAAAATATGGATGAAATTTGATAGCTCTGTCAAAAATAACAATACATTGGGTGGACCAACCTGAACATATGTTTTACTTAAAATGAATCTCATTGGGATATGTATTCAGCTTAGGTGGAACAATGAACATTGAGGAGACTGCCTAAACTTCCAAAAGTAAAGATCAACAAGGTTTTCATTTGAACTGCTTTCCCTCGGTTATCAGGCTTCTGAATGGTCCTTCAATAAGCTAGGGTACTGCCCGATTCATCTCTACCCCACCTCGGACATTGGACTTTGTCTGTGGAACTGATGCACTACAATGCTGAGAACTATATTCTACATCTTGTTTCTTACCTTGGTCTACCCATTGTATTTGAGTTAGACTTGATTGTATTTATGTATACTGATACCTGATCTGTTTGGATAGCATGTAAATTCAAGCTTTTCACTGTACCTCGGTACAGTTGACAATAATAAACGTAAACTTAATTCTAAACTTGAGTTAAGGGTGGTTTAATATGGTGAAATTGCAGATGTTGCATGTTTAGCAGTTTAAAAAACCAACAGGTGGATGCTATTCTCTGGGTGAGAAAGCACTGGTGGAGGATAGTTGAAGGAGATCAAAAATCATTAGCTCCCTCATCATTCATCACACCTGGTACAAAACAACAATAAACAAAATTAATGAAGTTTAACTCAGTTAATTGTATGGTATATTAATTTCCTAAATCTGCTGGTTCCAAAGCCCCAGAGGTAATGATAGTGCCTTAATGGACTTAGATGTAAAATGAGAGCAATTAGGCACATTCTTGTTTGTAATGGAATGAAATGTTTGATATAAACTCCAAGTGTAGCAAATGCTAAGTGGGTCAGGCAGTTTCCGAAGAGAGCAAAGTCCCTTGGCTTTTCATGATCAAGAATATCTCTCTCAGATAAGGTAGATGACAGGTGGTGCAGCGGTAGAGTTGCTGCTTCACAACGCTGGACACCCGGGTTCGATCCCGACTATGGGTGTTGTCTGCATGGAGTGTGTACTGCGTGGGTTTTCTCTCAGATCTTCTTTTTCCTCCCACACACCAAAGACGTACAGGTTTGTATGCTAATTGACTTGGTATAAGTGTAAATTGTCCCTGGTGTGTGCAGGATAGTGTTAATGTGTGGGGAACACTGGTCGGCGCGGATTCGGTGGGCTGAAGGACCTGGTTCCGTGCTGTATCTCTGAACTAAACTGAACTAAACAGCTGAAGAAGCGTCTCGGCCCGAAACGTCACCCATTCCTTCTCTCCAGAGATGCTGCTTGTCCCACTGAGTTACTCCAGCAGTTTATGTCTACCTAAACTAAACAGACGTTGGAACAGAAACCCCCACAATTATATACATGGATAGGACAGGTTTGGAGAGTTATGGATCAAATGCGGGCAAATGGGACTAGTGTAGCTTGGAAAAATTGGCTGGTGTGGGCTAGTTGTGCTGAAAGGCCTGTTTCCACACAGTATCGCTATCTTCCAATATGCCAAATAATACATAGTCAAGTTGATTTGGGTTAGAGATTGTGATATGAAGATGTTGAATGAATATTATTACAAAGTAGCTGATCAACAACTTTAATAAGATGCTGCCAAGAGTAATCTCCGGGACTTTGGGGTTATCATAAGAAAAAAATGCATGCTGTAATAATATACAATGGTATTCTGAGTCATAAGGACCATTGAGGCTTCTTGAACTGAGCTTGTTTTGTTATGTCTGCATTCTGTGCATTTTTCCATTTTTGTTCAATGCCGAATAAGTTTAAAATAGTCTCGTTAAGTAGTTTTTCAACAATGCACTGTTGACAACAGGTCATTTTTGTTCCCACATGTGGTACAATGGGGTCATTTAGAGCAATAGAAATCATCCTAAGGTCAGGCATCTGCATTTTAATGTATTCCATGTAATGTGAGAACCCATTGATCAACTTTGCATTTTCTTCCTGCTCTGCTTCATACACCCTTTTGTTTTCGGGACAGATAGCTGTCAGTGTTATAAATGATGTACCTTCAGTGCATTAAATTCTCTGGTAGTCCTCAAATCTCATTTTATTTTCTCTTGACCACATTACAGTGCATTTCTACTAACAATTACTATTTCAGTGAAAAGCACTGACATCATTGATGCATTGATAGTTACAGACCACTGCTCATGAATAGTTTTTTGATGGTCAGCAAAAGTATATTGGACCCAAGGCCTTGTTTCTGTGCTGCATGACTCTATTGAATGTAGTTAGGTGACCAGTTGTCTGGTTAAAGGGGAGGGAATGGTGGTGAGGGGCAACTCTGCTGATTTATCATAGCCGTGATCTGATTAGCTGTTTGTTCCTAAAGAACACACTTGTCTTGCAAATGATGACATTTAAATTAACGTTCTACCCTTGTGCAAGACAAACCATGAAAATTCCACTGTTTAGTGAAACCATTAATCTCATTTCCTTTGCTGAATCTCTTTGATTATAATTCAGATAATTCCCCCTTTTAGTCTTCCATATTCAGTCTCTGTAGCTTGAATTCAATATTCCACCCTGTCCCTCCAGTTTGAAACATGGCGCTGCTCCTCAATGAGTCTTGATTCTGATGGGTAAAGGAGACAGTTTAGCTGCTTGCCCTGTTTATAAAGGTATGAGCATCCCTGTGGTGGTCAGGGTGCCCTTTGGATTCCAGACAGCAGAAAACCTGCTGCAGAAGTGTAACAAAATTCTGTGGACAAATCTAAGCCCCAGAACAACCAGCACCATGGAATTGCCACTCCTGTCAATTCCAGGCCACTATTTACTAAAAAATCTAACTTGCTGCGGTTGCAAGATTAGTCATATAGCAGTTTCAATAACTAAAAATTAATTCCTCAGCAACTTACTACCATGGCACCTTTTAGATGGTTCAGTTCAGTTTAGTTTATTGTCACGTGTACCGAGGTACAGTGAAAAGCTTTTTGTTGCGTGCTAACCAGTCAGTGGAAAGACAATACATGACTACAATTGATCCGTTTATGGTGTACAGATACATGATAAGGGAATAACGTTTAGTGCACGGTAAAGCCAGTGAGTCCTATCAAGGATAGTCTGAGGGTCATCAAAGAGGTAGATAGTAGTTCAGCACTGCTCTCTGGTTGTGGTAGGATAATTCATAACAGCTGGGAAGAAACTGTCCCTGAATCTACGTGTGCATTTTCACACTTCTATATATTTTCCTTGATGGGAGAGGGGAGAAGAGGGATTGGCCAGGGTGCGACTCGTCATTGATTATGCGTGAGGTATAAACAGAATCAATGGAAGGGAGGTTGGTTTGTGTGTTGGTCTGGGCTGCGTCCACAATTTGCTGTAACTTCTCGCTGTCGTGTTTGGAGCTGTTCCCAAACCAAGCTGTGATGCATCCTGATGAAATGCTTTTTATGGTGCATCTGCAGAAGTCGGTGAGAGTTGTAGGGGACATGCCAAACTTCCCAAGCCTTCTCAGGAAGTAGATGCGTTGGTGTGCTTTCTTGGTCGTTGCTTCAATATGGGTAGTCCAGGAAAAGTTGTTGGTGATATTGACTCCATCTCTACATCGGCACCGTCAATGCAAACTGGGGTATGTGTAACACTTCGCTTCCTGAAGTTGACCACAATGGAGATGGAGTCATGTACATGGAGCTATTAGACACCAGGGTGCACAAAAAGCTGGAGAAACTCAGCGGGTGCAGCAGCACCTAAGGAGCGAAGGAGATAGGCAACGTTTCGGGCCAAAACCCTTCTTTAGACAGCAGGGTGATCATTTTCGACAAGTAACAATGGGAGTGATTTACATCTCATGTCACAAATTAAAATTTATTACAAACTTCACAATAATTATAATTTAAATGCCACGTATCAAATGTTAAAATGAACTGGATGAGGAGAATTCCCCGTCCAATCAGCATATTATACTCCTTGTACATTAAGCACTATTTCCTTTCATTAGAACAATCTACAATCCAACAAGACAAACAAATCCCTAGACTGCAATTAGTTATAATTTTGATTCATTTTTATATCTTGAACCTTGCAGTTTATTTTTACTCTGAAATAAATTAACAAACATTCACAACTGAATGTTCATGTCGTTGAATGGAGCTTTGAAATCTGCATCTTTATAGAAATGAAATCTTCAAATGACATTTTAGTAGGGATCATTTCTTACTTTATATTTCTCAATGCAGAGAAAGTGGCCATTCGGTTCATTTAGTCTATGCTGGCTCTCAGAGCAATCCCATTCTCCCACTTAGATATATTGCTCAATCGAGAAGTGAAACCAAGGGGTTATTTGAACTGATCCTAGGTTGTGAAGTTCGCTGATCTTATTTGGGATGGTGAAAAACAATGCTGTGAGACAGGGTGCCCTTGGGAGAGGAATGGCTGGTCCATGAGACGGTGATTGGCTCTGCCATGGTGCTTTCCCATGGTGAATTCAGTCACATGTACATGTACATTGTTAGGAGTCGTGGGAAGAGCGGCTATTCGGTGAAACATGAAAGGGTTCCCAGTACCCGAGCAATTCCAAAAGCAAAGAAGAACAAACATGGAAAGGAACACTAAAAGTAATATTAAAGTAAAGACTGGGACCTAATCATCTGCTCACATTGGAAGTCAGCAGCTGGGTTTTGTAATATGGGGAGACGGCAGGAGAATGGGGTTGGGAGGGAGAGATCGACCAGCCATGATTGAATGGCGGAGTAGACTTGATGGGCCGAATGACCTAATTCTGGTCCTATCTCTTATGATCTACCCCTAAAGATGACTTTCAGAGATATTAGAATTGTCATGATTCTATTGAACTCACTTCAGTGGTTGGATAATGACACAGAACATAGAGTGGATTCACACAGAGAAGCACCTGGTGAGCACTCTGAGCCTGTGAGCATACTTGCGTACACTAAATGAAGTCATAATGTATAGCCGAGGATGAAGGAAGATTAGCCAGGATGGTTACAGAACCAAGTGTTACTTGCATTTCATGAGATTTGCAGTGAAGCAGCATGATTAACTATGATGAAATTGATTTTCACTGATTCATTCTTTCCTGCTTGCGCACATGGTGTAGTGACACAGAGCACATCAAAATGAGCACTTTGTTTTTTTTCAAAGCTTTATACAAATCCTTGATTGACTATGTGGAAAGGATGGAACTTTTTTTTCTGGGAAAAGACATTACGGAAGAGAAGAAGTCCAGTTTACAGACACCTGCAGATGTGAAGAAGTAGATGTGGATTAAAAACGTCGGCTCCAACTGGGCTAAGAGACAAAACAGCGGAAGAATCACATGACTGCACAGGTGAAAAGAGGCTGCTTGATGGGACAAAACTGAAATTCAATTATTTGATATTGCCCAGACAATGGAGGCAGCATCAAAGAAATGCAGTATTGGTAACATGGCCAGTGAAGGCTTAGAGTGTTAACACGTAATAGACAAAGTCTACAATATGTACAGACAAGGGAACAACCACTGAAAAGGAGATGTTATCATTTGGCAGTAGACAACATTGAATCGATGAGTATCAATGCAAAGAGTCGGTGTATTATAAACGGACTCTTGTGAACAGTTTGAAAGGAAAGCAAGGCCACTGCAAACTTGGACAAATACACAATGCAGAATCTTTGGGAAGAGTGTTCTGAGCACATGAACTAAGTGAGGAAAGTGACAACCTGTGTGGATTGCATAAACTTTCCATGCTGACTCAGAACTTGACTGAACCTTCCTCTACAATAGCAATCGTTCAATAATGGAGCTGCAATGGAAATTCACGCTGGTGCTGCAGTATAGATATCATATGAGTATGAATTTATGTAACATGGGCCAGACTGTACAGTAAAGCTGCAGGAGTCGTGCTCTGTCCTTTGCGCGCAAGGCGATGTAAAGGATCACACGAAGACAGGGAGATCCAGAGTGAGGAATGCGACATGAAGCCTCCTCCTCTGATGACCGATCTCAGGTTGGACGTTGCAGTCCGATAGCAGGAAGTGAATAGCTAAGATAAAGATGATGAGAGCGATCAAGAGCATGAACTGTCTGTATCAGCTGCACTTGACATGCACCCCAAGGTGTTTTGTGATGAACTTGGAAGCGCGAGGTATAAAACCCATATTTTCCCTGGATGATATGCGTCACCTAGATTTTCAAAGCAAGGCTGTACCTCATCGTCTGAAAGAAGACCCTGGGCGGATGAGTGAAGAGACTGCAGGAAGCTGGCCTGATTGTATTAGTTGGATATTTTCTATTTGACTCTTCCAATCATTCCAGTATTGAAGGCTGACGACACAGTTAGAAATGTGTTGTATATGTCATAATCATAAGACAATAATCAACAGAGAAGCAAAGGTAGATGGATATTTTTTACCTCTGCATGATGATTTTTTTGCTCAGTGGGAGGAAGACACAATCTTTTGCGTGTCAGTAGCTCGTGGGAGACAGAGCTCATGAAGTACTGAGCAACAAATACCCACCATCAATTATCTCAATCACCCAGTCTGAAGAAAGGTCTCGACCCGAAACGTCACCCATTCCTTCTCTCCAGAGATGCTGCCTGTCCCGCCGAGTTATTCCAGCTTTTTGTGTCTATCTTTGGTTTAAACCAGCATCTGCAGTTTTTTTCCCCACAAAACCCAGTGTCCCACTTGGAATAGTTTTAGCGCTGGTCATTTTACCAGGAAATGAATAGAAATGTTAACTATTTTTCTCTTTCACGTATGTTGCATGACCTGCTGCATTTTCTGTTTTATTTCTAGAAAGTGTATTGCAAAGGAAGAGCAATTGTGCGTTTGCCACGTCAGAAGTCGCCATCTCCAAGATGGATGCTGAAGGGCTTTACTCAGATGAGTACAGTTGATGTAAGTCTTACATGTCTGTGGTCCAATACATTTGACAGAGATGAGGGCCTTCTTTGGATGTCTGAATTACTATGGGCACATCCAGCTATCTGAAAGCAAAGTGTTGGGTGATGGTGAAACGCAAAACAAGGTGGAAGTGAACAAAGAGGCAAGAAAAAGAAGGGTTTAAAGCGGTGGTTGGCATGTTTGGTTCACAGATTTTTGTCCATTATAAAGCAGGGATGTGATTGTCACCATCATACAATGCAGTGGTTGGATCTTAAGTTTAGATTCCACTACAATTTTCTTCTCGTACTTCTTCTTGAGTACCGGTCTCAGTAATAGAGAATATTAAACTACTGGATTATTGGTAAAATTAATCTGGTTTGGTCAGTGGGGTAAGGAAATCAGCAATTTATGCCTGGTCCAGCCCCTGTTGATCATCGACCCACCAACACGGTTTAGTTTTAGTTTAGTGTGTTATTGCGACGTGTACCGATGTCCAGTAAAAAGCTTTTATTGCTTCCTATTCATTCAAAGAAATGACTATACATGATTACCATCAAGCCATTCACAGCATACATATAAAGGGTCCAACACTTAGTATAGTGCAAAATTAATTTTGATAAAGTCTGATTTAATAATAGCTCAACATTCTCCAATGAGATAAATGGGAGGTCAGGATCGCACTCTAGCTGGTGAGAGGATGCTTCAGTTGCCCAATAATAGATGGGAAGAAACTGTTCCTTAATCTGGATGGGTGTGTTTTCAAACTTCTGTACCTCTTGCCTAATGGGAGTGGGGAGAAGAGGGAGTGACTGGGGCCATACTAGTCCTTGATTATGCTGCTCGCCTTGCTGAGGCAGCATAGAAAAGTGAACGTGGCGTCAATGGAAGGGAGGTTGGTTTGGGTATGGTCTGGGCTACATCCACAACTCTCTGCAATTTCTTGCAGTCTTGGGTGGAGCTGTTCCCAAACCATGCGGTGATGCATCTGTAGAAGTTAGTGAGAGTTGTTTGGAGACATGCCGAACTTCCTAAGCCTTCTAAGGAAGTAGAGGCATTGGTGTGCTTCACTCCATCCAGTGGTGGATGCTGACACAGTAAGTAAAATGGCCTTACGCACAGAAAACATGTGGTGAACTCTCTCAGACTGAGTGTTTTTGAATTGATTTTTGCATGGAATAAAGGTTTTTGGAATAAACCTTTCTGAAGGTTTGTTATTGAGACTTGCGGGAAGCTCCACTTCCGCTGTCATGTTTTGCAGGTAATGAAACCTGAAACCTGTTCTATTAATGCAGCTCTTTTCACAACCTCGAATGAGGTGAAGTGTAAACACTGCTGTAATTTAGGAATGGGATGATACAAGATCAATGGTACAGATGAAACAATGTTGACACTGGAAGCTGAGACAAAACAATCATTTTTTGGACAACCAGTTAAGGGACATTAAATTCTCACTGAAGCATGCCTTTCTCAATTGGTTGATGCAATACCAGCTGTCTGACAGAACGGAATGGAGGAGAATATGTCATATCAAAAAGTGAACATAGGAATGAATGACCAGGTTGTCACTGAAAGTCTTCCTGAAGATTGTTCCAGTTCAGCAAATATATTGAAAAGCTGTGCCAGGAAATGAAGAGTAAATTATTGCTAAACTATTTGTAAAAATATGTTGCCCATAATGTACTTCTGCTGGCATTGCACTTTATAGTACTTGCCATACATCTGGCCAAATTATAAGGAGCTCAAATATAATTTTCTCAAAAGACAGAGCAATGAGAAAACTCTATTTGTCACTGCAATAAATTGTGTTGGGTGACCTCTGCTTAATTCATCTCCAAATCATTAAACATTAGAAGGCAGCTGGATGTCATTAACCAGAAAGCAGCAGAAAATAGACAAGCAAATCATTCAAAATATCACGTGGTTATTCACCATCGCAGTGTCTAGCATACAGAAAATGTCCCAACTGCAATGAATATTCAGGGATTATAAAGCTTAGAAAAGTTAGTACATGTAATATGATAAGTCTTTCAATTTAATGGTTTAGTTGCCTGGAAGGAAATTACATTGGGAAGAATTAATGTACTCATTTATTATTTTCAAGGTTTTTACAATGCCTGCCATGTTTGCATTTTGATACATATCATTGCATCAGGTAGCTGGAACTATGCTGTCCTAACATTTGGTTAGTTAACCAGGATTTGCTGACTATATTTTTTTTGTTTCCCTCAAAATTAATTCATTGATTGAAAGAAACAGCATGGAAACAGGCCCTTCGACCCACCTAGTCCACGCTGACCATCGATCACCCATTCCCACAAGTTCTATGCTAACCCACTTTTCTCACCCACTCTCTACACACTAGGGTAAAAATTAACAGAGGCCAATCAACCGTCAGGCCCACCTGTCTTTGGGATGTGGGAGGAAACCGGAGCACTCAGGGGAAACACACAGACCCCCACTGAGTCCAACCGAGAACTTGCAAACTCCACAAAGGCGGCGCCCAAGGTCAGGATCAAACCCTGGTCTCTGGCGCTGTAAGGTATTAGCTCTACTGCTGCGCCACCGTGCGGCCCAATGCTGCCTGACCTGCTGAGTTACTCCTGCACTTTGTGTCATTTTGTTTGTAAACCAGCATCTGCAGTTCCTTTTCTCTATTTCTTCAAGTTATGTTGCAGCCTGACACACCACACAATCTGATTCTCAATGTTAAAATGACATCCGATATCTGAGAAAGGGTGAATGAGGCGAGGATGCTTTCTCTTGTGGGAACAAGAACAAGAGGTCACTATTTAAAAACAAGAGTCACCTTTTTAGGACGGATGAGTTGAGAACCTTTCTCTCAGAGGGTTGTCAGTCTTTGAAACTTCCTCAAAGGATGGCGGATGGTCTTTGAACATTCTTAAGGGAGAGGTAGCCGGAGTTTTGAATCACAAGGTGGCGAGGGGTCATCACAGGTAGATGCGAAAATGGATTCGAGTTTAAAGTCAAATCAGCCATGATTTTACTGAATAGGAGAGCAGCCTTGAGGGGTGTGGCCTACTCCTGCATGTAATTTGTATGTTCATATATGTGAATTATTATTACTCCAACTATTCATAAAACATCCATGAACAGCCTGTACGGAGTTTGTACGTTCTCCCCGTGACCTGCGTTTGGTTACATCCCACATTCCAAAGACGTACAGGTTTGTAGGTTAATTGTCTTGGCATAAATGTAAAAAAAATGTCTCTAGTGTCGGATAGTGTTTATGTGCGGGGAACACTGGTCGGAGCGGACTCAGTGGGCTGAAGGACCTGTTTCCACACTGTATCTCTAAACTAAACTAAATGCCATTGTTTCTACGTATGAATCAGAACTGTCCATCTGAATTCTCGATAACTCAAAAACTTTCTTATAAACATTTGATATGCAATTGCTTTCGAAACATGCTTGTCTCAATGCCAATAGCCTTGTGGTAATTATTCCATGCTCATACTTCTGAATCGGAAAGCTGTAAGTACATTCATCGATATGCTTAATTAAGATTGACATTTCAATTAATACTGAAGAAGACCTGCAATGCCGGAAATAATGACAGTTATTTTGAAACCTGCTTTTCTGATGTGAAAGGTCCAGGTGACACTATTTCCTGTTGTCAAGCCAACAATTCCCTTAAAATAGAATATGTCGTCTTTCATTTTCTCCATGTGTGATGTGATTACGTGCAATTTGGATGCACTGTAGCCTTTCAAAAAAATCAAACCTGGTCATCACACTTTCAGGATACGGTGGGATACTTAAAAAGTGCAAGGTTTTTTTTAAAACCTAATAACCATTTGTTTGAAACTAAACACGTTCTCAACCTCCACGTGTTGCTTTAGATGAATATTCATCCCAAGTTAACTTTTGCTTTTACTCTTTTCAATCCTTTCTAAATATTCAGCAATTCTATTACATCTTCCTTTATCTTTCTTAACAATAAATGCAATCTGAGTGTGTAATCCCAGTAAATCAGGCATTTACTACGGCATCACATTTTACCTGTTTTTTTAATGTCAAATATTATGCAAGAGAACCACATTCCCATACATATTATCTCCTTGTGTTTCTATTTCCTGATACTAAATCCAAATTCCCTTCTAAATTTCTTCTAATTTTTGCTTCTGCCTGCAAACATCCATTTTTTTATATCAACAATGGCTAGACTCTTTGTGTCACTTCAACCAAAATGTTTTTTCATGATCTGTTCTCTTTCCTAAGATATTGTCATGTTCAATCTATGTTGCCAGAGGAAGTGGTGGTGGAATCAGATAAAATTACTGCATTTAAGAGGCATTTAGACAGACACTTGAATAGGCAAGACATAATATAAGGGCAGCACAGTGGCGCAGAGATAGAGTTTCTGCCTTACAACACTTGCATTGGCAGAGACGCGGGTTCGATCCCGACCATGGTTGCTGTCTGTACGGAGTATGTACGTTCTCCCGCATGGATCTTCGGTTTCCTCCCACACTCCAAAGGCGTACAGGTTTGTTGGTTTTTGGCTTGGTATAAATGTAAATTGTCCCTTGTGTGTGTGTAGGATAGTGTTAATGTGCGGGGATCGCTGGTTGGTGCGGACTTGGTGGGCTGAAGGGCCTGTTTCCGCACTGTATCTCTAAACTAAAACAAAACTAAACATCGTAGGATTCAGTTCTAGTGCAGGCAATGGGATTTGTGTAGATGGGCAAAAGGCTGCCATGAACATGGAAGGGGGGGGGGGGGGGGGGGCAAAGGGCCCAATTCTGTGCTCTGACTATAACATCATATCTCTATGTTAACTCTCCACCTTCCTACTCCTTTAGTCATGCCCTGCATGACTTTGGATCTCTAAGATACATACTAATTTTTCCAAATTATATATTTGGTCAAAAAAACTTTAAATCGTGCTAATTTCTTGGGTGTTCAGTGAAGGCTGCATAATTACATGCCGTTGATTACCTACCTGAGCATTATTAAACCGACCAATAACATCACAACTTGTCAATCCTCTGTTTGCAGTACAAAGCAATTATTTCCTTCATATTGCTCGTAAAAGGTAGATCCTACGATTCTTTGTTGGTGCATTTTGTTTCTGAGCAAAGCAACTGCTTTGTAACACATGAAAGAAATCCCAGGTTGTGGGATACAGGAGGCTGTGGGGTGTACAAAATACATCTTATAAAGGTGTATAAAATCATGAGGAATAGATAGGTTAAATATATTGGGTCTTTTGCCCAGAGTAGGGGAAACAGGAACCACAGGACATAAGTCTAAGGGATAAATTTAATAGGAACCTCAATGGCAACTTTTTCACACAGAAGATGGTGGGTACGTGGAATATGCTATCAGAGGAGGTAGTTAAGGCAGGTAATATAATAGCATTTAGAAGACATTTGGATTTGGATAGGATAGGATACATGGATAAGAAAGGTTTAGAGGAACATGGGCCAAATGCAGCCTGGAATCGATGGGTCATCTAGGTCGGCCAGGCCAGGTTGGGCCGAAGGGCCTGTTTCCATGCTGTATGACTATGATTTGACAGAGGAATATTTGACCTCCAGCGGTGTGGGAGCTTTGGCAGTCTGGTTCCAAACCAAAAGTTGTTTTAGGTTTTATTACCATTGATCCAGTGCCAAGTGGCCAAGTTCACCACCTCTACACGTCTCAGCATCACATATTCCTGGCTGTCAGGGTCACGGCTCCAGATTACTGAGGGAGAGTAAGCCTAAGAACACGGAAGAGTACATCTGACACATCCCAGTTGGGACTTCTAACTTGCCTTTGCATCCCTACTTTTCGACCATGATGCATGACGTATCCTATTCCTCAATGAGCTGCTGTTGAGGGTAGTACAGTAGAGCAGCAGTCAATGCTGCTGGCTCACAGCTTCAGAGACCCAGGTTCATTCCTGACCTCAGGTACCATTGGGCAGAGTTTGCATATTTTTACCTAGAATTCCTGGATTTCCACCAGATGCTTTGCTTTCCTCCATGCCCTAAACACAAGCTGGCAGGTTAATTGACCACTTAGTGCAGGTTAATGGCAAAAGAATCAAAAGGAAAACTTGGGGGAGAATATGTTGCTAATCCACAGAGGAATGGAGCAAGAGGAATCGGGACTGATTGGATTATCCTGCATGGAGCTAACATGGGCTGTAAAGTCTACTTGCGTGTCAGAATAAGGAAGTATGTTCAATCAATGCAGAAACTGCAAATGAATATAAAAATAAGTTTAAACGTGTTTCACATGCTCTGGAGATAGACACAAAATGCTGTGGTAACTCAGCGGGACAGGCAGCATCTCTGGAGAGAAGGAATGGGTGACATTTCGGTTTGAGAACCTTCTTCAGACTGATGGTCAGGGGAGAGGGAGATGAGGATATTTTTACAAGACTGCCTGAATATTGAAACAAAAGGGTCTCAGAGGTCAGAGCAGCACAGAGGCATCATCCTCCATCCCCACACTAATTTTGATGTGATGTTCAGCCATTTGTCAGTTTTTAAATTGGCAATGGTTAGTTGTTTTCTTTCCTACCATCACAGGCATAAGTGATAGGCTTTGGCAAATGGTAATAGGAATTCAATTTTGTTTTTGATTTATTTTTCCCACTGGAAGTAAATAATGCAGTCTTCCACAAATTGCAACCCATTATAATTCCTGCAGCCACTGACAGTACAAAGTGTCAACATACCAACGAATCTAATTAGCAATGCCGTTAATAGATTAGAGCTACGTTCCAGATTATTACGAGAGTGGGGTGAATCGTCGGGACAAAATCAGGCGTTGAACTTTGGCGTTTACTGTGGTACTGAAACCAGTGTGAAGTGAAACATACTCCCTCCTGTCGCATGATTACAGATGAAACACAAGCAAGGTGCCAGATAGCAGGAAGAGAGATCTGGGAGACCATATGTTGCTCAACGGGAAATGGCTCGGTTTCTTATTCAAAGGAGGAACTGGAACAGAAGCAAATTCTTATTTGCAAGAACGTAGGAAATGAAAACAATGAAAAATGCATCGATCCACATGAGGTGAAAAGATGTTCTGAACATAAATGTGAAGGAGACTGTTCGAACCTTCCAAAGTGGCTGAAATTAAATAGGATATTTTTTTTGTGAAGTATTGGTCAGTGGACACAAGTATCTATTTTTAAGGTGGAGATTGACAGACTCTTGATTTGTACGGGTGTCAGGGGTTCTTGGGAGAAGGCAGGAGAATGGGGTTGAGAGACTAAGATAGATCAGCCATGATTGAATAGCGGAATAGACTTGATGGGTTGAATGGCCTAATTCTGCTCCTATAACTTATGAACTAACATAAAAGTAAAAATGTTTGGCAACCGGGGAATCACATCGGCCAAGGCTGACTGAGTGCAACTGTTCAGCGATAAAAAATTGCCTAGTCTACGCTTGGTCTCACAGATATATTGAAGTCCACACCCAGAGCACTCCTGCAGTACCTCCTGCATACATCCCCCCCCCCCCCAACCCTCGCCATACTAGTTCCAATGTTCGCATCACATCATCACTTCTGTTAGCGCATCTTCATCAGCCAACAATGGACCATTATGGACTCTACCCTTCCTGAGATAATCTGTTGCCGCCCCTGATTTGGTTTAGCCTTGTTTTGCCTCCAGTTCCCTTCACCCCCATTCCCACCTCTATCTTTCAGTCTGAAGAAGGGTTCCAACCCATAACGTCACCTATTCCTTCTCTCCAGAGATGCTGTCTGATCAGCTGAGTTACTCCAGCATTTTGTGCCAATCTTCGGGATAAACCCAGCATCTGTAGTTCCTTCCCACACACAATGTTCAGCACTTGCTAGCCACACACAAGATGGTATTTAATATGGTTGTTATCCAGCCGTCAGCTCCTCATCTTAATGGACCTTTGCTAGGAAATTATATGATCCTGTAAGTGTTCATCGTGCCCCTGAGATCATTGTCTGAATCTTCAAAAGCCAGGATCAGCACTAATACCACATTCAAACTCTTCCAAAACCCTCTTTTGCTGCAAGATCATAAGATCATGATCATGAGATCATATGATCATGATCATGAGATCATGAGATCATAAATAGGAGTAGAATTAGGCCATGTGGCCCATCTACTCCACCATTCAATCGTGGCTGATCTATCTCTCCCTCCTAACCCAATTCTCCTGCCATCTCCCCATAACCTCTGACACATGTACTAATCAAGAATCTATCTATCTCTGCCTTAAATATATCCATTGACTTTGCCTCCACAGCCTTCCATGACAAAGAATTCCACAGATTCACCTCTGACTAAAGAAATTTATTCCTCATCTCCTTCCTAAAAGAACGTCCTTTAATAGTAAGATTAAATGAGAACTTACCAGTTCGAAGTTTGATCTGTATTTTATGAGGAGTTACGATGAGGGATTACGTGAAGACCCGTCCAGCACGCATGCGCGACATTTCTTCAAAGCAGCGGTGTGGATTCACAGAAAAACACAACAATTGAAATAAATATAGTAAAGAAAAAATAAGAACTTAATTACCAGTTGATCTGTATAATAGAGGGTGGGAGCGGAGGGCACGTAATCCCTCATCGTAACTCCTCATAAAATATAGATCAAACTTCGAACTGGTAAGTTCTCATTTAATCTTACTATTTTACTTCGGAGTCACGTGAGTGACTACGTGAAGACTTCAAAGCTCTGTGAATCCGAACCGTGTACCAGCTCATGCTTCACTCACTGCTGAAGACCTTAGAGGGAGGAAGTATGTTATACAATCACAATAACCTGTTTGTGAACAATAAAGGTTTATTAATGATAACAAAAAACAGAGAGCTCCCCCGGCTTAAATTAAATATTAGCTGCAGACTCTAAAATTCTGTCTGCAAATGTAGCAGGTTCCGCCAGCGGCTTATTATAAAACTTTGGAAAGTTCTTTCCGAGGACCATCCTGCTCTGGCCAGAATATGGTCCATAGGCACATCCATTCGCCTAGCCGCCGACATAGATGCAGCCCTGGTGGAATGAGATTTGTAAACATTAGTATCGACTCCCGCGGACTTAAGCACCTGCTTGAGCCATCTTGAAATGGTTTGGCTCGTCACCTGACCATGAGGCTTCTTGTGGCTTATCCATAAGGCTTTTTCTCTCCCTCTTAAGTTGTATGTTGTGTCTATGTAATTGGCGAGATGGGTCTTGGCATACAACCGTGGGTCAGGTGAATATGCCCGGAACTCCATTACTGGAGGCGTGGTACCTGGTCTAGTTTGTTTGACCAGTCCCTGAATGTGAAATGTGATACAGTCCAATGACTCTGTCATGCTGTCCAGCCTCAGAAGGTGGAGGGACTGTACCCTTTGAGCTGACACTAGTGCCATGAGCATGACTGATTTCAGTGTAAGTTGTTCCAGCGTGAGTGACCTGGGTGGTGGCCATCCCCTAAGGTACGTCAGTACAATGCTGACATCCCAGATCTGAGTGTACCTAGGCCTAGGGGAATTGGTGTTAAAAATGCCCCTCATGATTTTGACCACTAGTGGATGGGACCCCAAAGTCAGTTGTCCTGCTGCTGGAACAAAATAAGCTGACAACGCACTCCTGGCTGTATTAATGGCGCTGCAGCTGAGTCCTTCCGATGTAATCCAACCAGAAACGCCACAACACTGGTGGCTGTAGCTGTAGTGTAGGTAGTTCCTGTACTACCGTTCCCATTTTCTTATGTTGGTCAGGTATTGTCTCCTGGTGGACTCCCGGTGGGATGCGGTCATCATGTTGATGGCGTCCTCAGACAGTCCCAGGCCCAGTAGAGGTTTTTTTAGAATCTGCAAGCCAGGAGATTGACTCTGTCATGGCACGGGTGACTAATGCCTGACACTGGGTGGATTAATAACACTCGACTGCTGGGGAATTCCAACAGTGTTTCAACAGCCCCATGGTCGAGGGGCCACTGGGAACCATGGCTGTGTAGGCCAGTCGGGTATTATCAAGAGTCCTGAAGCGGAATCCAATTTTGAATCTTGCGTAATACCCGACTGATGAGGCAGAAGGGAGGAAAAGCATAAAATAACATTTTTCCCCAATGCAGCGAGAATTGCATCAACTGCTGCTGCCTCAGGGTCTGGTTCCCAAGCGACATACGTTGGTGCCTGGTGATTTAGCCTGGATGCAAATAGATCGATATCTGATGTGCCATATTGCTTTGTAATTTCAGCAAATATTTTGGGATTTAACATCCATTCGATGTTATCATTGAATCTGCGTGACCTGGTGTCTGCCACTGTATTTTGCTTACCTGGTAAGTAAGTTGCTGATAACCAAATATGTCTTTCAACACACCATTGCCAGATTAGGTTGACCAAATTGTCACACGATATCGACTTTACACCACCCATGTGGTTGATATAAGCCACCACCGTGGTATTATCTAATTGCAACCGGACATGTGCATGATGCGTATTAGATGAAAATGCTTTTAACCCATAAAACGCACCCAACATTTCTACGTAGTTGATACCCGTGTCTGTAGGCAAGATGATTCAGAATTAGTCCATCTGCCCCCTGTGCTGGATTGCATGTTAGTTGCTCCCCAGCCCAAAGCACTGGCATCCGTTTGAATGGTTAATACTGGGTTGGTGATTATTATGGGACTGGAGCTGAGCCTTACATTCCTTGCCCACCATTGTAACTCTGGAATGGATTCAGCAGTTAAACTCATAGCTCGGTCAAAGTGACCTGAGTTTTGCTTTAGTGCATGCACTTTTGCTCTTTGCAAATGTTGATAGTGCAAAGGCCCAAATTGTACAGCTGGAAAAGCTGCTACCATTTTGCCAATAACTCTGGCTACCTCCCGTACGGTTGGCTGATGTTTATCCATGAGTTTGTTGCATGATAGTGCCAATTCTGATGCTTTCCCCTTCGGCAGAGTTACAATCATGCGAACAGTATCAATCGTAAATCCAAGATAGTCCATGGCAAGTGGACGGTGTAAAATTGGATTTATCTGGATGTATGACAAACCCCAAAGTTTCAACAAACGTTTGGTGGCTGCTACTGCCAAAATGGCTGTCTCCAAGGTTTTCCCTACTATTAAAATGTCGTCTAAATACGCCATGACTATATGCTTTTGTTTCCTCAATAATGCCAAGGCGGGTTTTAAGATTTTAGTGAACAACCTTGGAGCGGAGGTTATCCCATTTGGTAAGGCTTTAAATTGCCACAGCTGTTTCATCCAGATAAATTTTAAGTATTTACGATGCTCCTTGTGTATGGGTACTGAGTAGTAGGCATCTTTTAAATCAATGCTTGCTAGAAAGTACCCTCTAGAAACCAATAGTCTGGCTGTTTCAAAAGTATCCATCTTGAAATGTATATACCTGACAGACTTGTTTAAAGTAGTTAAGTCAATGATGATGCGACGTCCACCATCTTTTTTGATTTTAGTGAAAATATTAGACACAAATTCCAAAGGTTCATGTTTTGTTCTTTCAATGACACCTTTTGCTTGTAACTCATCAGTTCAGCTTGACCCTCTTGTTTCTCTTTGACTGAGAGGGTGAATACCCTTTGGGGTATATGCTGAACTGGCGGAATGTTTTCATGAACAAAGTCAATTTTGTAGCCATGAACGCTGCTGAGTATATACTTGTCATTAGTGATGGATTCCCATGCATCCAAAAACAAGTGCAATCTCCCCCCTGTTAGTACAGAGCCCCTACTGCTCATATGCTGAGAGGAACCAGACACACCTACCTCCATGGTTATTGGTGCTTCTTCTGCCTCTTCGCTGGGCGATGAGGCGTCTGCTGGGCTGTAGAGGGTTGATGTTGATGTTGATGTTGTTGGGGGTGGCGCATTTTCCATGGGGTCCGCTCTGGGCCCTGGCCTAAAAAGGCTTACGGGGAATGGTTGCGGACCCCGAGCTTTCACCAGTCCCATAGTGTGGTCGACGACTGGTGGACGCCATGGGGTACTGCCACCTGGGTTTGTTAGGTCTGCTCGGTCCCAAACCTGCCCTCACGAGACCAAAGGTCTTGGATTCTTCCTCTAGGTCTTTCACCTTTTTTGGAAGGTCTTTCCCAAAGAGCAGAATAGGAGGTTCTGAACCCGGTGTTTTGCAAAGTCCCGCAAATTTAGGGTTGAGGGCAGGCTTGATGATTTCCTTCCGTAAATTGTTTATTTCATATTGAGTGGTGCACAGCAGAGCTAATGTGTCTTGCTGATTTGTGGAGATGTCCACACCATCAATGGACCGAGCATATGATGTTATTCCTGCAGTTAGTAGTTTAAGGATTTTTCTGGAGCTTCAACTCCAGGTTCCTGATGTTCTGCCCCAAATGTCCCCAAATTTGGCTGTTTACAGCTGGTACATTCAATGATGTACAATTTACTGGGGCTATATATTGTTCAAGAGCCTCATTGACCACCTGTTCTTGTAGGGGTTTTGAGGACAGGTGGTCAATGCTGGCTGCAAGTTTCGGCTCTAACGGCCGACCCGCTTGTGGAATGGCCACGTAGCGGTTGACCACACCCAGCAGCTCTTCCTGATCCTGTACACCCTGCGTACTCCGGACATCTTCAGCCAGCGACCCCTCTTCTTGGCCAGCCCAGACCTGGTCGCCAATGCTGCTTCAAAAGAAGGTGAAGCAATGGCAGTGCCGTAAAGGGCACTGCGGGAGTGCCTGAGCTCCCTTGGCGAGTCTGCTGCTGCTCTCTCAGCAGATCTCGCTGGAGCAATTGCTCCATAAGCCGTTCCATTCGGCTTAGGCGGCTGCCTGTGCCGCTCTTGAGCGGTGTGGCATCTTCATCCGAATCGTCGGACACTACCGCCCGGTTCTGGCTGCAGGTACCTCCAGACCGCTGCTCAGGCTGCACTAGCGGTGCTGGGCTCGGCTCGGTAGTTATTACCCGCCGCCTCTTGCCCCCCCCTCCAAAGAGCATTCCTCAACGGAGGACGAACGGGGGCGAGCTGCAGATTTCTTCCCTCTGGTCTTGCTCATTCTTTCTGAAAACAAGCAGACCACAGAGAAAAAGACACACGGCCACGGTAAAACACGGCCACGGTAAAAGGCCCGCCTTTTCAATTTGTAGCGGGAGCGCTTGAACTCCCGTTCGTCGCGGGTGCACTGCATGAACGCTAATGTCGCGCATGCGTGCTGGACGGGGTCTTCACGTAGTCACTCACCGTGACTCCGAAGTAAAATTCTGAGGCTAAAACCTCTAGTCCTGGACTCTCCCACTATCCGAGCCTTATCTGTGGATTATCAATATCACAGTATCTGAACTGCATATTTTTTGCTGCCGAATTCACTGAGTGAATTGTCGAGGCATTGCCTTTATCTTGCTTTCTCAAGCATTGTCTGCAGAATTCTGCTTGTAGTTGAAATCACAGACACATTGTTTTTCTTGAGAATCCATATATTGGATTGTGATCTGGAATGCATAACCTGAAGACACGCATAATTCCATTGGAAATGTTAAGGTCATATCAATTTGATGAAAGCACTCTTTTTTTCCACTTTGCAAATGTATTTTTAGGATTGGTATTGCTTTTCTATTTAAAGTGAATAAAATATACATCAACCCCAGCATATGTATAACATTTATAACCTATCTTGTGACTCATTACACTTTTATTTTCTCCAGAAAAAGCTCCTGAGGGGTCGTGCGTGGTCATGCTCTACTTACGTTGCATTGTCCCTCATGTTTACAGAACTCCCACTATTGCTCCTTTCGCTCTTCTTTCTAAATCCTTCCCTCCGACGTACGGTTGATTTTATTGAGAATCTTTGCCCCGATTTTCATCTGCGGTCGTGAGCACTAAACGTAATAGCAATGTTGTGCTGTACAGCAAACCCTCGTTATTAGGGGTTTAAAGGAACTGCAGATGCTGGTTTAAACCAAAGTTGGACACAAAGCGCTGAAGTAACTCCGTGGGACAGGTAGCATCTCTAGAGTGAAGGAATGGGTAACGTTTCAGGTCAAGACCCTTCTTCAAACTGACGTCAGGGGGGAGGGTGATAGATAACGAAGTGCGAGGGTGTGTTAACAGGGCAAAGGAAATGGAGATCAAAGAAAATGTAGAATGGGTCATTGCTAGCTGGGAGAAGGTAACAACAAAGCAAACTGTTAAAATGTAGTTGGAGACAATAAGACTGGCCAGAGAACTGGGGAGGGGGAGGAATGGAGACAGAGGGAAAGCAAGGGTTACTCGAAGTTAGAGGTCATTGGTCATATTGCTGGGATGTAAGCTGCCCAAGCGAAATATGAGGGCTGTTCCTCCAATTTGCACTGGGCCTCACTCTGTCAATGGAGGAGGCCCAGGACAGAAAGGTCAGTGTGGGAACGGGAGGAGAGGATAATGTGTTGAGCAACCGGGAGATCAGGTAGGTTCAAGCAGACTGACTGGAGATGTTCAGCAAAAATCATCGCCAAGTCTGCGCTTGGTCGAGCTGATATACAGGAGTCCACACCTAGAACAGCGGATACAGTAGATGGAGGGGGTGCACTTTATAACGGATTTCAGTTATAGTGGATGGACCTGCTGACCTTCAGTGCCCGGCCGATTTGCCGAATCCGCCCCCAGCTCACACTCCCCCCCTTTGCCGCTTCCGGGCCGGATCTAATAACTTCACTGCCAGGCCAGGCTACCAACACCGGCCTGCATCACTTCCTGGTTGCTTCCAGGCCGGACCCACTTCCACCATCACTTTTTCGATAGCTGCCATGACCCGTTTGATGTCAACCTTCGTCCTGCTCCTCAGAGCTGCTCCTGGTCTCGTCCCGCACCAATCTGCCGGCACCAGGAGCGTGTGTTTGTTTGGCGGAGTCTGAGGGGAGAAGTTCCGGCACCAAGAGCGAGCGAACGTGCAGACAGACGGACAAAAGCTACGCTGGTCCAGTTGTGCCTCTCACAGCGTTGCAAAGGAACAGTTGCGGAGCTCTAGGATCTTCTGATTAGCGCGGGGCCACCTTAGCCATGGGGCCCAATTGGGAGCAATCGGCTCAAGGCCGGCCCTGAGCGCTGCTGCCATTTACCTGCACTGTGGCCGCCCACAGACCGAGACCAATGATTCCACTGATCCTCGTCTCTGGGGCTGGCAACTCATCTAGATTCCAGGCCCAGTTCTGGGCCAAAAATATGAACAAGGGTCTCAATCCAAAACATCACCTACCCATGTTCTCCAGAGATGCTACCTGGCCTGCTGAGTTACTCCAGCACATGTGTCCTTTTACGTATTAACCAGCATCTGCAGTTATTTGTCTCTACTACTTATACAATTACGCTCTGTTACTCGGTAATCCCTTTCTCAGTGGAAAATAGGCAAGAACGGACACCACCCCCCACCCTCTATGGTCCTTTATAACGAGGGTTATCTGTTGTGTTGTTTCGAGTTGCATGAGGCTACTAACCAAGGAGGGATTTCTCTATGTATTCAGTCACCCTCTGAGCTTCCAGTCTGGTGTTTATGACAAAACCACATTGTCATTTTCCTCTGTGATGGTTCTGCTGCTTAATATCTTAAATTCTGCAGCTATGCACCAGAAATATTTCCTCCACTCCCTGCTCCTACCCCAGCATATTTTCCAGTTGCAGTGCACGGGTCATGTTTATCCTGCCTCCCCAATGCTCTACGGAGCTGACTGCAATTTGTAGTTGGATCAACCTTGGTACCACCCAGAATTAGAAGCATCAGCATCCGGTCAACTGATATGTACCTGGTGAAATGCATTATCTTTTTAGATAGACACAAAATTCTGGAGTAACTCAGTGGGTCAGGCAGTATCTCTGGAGTAAAAGGATGGGTGACGTTTCAGGCCGTGACTCTTCTTCCGACTGATTGTAGGGGATGGGTGGGGGAGAGGAAGATGTGAAGAGCTGGAGGTGAAAAAAGACCAGGATCAATCAGTTCTGGGAACAAGACCTCGGGCAGGGTGGTGAACTGGTGGGCCCATTGTTGGCTCAGTAAGGTGAGTTCCCAAGACGGATACGGAGAACTGTGCACTGGTTAAACAATGAGGATGGAGGAAGGGGGTAATGGAAGGAGTGGGGGAAGAGGAGTGTATGTAGCAGTTACTTAAAATGAGAGAATTCAACATTCGTACCGCTGGGTTGGAACCTGCCCAAGCGAAATATGAGGTGCTGTTCCTCCAATTCACTTTATTTGATCACTCAAATCTCAATTAATGTGAAAGCACCAGTTCAGTGAGATGATTCTGGGAAGGATGATGAGCCAAGGATGATGAGCCAAGTCTAAAGGCAAAGGTTACAGAAGTGAACAAAATGCAAGGGCATCAGAAAGAATATCAACAAATAGGTGTACAAGTTAAATCCACTATAAAACCTGAGCAATGTGTAGGAATGAACTGCAGATGCTGGTTTAAACCGAAGATAGACATAAAATGCTGAAGTGATCTGCAGACACATCTCCAGCACCTGACATGGCAATGCTGAAGTGACTCAGCAGGACATGCAGCATCTCTGGAGAGAAGGAATGGATGACATTTTGAGTCTTGGCCCAAAACGTCACCCATTACTTGTTTCCAGAGATGCTGCATGTCCCGCTGAATAAAACCAGAGTATATGTACACTGTTTACTTGCCTGTGACCTTGGACACAAACTCTGAATTTAAAATTTCTGAACTATGTGGCCAGAATTATACTGCTCTGGAACAAAAGCCAGCAACAAGCTATTGTGGGCTTTGTTTTTATGCTGTTGGTAGATCCGATATTAAATATGTACTCAGCTGAAATGATTGAAAGTGACTGCTTTAACTGTTGGACATAAATCACCTTTTCCTCCAAGTGGAAGAAATGATGACAATACTCTGCAAAGTGAAGCGAAGATAGTCAAGCAGTTAAAAAGATGCACCATTCGGCTTGTGGGCAGAGAAATTCACAGGGTGTCATGAAGCAGGAGCCACCTAATGTCTAGGCTTCTGTGAAGTAAGTTTGGCTGCACGATTCATCAATGTCAATCAGAGTGCTCACAAACCACAAAAATCACCACAGTAGTGCGACAGGCAGAATCTGGAGAGTGGGGTTTTCCTCAGAGGTGGTACCATTAATGTAACTGGGTTGACAGGAAGAGGTAGATTTAACATGTCCATTGCCATGTCAGGTGCTGGAGATGTATCTGCAGATCATTTGATGGAGTGGCCTCGGCTCAGTGCCAGTCAAATTAACTACTGTTCTTAAACTACAGTCTCTACGTCCTTCTCAAACTCTGTTGAAAACACATTGACGTTCTACTTTTTAGTGGCCCACACGCGTGTCAGATAGCTGACCGATTCCTTGCTTGAGCAAAGCACAGTGTTGGAATAACTCAATGGACCAGGCAGTACCTGGGGAGGGAACTGGCCATTTCACGATGGAAGTTTCGTATTGGAACATCTTCTCAACTGGTAAAGGGTCCCTACCCAAAATGTCACCTGTCCATTCCTTCCGCAGGTGCTGCCTGACCCGCTGAGTTCCTCCAGCACTTTGTGTTGTGCTCAGGATTCCAGCATCTGCAGTCTCTTGTGATTTCTTGCTTATTTAGGCTGCCAAATATCTCGACTCAGCATTCAATGATACTCAGCTCAGTTCCAGTTTAGTTTCTTGTCACTTGTTCTGAGGTACAGTGAATAGCTTTTGTTACGTGCTATCCAGTCAGCAGAAAGACAATACATGATTACCATCGAGCCATTTACAATGTATAGATACATGATAAGGGAATAATATTTAGTACAAAGTAAAGCCAGCAAAGTTCGAGCAAGGATAGTCTGAGGTGAAAGGTCGGGTCTCTGGCTGATTCCCTACGAGTACAGGACAACATCCAGCACACATTGTGACAGCCCTGAGACCCTTCAAACCTCTGGGGTTGTTCATCACCCACAAGGGTTTTCACTTCATCAATAAGCAACTTGTGTGCAACAATAGAAAGACCCATAAAGGGTTTGCTGGCTGAACTGTCATTCATTTGCCCTGTGATCTGTTGATGCCTTCATACCCACAGACAGGGTTACGAGTGGGTGTTTGATGCTGTGGTACATCTATCGACAGTCAAAAGTGAACATTTTTTTAAATTGTATTTTACAAATGAAGAATAATTAAGATGAAGAATAATTAAAGTGAACTACAATAAAGAAACTGAAAAAAAGAATAAAAAGATGAAAGGGCGGCATTGGTTTTAATTCCCTTCCAGCAGAAAAGACTTCTATGTACTTAGTGCTACTGAGGACGCACAATGTATTTTGACTTGCACGATTGTGGTCTGCAGAACTGATCATTTATTGTATATTGATCTGTTGTATTGTTGCATTTAGTCTGGCTGCAGAGCAGAAGCAAGTAAGAATTTTGTTGTTTCGGTCCCAGTGCATGTGACAATTAAACGCTCTGGACTCTCACAGATGGGTAGCACAGTAAATCTTTCCAGCTTAATGACATGAATGATTTTTGTAGAACAGGTCGGCCTAGGAGTACAAGAACATAGTTCCTTGGAGGTGTTGTTGAAGGTAAATAGGGTGGTGAAGAAGGCGTTCGGCTTGCTGGCTTCGTCAGGAGGGAACTGAGTATGAGAAGTTGGGACAATAATCACAAAGTGCTGGACTAACTCAGTAGTTCAACCACACCTCTGAAGAACATGGATGGGCGATGTTTCTGTTCTTTGCTCTTCAGAGACTACTGGAGAGACAGTTGACGGCACGTAAAGATGGCACCCGGGACAGGCTGGGTTAGCACCCCAGTCTGTGTCGTTCGTAAAAGCGACGGAAAGGCCTAATGAAACACCCTGGCCTAAACATCCATCAGGCAAGAATGAAATGCTCGGAGAAGGAGAAAGAGGTGCAGCGCACAGGCCTTGGACAGGCAGGAGGAGCCCGGCCGGGAGTCACCCCACAGAGCCCAGTCCCTCCATGCACTAGAGTCTCCCAACCCCTGCAGAGTAGTTATTAAGATGGCTGATCCGTGGGCGGTTGCTGCTGGGATGCAAGACGGGGCCTGATCAACCCCGGCTGGGTCGCCTGGGCGAGGGTGTCTGATGTTGTGAGACCCGAAACACCCGATGACCCCAGGTCACATCACTGAGGATGTGTCCCAGCGCTCTCTCCATCCCCTCCCCCTTCCCAGTTCTCCCACCAGTCTTACTATCTCCGACTACATTTTAACTCTGTACTGCCCACTCCCCTGACGTCAGTCTAAAGGATCTCGACCTGAAACGTCACCCATTCTTTCTCTCCAGAGATGTTGCCTGTGCCAGTTACTCCAGGATTTTGTGTTTACCTTCGATTTAAATCAGCATCGGCAGTTCTTTCCCCCACACATTTAATTTATGTTTTGTGACTCAAGGGTCCCATTGTTCTGGAGAAATAATAAACTGCAGATATTGCATTCTTGAACAAAATATAAAGGTTGGAGAAACACAACAGGCCAGGCAGCATCAGAGAAGGGTCCTGACCTGAAATGTTTCCTTTTCATTCCTTCCGTAGATGCTGCCTGACCTGCTGTGTTCCTCCAGCACTTTGTGTTTTGCAGGTGTCCAAGAGGCCTGGCCATTGCGAGCATTCCACGAGGTGTACAAGGGACAACCAGGCCTCAGTTCCTCTGCTGGCAGATCCTGATGTTGGACCCTGGACTACCTACATAAACTTTCATTGCCTTTCTCTGTTGTCAAAGGATTTAAGCATTCTCCAGCTTGCTACTGCACTATGGGCAGGTATGGCAGGTGGGAGAAAGCTGATTTGTTCATTTTCATAAGTTCGCAGAGCAGAATTAGACCATTCGGCCCATCAGGTCGACACCGCCATTCAATCATGGCTGATCTAAGTTTCCCTCCCAACCCCATTCTTTTGCCTTCAACCCGTAACCCCTGACACCCCTTACTAATCAAGAATCTGTCAATCTCAGGCGTAAAAATATCCATTGACTTCACCTTCACAGCCTTCTGCCAGTGGAGGCTAACTGACAATGCTCTAAGGAACCACTGTCAGAAAGTTAGTGCATTCCAGCCCAGTGTGTTTTTAAAAAATATCCAACAGTGGTAATAATGTCCTGAATAGTATTAGTGTCAGTCCCGTGGAATATTGAGGCGGTCAGGTTGACAGCTTTGTGAAGTCTGCACTACAGGATGATATTGTTTGAGAAAAGTTCTCAGAATTCTAGATTTAATCGTAAGAGAGACTGAAGTTAAAATCCAAGTGGGAACTTTGAGATGTGAGCTTAGGGCTTACTTCCTGGTTTAGAAGTTGAGAAAGAAACTCTGTCAATATTCACAATTAGATGTGCTGAAGCATAAAGGAATGTTGGAATGAGAACAATGAATGTTATTAGGACTATTTAAATCTTTCTAAGATAGACACAAAATGCTGAAGTAACTCAGTGAGATAAGCAGCATCGCTGGAGAGAAAGGAATGGGTGAAGTTTCAGGTCGAGACCATTCTTCAGACTGAAAACTGATCTGAAGAAGAGTTTTGACCAAAAACATCACCCATTCCTTCTCTCCAGAGATGCTACCTGCCCTGCTGAGTTAATCCAGCATTTTGTGCCCATCTTTAGTGTAAACCAGCATCTGCAGTTCCTTCCTTCACATTAAATAAATCTGATCATCATATGCTTTTAAAAGGTTCAGATGCCTTTGTCACCAGAGAACTGTCAAAAGGCCATCCTTGGATGGCAAAGACATGAAAACCAAATGGTTGGTTTCTCAGCTGATAACTTCATGTTCTTTTAACATCAAAGTACAATAGTTAAGATAAGTCAAGAGTTAAGATAAGTAAAGAGTGTTCAGCTGTCCTATGCACCAGGATTCATACTTGCTGCAACTTTGCAAGTGCAATTAAAAAAAGATAAATAAAAAAAAAAATATATATATATATATATATATATGTATGTAAACAATAAAACAATAAATTATCAGTTAATGTAGTGCAACTTCATACAAAGACTATATCTTCAATACCGAGGTAGGGTTGTGGTTAAGATTGTGCAGGGTGGTTCCAGAGCATGATAGGAAGAAGCTGTTCTTGAACACCAAGTAATGATTCTCTGGGTCCTAGACATTCTTACGGTAGTGGCAGTGAGATGAGAGTTTTTGATGGTGTGGGTTTTTGATGATGTTAGCTGCTTCTTAGATTGATTAAGGCATTCCCCAGCTTTCTACTTCAACATGGGCAGGTATGGAAGGCAAGACGGAGCTGATTTGTTCATAGGTTCTAGGAGCAGAATTAGGATATTCGAGTCTACTCTACCATTCAATCATGGCTGATCATGGTAGATCAATTCAATTGGAGGGAGGTCAATATCCACCACCTGCTGCAGACAATGTCTACCACCTGCTGCAGATTCCTCCATTCTTGGGCTTTCAAGTTACTAAACCAGGCCATGATTCCACAGTCCGTATGCACTCCACCATACACCTGCAGAAGGCATTCATGAGCTTTCTTTGGGATTGCATAAGGTGTCAGGACAGATCACCAGAGATATGCTCACTCTGGAAATTGGAGCTGTTGGTTTTCTCCACCAACATCCCACTGATGAAGACAGGTTTAAGGACTCTTGGCTTTCTCTTCCTGAAATCAAAGTCTTGCTAACGTTGAAAGCAAGATTGTTGTGCTGACACCACCCAACCTGATTATCAATCTCCCTCCTGAACTCAGACACAATGTGACCCGCTATTTGTCCAGAAACAGTGGTATAAATCGGTAGGCTTAGGTATGGGTTTTAGGTTTAGGTTTATTATTGTTGTGTGTACCAAAGGTAGAACGAAAAACTTTGTTTTGCCTGCCAGCCCATCAGATCAGATAATACTATACATAAGTACAATCAAGCGAAACTCAAGTACGATAGGCAGAGCAAAGGGAGAGATACAGAGTGCACGACACAGTCTCGGTCATGTGCCCACAAGTTCTGGAGACAAAGTCCACAATGTCCACAATGGGGTAGTGGTGAAACGGACAGAACACTAGCTTAAGGAAGGATCATTTTGAAGCCTGATAACAGAGGAGAAGAAGTTGGTCCTGAGTCCGGTGGAGCACGCTTTCAATTTCTGTATCTTCTGCCAAACAGGAGCAGGCAGAAGGAACAAATGCGTCTTGATTATGTTGGCTGCTTTTCCGGGGCAACATGAAGTGTAGATGGAGGCAATGGTGGGAAGTCTGGTCTGTAACGGTTATATATGTGTCTGGGTTATATCTACAACTCTCTACAATGTCTTGTGGTCTTGGGCAGAGCTGTTACCAAACCAAGTTGTGATGCAACCCGACAGTATACTCTCTGTGGTGCATCTGTAGAAGTTTGTAAAGGTTATTGGTGACATGCCGAACTTCTTCAGTCTCCTCGGGAAGTGGAAGGGTTGGTTTTACTTGTTGGCTCACTTCAATGTGGTTGGACCATGACAGATGTTTTAGCAATATTTACATCAAGGAACTTGAAGCCCTCAACCATTTCCACTTCAGCAACAAGTGGAATGGAATTTACTCCGCCACGCTTCCTAAAGTCTATACCCAGCTCTTTCGCATTGCTGGCATTAAGGAGAGGTCCGTGTCCTGAGACCGTTACTACCATGTTATGGCACTGGAACTAGGTTACGGCAACACTGTCATGGGTATAGTGAGAGGAGAGCAGGGAACTGAATATGCAACTTTCCAGTGCCCTTGTGCTGATGGTCAGTGAGGAAGAGGTGTTGTTGCCGGTTCGTACCAATTGAGATTCTGCCAATGGAGGAGATGTGGATCCAATTGCAATGGGACAAGCAGAGATCAGTACTATGAGTTTGACAATATGTTCACAGGGGACAGTGGCATTGTTCAGTTGGAGATACTGAACAACAGCTTGGCATATGCGTTCATGTTGTTCAAGTGGACCGGCGGAGAGTGGAGAGTCAGCGAGATCACATCTGCAATCAATCTGTCATGGCAGTAGACAAATTCGAGTGGTCATTAATTGCAATTTAGCAATTATCCATTGTTTAAGGGAAAAGGAATGATTCAGAAATAGCTTAACATTGTATATCACACAGACCAGACTTCCCATCATTGACTACCATGGCCACCAGACTTTCCACTATTGGCTCCATCTGCAATTCACACTGCCACGGAAAAGCAGTCAAAATAATCAAAGACTTGTCCCACCCCAGTTATTCCTTCTTCTCGCTGCTCCTGCCTGGCAGAAGGAACAGAAGCTTGAAAGCGCGCACCACCAGACTTAGGAACAGCTTCCTCTCCTCCTTTATCAGTTTTGATCTGTCCTTCCATAAGCTACCCTTGAGGGTAGAAGGTAGGTTCACCTCAACCCTACTGTGGACATTGGACTTTGTCTATGAACGCAATGCGCGACAATGCTGAGAACTATATTCTGCACTCTGTATCTCCCCCCCACCCCCTTGCTCTCTCCGTATTACTCGACTTTGACTTGATTGTATTTATCTATATTACTAAAAGTCTGATCTTGACCACTTCCTGGTGTTCTGTATATTGATTTTTGAAAAAGCGCTGCCACTTACGGCTGTAATTTTTGGCCCTCTTACTCAGAGCCCCCCTCCGCTGCTCAGGACAAGAGGACTTTTCCCATCGATGAAAAATAAAAGTTATTAGTGTTTAAAAAATGTTGAGATTCTCTCTCCTGAAAGCCACGCCCCTTCCGGAGGGACTATAAAACCCAGAAGTGTTGAGTGCCTCAGTCAGTCTCTATAAGGTGGAGGAAGCGAGAGGGCCACATCCCTCAGTCTGAGCTGTGAGTAACACTGAACACATGTCTTCTAAACTGTGAATGGTTTTACTGACCTGTCAATGCCCTTAATGTGGTTTGAAAACATTGTTTGGAAATGCTAAAGCTGTGTTGCCTTTGGTTTGGAAATGCTAAAGCTGTGTTGCCTTTGGTTTGGAAATGCTAAAGCTGTGTCGAATTTGGTTTGGAAATGCTAAAGCTGTTTTGCCTTTGGTTTGGAAATGCTAAAGCTGTGTGCCTAATTAAAGTTGCCTTGCTAATTAAAGTTGCCTTGCCTTATTAAAGTTGCCTTGCCTAATTAAAGTTGCCCTGCCTCCTATATAATAAAAGCCTAATCTTGACCACTTCCTGTTTGCACTTTATATTGATTTTAGAAGAAATGCTACCACGTACAGCTGTGACTTTTGGCCATCTTACTCAGTCCACCTCCACTCATCGGGTGCCGAGAATTTTTCCCATCGGTGAAAAATAAAAGAGTTATTATTGTTTAAAAAATGTTGAGATTCTCTCTCATGTCAATCATGCCATGAAGGCCACGCCCCTTCTGGTGGGAGGGATTATACAACCCAGAGATGGAGGAGGGAGAGGTCACAACTCGCTGCCTTTAGTGGCCTTGCACCCTGCTTGAAATAGTAAGAAACTGCACTTGAATTTGGTGGCCTTGCACCCTGCTTGAAATAGAATTTCAAGGAATATCCGTGAGTCAACTGCCAGCCCACCAGCCGTGAGTGAGTGAGCTGCCAGCACAACAGGCTTGAGTGACTGAGCCGCCAGCCCAATAATCCATTCGGCCCAAAATGTCCATACTAGCCCTCTGGAAACCAGTCTCTTCAGCCCACAACACCCACACTAGCGCTCCAGAACCCCCCCCCCCCCCCCCCGGCCACCAATATTGGAATTGGTGGAGAGGTGGAATATTGCGTTGGGGGACCAGCTTGAAATGGAATTTCAAGGAATATGTGATGTTGGGATCCAACGGGTCTCACTTAGTCTAGTTTATACTATTATCTGATCTGATTGGATAGCATTGCAAACAAAGTTATCCACTATACCTCGGTACATATGTCAATAATAAATAATCTAAACCTTAACCTGTTTGATTAGTTTAGTTTAGAGATGCAGCGCGGAAACAAGCCCTTCGGCCCACCGAGCCCGAGATCCCTGCACATCAACACTACCCTACACACGCTAGGGACAATTTAGACTTATACCAAACCAATTAACCTTCAGACCTGTATGGCTTTGGCGTGTGGGAGGAAATCGAAGATCTTGGAGAAAACCCATGCAGGTCATGTGGAGAACGTACAAACTCCATACAGACAGCACCCATAGTCAGGATCGAACCTGGGTCTCTGGTGCTGTGAGGCAACAACTCTACATCTGCGCCACCGTGCCACAGTACGGATTAGTATGGGTGTTAATTGTTACTAGACCAAGTGGGACTCGTTGGGTTCCGTCCCCTCAATGCGCACTTGCGGGGCGGGCAGTGGGGGGGGGGGGGGGGTCGGCCTGCGGTGTCACGTGCATACACACTAACCACCCTTCCCCACACATACACTAACCCCCCCCCCCATTTATATTATATTACTATTATTGAATTGTTCCTTTTACCCCATTCCCTGCCTTGTCCACTCACACATAGCCCCGAACTGTGCAGGTGCGGCTGGAAAGGGAGGGGGTAGAGAGCGAGGGGTAGGGGCTAGAGAGGGAGGGGGAGGAGGTAGACATGGAGGGGGATAGAGAGGGAGAGGGTAGAGAGGGATGGGGATGGGGTAGAGAGGGAGGGGGTGAGGGGGTAGAGAGGGAGAGGGAGAGGGAGGGGTAGGGCAGGTGTGCGGTGTCACAGGGTAGGGCTGGTCCCCGAACGTAATACTCCACCACTCACCCATAGATCCCAATACTCACCACTCCCTAGAGAGCGAGGGGGGGGGGGCAGAGAGGGAGGGAGGGGCAGGGAGGGGGGGGGGACAGAGGGGGAGGGGGGCAGAGAGGGGAGGGGGGGCAGAGAGGGAGGGGGAGCAGAGAGGGGGGCAGAGAGGGAGGGGGGCAGAGAGGGAGGGGTGGGGCAAAGAGGGAGGGGGGGGTCAGAGAGGGAGGGGGGGTCAGAGAGGGAGGGGGCAGAGAGGGGGGGGGGTCAGAGAGGGAGGGGGCAGAGAGGGGGGGTCAGAGAGGGAGGGGGCAGAGAGGGGCAGCAGAGAGGGAGGGGGGAAGAGAGAGAGAGGGGGGTAGAGTGGGAGGGGGGCAGAGAGGGGGGGGGGGGGGTTAGATAGGGAGGGGTAGGGGATAGAGAGGGAGGGGTGGGGGGCATGTTTCATCAGAGGGGAGGGCTGGTCCCCGAACGCAATACTCCACCACTCACTTATAGGTCCCATTACTCACCACCTCCCTGGAGAGGGAGGGAGGTAGAGAGGGAATGGTGGTAGAGAGGGTGGAGGGAGGGGTTTGTAGAGAGGGAGAAGGGGTCAGAGAGGGAGGGGGGTTCAGAGACAGGTGGTGGGCAGGAGAATGGGGTTAGGAGGGACAGATATATCAGCTATGATTGAACAGGGGAGTAGACCTGATGGGTTGAATGGCCTAATTCTGTCCCTATCACTTATGACCTTATGCTTAATATAAAATCTCTGAAACCTGGTCAAAGGACAAATTGCTGAAGGTCAAATAGCAATGGACTTTTCAACTTCCAAATACATTTCCTTCACTGGCGTAATATTTGAGAAATAGAAATAAAATATGCAATTGCAATCAGATTTCATAATTCACTTAGTTTTCAAGCTTCACTATCTATAACTTTTTTAATTAAAAAGGTAAAATATTCCTGCCAAGTATTCTGATGAGCTCTCCCAATGCAAGGATTGGTCAAATTAATTTTGGACTGCATCCTTCCAAATCTCCAATAATTTCCAAAGCTTGGCTGCTTTTACATGCCATCATATATTTTGAGCAATGGGTGGAATATAATGAAGCTTTGCAGGATTTAAGTTTGACAAGGAACTCTTAATGTAAACCAATGATTTCCACTGAAAATGTCCTTTGAAAATTTACACCACACTGCACATACATTGCTGCTGGAGATAATCCCAGCCTTAAAGATCAAATACAAAGGATCCTACATTGAAAATCCTTTCCTCAAATTACCTGTAAGAGCTTGCAAAAATAACTGATTATAGTAATCCGATTTTGGATCCTACTGCAGTCCTGGCACTTTTTATGGGTACTAGCATGTTTTTATTCCAAGTGGTTCATGTAATTTGCTGAATTGATAGAAAGTGTTTCAAATGGAGCAGCAAATCTAAAGGATTGAAGGGACAACCCTACCACAGCTGCATTCAGTTTGAGATAAAACTATCTTGATTAGAATACAGAGTTCATTAACCTATAGTGTAGATTGACACAAAGCCTGTTACTCAGCGGGTCAGACAGCATCTCTGGAGAAAAGGAATAGGTGATGTTTCAGGTCGAGACCCGGCCTTTTTTTTTTCTTCTCTCAATCATTAATTGAGATTAATTGGACAATTTGGAATTTCCTGCCTTACTGCAATTTTGGTTTAATTGATGCAGTTTCATTTATGCAATTCTAAGGAAAGTGTTAGTTTATGGATGTAACTTTATACTGTAAATATTCAGCCACAAGTAAAGCAACAGTATAATGGCAGCTAATAAGCAACTAGGTAGCTTCTGCAATGAGAGCTGTGGAGAAAGAAGTGTCTATTATTGTAAAACTCTTGAAATGTTTGGACTTAATTCCTGACATTTGTGAGGAGAAAGGGGGTGATGAAAAATTGCTTAAATGGTGCATCTTCGGTGATCGCAGTTATTCGCTGCAGCTAAAGTCATTGTTTTCTGTTTGGCTTTTTACGATCCCAGGTAACCATTATCACAATATGGTCCTGTTCCTGTTCAGGAGAATCACCTTTGTTCAGGAAGTGGTTTGACCATGGCAGATTGAGGAGAATAATGTAAATATATTTACGGGAAAATTATGAGCCTGTTTAGGCGACTGCAGGTGACGATGCAGTCACCACATGGTCCCCACATGTTCGCGGTTGGTTGCCGGGGAGTCGCCTTCATGATCGTAAGGAGTTCCTGCATTCTGGGAACTAGTCATGGCCTCATTATGGTCACCGTGAATTTTTCAACATGTTGAAAAATTAGCGGCGACTGGAATGAAGCCGTCATGGAAAGTAGCGAGAATTCCTGTGCCATAGGTGGGTCGCCAGGAGGTCCTAATGGGTTGCCAGGAGCTTGAAAGTTCTCGGAGGTTCACGTAGGTTGCAGCCGGTGCTGACCGGTGAATTTCATTGGCTCATTTGGGGAGAAAAAGGGTAAGCAGTAGTTTTCAGAACCAAGGATAACCAACCGGTAATGTTAAATGTCCGCCGAGCTTCACAGCTGTGTATCTCTGGCTTCTCAAAAGTTGTCTCCAATCCTTCTGCCCGCTTCTGCCCGCTTCTCCCCCCGTCTCCCCATTCGCCCCCCCCCCCCCAACTCTCCCCTCTTTAAAAGGACTTACCGTACACTGTGCTTTAGCCGTCTTTTTACAGCGCCAACCTTCCTGTTCATCGCGGTGTGTGTCTGTTTCACCTTGGCTTTGCACCGTATGAATTTTTTATACAGCGCTCCCCCCTCTTGCCCTGTCCCCTGCCTACATGGGCTGGTGAAGGAAGTGATGTGTCGCCATTCCAGCTGCTGGTTTTTCAGGCGACTGCCGGCAACTTGACAGTCACCGGCAGTCTGCTGAAAAATCGCCTAAGTGGGACAGGCCCATTAGATAAATGCAAGAGGGAGAAAAAATTACAGGTTTAATACAATTATAAAATGAGATCAGGCATGTTGGAGCATCAACATTGGTAGACAGGCTGGTTGAGCAGCACTGATCCTGTGGTATTGAATTCAATGCCAAATCTTATCTGAAGCAAGATGTGGGCGGACAGAGGTCACTCTTCACAGAAACATTCTGCAGAGACTACAAAGACTTAGACTATGGGGTTCCAGGAGATAGGATGCATGCTTGTCGGCTATTGTAGCCATTGTATTTATGGAGATGATCCTGCTGAGTTTCCAGTTAATAAACGCAAGGAACAGGAGCGGGAGTTGGCCCTTGAGCCTGTATCTCATCTCTCTGTTTTTAATGAACTCCCCAACCCTCCTGGGTAGAAAGTTGTAAAGATTTACCAGCCATGTTGAGTGAAGAAATGTTTTTTCTCATCTCGGTCCTAAACTATCCATTTTCTGAAATTATCACCAAGACTCCTCATCCGAAGATAGTATCCTTCCTGCATCCAGTCTGTGAAGCTCCTTAAGAATGGGGTAGGTTTCCATTGGAGCCTCTTTGTAAATGCTGGAGAAGTCAATCCCAGTCTACTTCATCTCTCCTCTTGTGGCGATTCCAGGTTGTTGACGCTGAGGATCTTTGCGATAATGCCATTGAATGTCTTCAATAGGTGCTTAGACTCGCTGGGACATGGCCATGCTTATTAGGCCATGTGGAAGAGCTGCTGCATCACAACGTCAGAGACCCGGGTTCGAACCTGTCTCCTGGAGTCTGTGGATAATTTGCATGGTTCCCCTGTGGCCACATGGGTTTCTTACACATGGTGCTGTTTCCTCCCAGCTCCCATATGGATCTCAGGTTAGTTGGCCCCTGTAAATTGTGCCAAGTGTGTCGGGGGTGGATGCAAAAGTGATATAACATAGAACTAGTGTGAACCTGGTGGGCCAAAGTGCCTGTTTCTCTGCTGTATCTTTCAATCAATCCATTTTTTCCAACATTTTCCATTACCTCGGTTCACCAATGCATTTTGAGGTCACTTAAGCACTTCTTGAAGTGCAGTTGCAATGTGGATAATGTGGCAGCTAATTTCCACAATGCAAGCTCCGACTTTGGAAAAAGGATTGGATGAACGTGCACGGGATGGAAAGGCCACTTAATATGTAGCCAAAACAACCTCAAAAGATTTTTTTTTTAACTCTGGATGCTGGAAATCTGAGATAAAGACAGAAAATGCTGCAAGCACTGAACATGTCACACAGCACCCGTTGAGGAGAAAACAGGGTTAAAGTTTCAGGTGAAGGAGACGTCATGCAAAATCCTTTTGTTTCCAGTGTTTTTTGCCTTTAGTTAGCATTGAGTGAAATAGGCCAGAATTGAGTGAAAAGGACCATGAAAAATAAGGTGATTTGCGGATGATGATATTCTAGAGAGACTTTCAAATGAAAGAGCTTGCTAGCCCTGAGGTACAAAAGGTGTCCTGATTTAGAGGATTCTGAATGCTATCAGGAGGCAGAATCAGGCCATACCGAGCAGCAGAGTGGCGCAGCGGTAGAATTGCTGCCTTGCAGCTCTTACAGCGCCAGAGACCTGGGTTCGATCCTGACTATGGGTGCCGTCTGTACGGAGTTTGTATATTCTCCCCGTGACTTACGTGGGTTTTCTCTGAGAACTTTGGTTTCCTCCCACATTCTAAAGGCAAACAGGTTTGAAGGTTAATTGGCTTAGTATAAATGTAAATTGTCCCTACTGTGTGTGGGATAGTGTTAATTTGTGGGGATCGGTGGTCGGTGCAGACTCGGTGGGCTAGCCGGGCCTGTTTCCGTGCTGTGATTCTAAAACTAGAAAACCATGGAACCCTTGATGCAAATGGCTGAAATCAACCGTATTTAGGCAGTCGTGTGACAGCTATTGGGTGTTATGGGAGATCACCCTGGAAGAGGTTACTTCAATTGTTGAGAAATACATCTGAGTATCATCCAAGGCCAAATAAAGGAAATAATTTATCGTGAGTTTTCTCGAGGGCTAGAATATTTCAAAGAGCACTCAAAAGGAGGTGTACCAAAATTGAAAAATAGGTAAAGCAGGCAATTGAGGAACTCGACTTAGAAATAAATGATGATCCTTCACAAGAGACATAATGGCACCATTGCTTCTGTGAACGATACAGAAGTAGTTCAGATGGAGAAATCAATGTTAGAAGCAGAAGATAAAATTGAACTTGATAACAGTGATGATATGGAACTTTTTGGATAAGTACCTAAATTGCTATGACCCCATGTAATCAATATTCCTATTTTGCTGATCTCAATGAAATTTCCATTTGAGATATATATTAACACTTTAAAAATCTCTTCAGAATCTTTTCTTTTTTTTTGATTCCCTGTGGTGATGATAGTTTACTAACTAGTAATTTAAGGTTTTCACTATTTCAATCACCACCTGTTAAATCTGCCCTCTCCACCCCTTTCTGCTTTCTCTGAAACCCCTCTGACTCCCAGGTTTGCTCACCACTTCCCACTCATCCTTCCCCTTCGCCACCCCCCCACCCCCCCCCCCACCCCCCCCCCCCCCCCCCCCCCACCCCGCAACCCCTCAACCTTATACAACCTGATAAACTCATACAGCAAACCTTAACTGTGCTGTACACGTGTAGCCACGTATCTGGTGCCAACAAAGTTACAAACGTTCACCGAACATTTATACCTGTTGCCTGCCGCCGCACAGGCCCTCCCCAAAACAACCCCACTGAGTCTAAACGCAAACTCGAGGAACAGCACCTCATTTTCCACCTAAAGAGTCTACCACCTGACAGCACGAACATTGAATTGTCCAATTTCAGGTCCCCTGCTCCCCCTCGGTCCCTCTCTCCATCGAGATGCTCCCACTCATCCCCTTCTTTTGCAGAACACCCCACCCCTTCTGTAGAAGGAATTTTATCGGGATGCATCACAGCATGGTTTGGGAAGAACTGCATCCAAGACCGCAAGAAATTGCAGGGAATTGTGGACACAACTTAGACCATCACCCAAATCAACTTCCCTCGCATTGACCACCTCTTTACATTGGCTATCTCTCCTCTAAACTCTTTGGCCCGTATTCTACGAATTTTATAAAACCCAACAGCAGGTTTAACTCTGCAATTTAGACCCGAAGGCAGGTTTAAATCCCTGATATTTAGACTAAAGTCTAAGTTGTCTTTCTACAAATCGCCAAAGCTTAGACTGACCTTAGACTAGAGTCTAACTTGCCGCAAAATTTACTAAGCAGCGGGCTGGTTTAAGGAAGGTTTTAAGATCGCAATGGAGAGAAAAAATGGCCGACGAGCTGGAAGCACTGCGGAGACCACTCTACCTTCGCTTGCAACTTCATTCTCTTCCATTGCTCACGAAGGTCACAAAGATCTCTGCGGCTGCCAAACCGCGACTGGAATTGCGAATAAATCGCATCCCATGCCTTGTTCTTTTCAATTGTTGCCTGGAAATTGCACCTTTTTTTCTCGATAATTTTTCTCGATAATTTTTCTCGATAATTTTATTGGCTACTAGCGTCAGAAATTCTTTCTCACTGGCGTCCCAGTTTCCTTTCCGCTGTTTCTTCTTGTCAGCCATGTTGAAGTTGTCGTCTGCTCTTGCTTCTGCTATTGCATTGCACATGTGCAGTACAAGCAGACATCGTCACCATGGCAACTAAAATGCAGTCTAACTTTGGACTCGGCTAAAACCAAAGTCTAAAGTTAGACTCGCCTTGGACTTTAGTCTAACTAAACCTCGCTACCAGAATACCAATTTTTTCTTAAACCGAGCGTCAGGTTTAGTTAGACCGAGTGGCAGGTTTAAGGTGAGTTTAAGGAAAGTCTTACTTTGCAATTAGTAGAATACGGGCCATACAGTCCAGGAGAAGGGTCTTGACCTGAAATGTGGACTGTCTACTCCCTCCACGGATGCTGCCTGACCTGCTGAGCACCTCCAGCAATTTGTTCTTTGTTGCTGATTTCAACATCTGTAGTCTTTTGTGTCTGAATACATTATTCATGTTCATATTATACTCAGAGCATGAGATTATACTCATAACAACATTGCTAAGGATGCAGTATAAAGTAACATATTATACTATAATGAGCAAAGGAAGTCGGCAGTTGTTTCCCATTAATATTTTGTAAATTTCTCTTCCTTACTGCATATCATAAATGTTGATTATTCCAAATAACTTTTTTCATGCAGATATTCTCTGCTGTAAATGTAAGTTCCTACAAATAAGATTGAAATAATGACCTGATAATTTCAACCATGTTCGTTGATGGATAATTATCTGACCTGAACACCAGATGCGAACCTTGTTCTTTGCATTGTGTAAATTACTCTTTTACTCCATGTAATTGGACAGTGGATTCTCTATCTTACTTGCAAGCTGACAAACATAATTTCCAATAGTCCCACATTCCCTCAGTACTGCATTATGTGGTCATGCTGCAGTGGGATTCAAACCACTAACTACACTAAGCCACGGTTGATGCCCATATGGTCTAATGACCCTCTCCAATAGAGTGTAGGATGGTGCAAATGAGATTTGCATTAAAAATTGGAGAGGAGAGACACCAGTGTAAAGAGGTGAAGTCAATGGAAAGGAAGTTGGTTTGTGAGATAGTCTGAGTTTCATCCACAATTCCATTCAATTCCTTGTGGAGCTGTTCCCAAACCAATTATTTTGGAACTGAGAGCCTCCGGGAAGTAATATTGTCCTAATGAAAGGCAGCAGCTCCAGCCGAATGATGATCTCCTGTAGAAAACATTTGTCCATTTGCCATTGTGTAATGGTCAGATTCTTTCCATCTCCCCTGCCTCCCGTAATTATAGTCTCATCTATTCCAACAGTTCCCATTCCACTTCACTGATGAAAGAAGATGACCTTGCACCCACACTGCGAATCTCTCAGTCATGTCTAGTCAAATAATCACCTTTGAAACATGGGTTCTGTTACCATGTGAGAATTGCAAGCAAGAGCCACCTTCTAAGATTCTTTTAGGCCACAGATGACCCTGGTCATCTCGTGATGAAGTTCAATGATAGAGCTGCCAAAGGCTATACAACGTGCATTGCGATATGGTCAACCTGCGACAGTAATCGTTCAGCCTTTAGGAATTCTCAAATGAAGATCAGCATGTTTAATCATGAAGACAGCAAAACATGGATGCACATTTAACTCAGGCCATCATTGGGATGTTAAATCAGTTTTTTCGCATGTCACTAATGTTGACATCAGATTTGCTGCATGCTTAACTGCAGAAGAAATCTGTACATCTGTGAACAGCTATCAGAAAATTCTCTTTTACCAAATCCAGATATTTGGAGGATGAAGAGATACCCATATTATGATGGCACTCTGAGTCTCTGCAGTTGTAAGGGTGCTTGGCATAGAAATGCTGTTAATAATCCAATCGCTGCACTTGACTCGAGGCAAAGGTTTCTCCGCTCCAGTCTACAAGATATGGTATGACTCATTCCCATGTCTAGCCTGCCGTTCAATTTGCAACCTTCTATGAACAGGCTTTTATGCTCGGAATCCCCAGGGTTTGAATCACAGGCTGACAAATCCCGACCCTCTGGGCACAGATGATTTATCTCCTACATTGCTTCACCATCCGCTTTGGCTCAGTCACCCACTGTGCATTGCCCAAATACAGAGCCCTCATCTTAAACCCAGTGTGTTCTGTGTTGGGCAATGCAGTGTGTGACTGTGCCAGATATCTTGAGTCAGTGCTTACAAGTGAACATTGAAGATTTTACCAGTTGTGTATTCTGAAGGAAGAAGGTGGCGCAACGGTAGAGCTACTGCCTCACAGCGCCAGAGGCCCGGTTTTGATCCTAACAATGGGTGTTTGTCTGTACAGCGTAGTACGTTCTCCCTGTGACCTGCGTGGGTTTCCTCCCACACTCCAAAGAAGTACAGGTTTATAGATTAATTGGCTTGGAATAAATGTAAAATTGTCCCTAGTGTGTGTAGGGTAGTATTAATGTGTGGAGATCACTGGTTGGTGTAGACTCGAAGGGCCGAAGGGCCTATTTCCAGGCTGTATCTCTAAACAAAACTAAACTAAACTAAACAAGGTTAGAATAGGTTTCCGAGCAGTTCCGTTCACTTGTTACTTTCTGTAGCATTAAGAGCTTAAAGAGCCTGTCCCACAAGGTAATTCAAGAGTTCTCCCAAGTTTTCCCCTGATTCAAACTCGGAGAATGTCCGTAGTGTGTCCGTACGAGTTCGTGGGTGTCTCACAGCAGCTCGTGCGAGTAAAAAGTAACGGGTTTTTCATCATGAGTAATTTTTTACTCGTGGACATTTTTCACAGTGTTGAAAAAATGTCATGAGTTTACTGGATTTCCCGAGTACCTACCGTTAGCATTACGAGCCGCTATGAGACATCCATGAACTCCTACGGACCTGCTACGGACATTCTCCGAGTTCGAATCAGGGGAATACTCGAGGGAACTCTTGAATAACCTCGTACAGTGGGACAGGCCCTTAAGGGTTTCATGTTTTTTTTTGCTGGCAGTAGATGAGAATTGATGCAAAATGTTTGAAGCTGAAACCAGCCCACCTACTTTCCAGTCTCCCACCTCCCATATCCTTTGTTCCTAAAATTTGCAAAAACATCAGCTTGGAGAGAGTTGAAAGCAGCACTCTCTCCTGTCTCTCCTGGTACCTGCTGGTTTCACGTTTCAAATAAATCCAACAACCAATGTCCTTCTATGCATGGGGTAAAATTAAAAGTCAGTCGGCTGTAGGCAGTCCATCTCAGGAATCGTAGCAGGTGCACAAATAAAACAAGCCGCTGAAAACATTCCTGTCCTAAACATGAACATTTCCTGAAACCATTGGGCGTGAAGGTTAATGAACAGGACTCTTCCCCCCCTGTACAACAGATCTATCAATGGTGAACTTTCTGAAATATTCTGTCCAGTCTAAGCACAGGAAACATTAATCTCTGTGTTTACAGGATTTATTAGAGGACTAAAGTTAACCTTCAGCAAAAAAAAACATAGTACTGGAAGAACTCGATGGGTCAAGCAGTGTATGTGGAGGAATTTGGACAGATTATGTCTCTGTTTGGGATCCTTCCTCAGACGTAGAGGAAGCTGGCCAAGAGAGATGGGGGTGGGGTAAAACTTGGCAGCTGATATGTGGATACAGGTGAGGAGGGGTGGTTGGCAATTGGGTGGAGATAATGACCAACTCCAGAGGTGAAATGGAGATAAAAGGATGTCCAATAGGGAAGAAGTTGAGGAGTGAAGTATAAAGGGGAAGGGCTGGAGGGAGGGATGGAGGGAGGGATGGATGTGTGTGTGGAACGGGACAAAAGGGGGGATAATAGTGAAAGGGGGAACTCAGAGAGGGGTCGGAAATGAGCAGAGGACGGAGGGAAAGGAAACGAGATGATGGGGGTAATGAGAAAGAACTTTGCACACGGGAAGAAGGAATGAGAACTGGGTTCAGGGGATTGACGTGAAATTGTAGAATTCAATGGTCGTACCATTGGGTTGTAAGCTACCTCAGTGGTATACAAGGTGCTGTTTGATCATGAATTGATCGATCAGCAATGATTGAAAGGCAGAGTAGACTTGATTGGCCGAATGGTCTAATTCTGCTCGCATCACATGACCTGATGACCTGTTCTTTCAGTTTGAGCATGGCCTCACTCAGGCAGTGGAGGAGGCCAAGGATAAAAAGGTCAGTGTGGGAATGGGAAGCAGAGTTCACATGGGCTACAACAAGTAACTCCTGCTAACCTTGGCCAACAGAGCCAAATATTTGGTACAATAGTCGTCGTCCATGCTTTCTCATCGATACAGAGAACAGTACATCAGGAGCATTGAATGAAATAGATAAGTTTTGATGCAAGTGAACCTCTGTCTCATCTGGAAGTGCTGCTGGTGTCATTGTGTGGTGGTTAAAATGTAGAACAGAAGCTGGTTATCAAACATTACAGCAGGTTCTTGGTCAGTTGGGCAAGTGGGCTAAGGAATTCTTAATGGAGTTTAATGCAGATAAGTGCAAAGTATTGCATTTTTTGTAAGTTCAACCAGGGCAAGGCTCTGGGGAGTGTTTTGGAGCAGGGGATTTAGGAGTGCAGGTACATAGTTCCTTGAAAGTGGCATCAAAGCTAGGTAGGGTGGTCAAAAAGTATTTCCGCACACTGGCCTTCATCAGTCAAGATATTGAGTATAGAAGTTTGGATGTTATGTTACAGTTGTACAAGATGTTAGTGAGGCCACATTTGGAGTTTTGTGTTCAGTTTTGGTCACCCTGATATAGGAAGGATGCCATTAAGCTGAAAAGGGTACAGAGAAAATTACTGAGTATGTTAGAGTCATGGAGTGATACAGTGTGGAAATGGGCTCTTTGGCCCAGCTTGCCCACATCAGCCAAAATGTCCCAGCTACACTAGTCTCACCTGCCTGCCCTTGGTCCATATCCCTCCAAACCTGTCCTATCCATGAACCTGTCTAACTTTTTTCTACAACTTGTTTCTAACGTTGGCATGGTTCCAGCCTCAACTAGTTCATCTAGCACCTTGTTTCATCTGGCAGCTCGTTGCTCAAGGGCCTGATTATAGGGAGAGGTTGGGCAGGCTGGGACTTTATTTCTTGGAGCGCAGGAAGATGAGGAGTGATCTTATAGAGATGTATAAGATCATGAGGGGAATAAATAGGGTAGATGCACAGAGTCTTTTGCCCAGAGTAGGGGAATTGGGGGAAAGATTTAATAAGAATCTGAGGGGCAACTTTTTCACACAGAGGATGGCGGGTTTCTGGAATGATCTTCAAGATGAGGTAGTTGAAGCAGAAACTGTAACAACATTTAAGAGACATTTGGACAGGTACATGGATAGGAAAGGTTTAGAGGGATATTGGCCAAACATGGGCAGGTGAGAGAAGTGGTCACACTATGTGATGCTATGACTATTTGATTTTTCCATCCAAGGAAACAGTTTCTGACTATGCCTCTCAGAGTAGGGGAACCAAGAACCAGAAGATATGGGTTTAAGGTGAGATGGGAAAGGTTGAATTGCAACCTGAGGGCAGCGTTTTGAGAGAGAGAATATTGTGTCTATGGAACAAGCTCCTAAAGCGGGTAATTGAGGAATAGAAGCATAGAAAATAGGTGCAGGAGTAGACCATTCGGCCCTTCGAGCCTGCACCGTCATTCAATATGATTATGGCTGATCATCCAACTCAGTATCCCTTACCAGCCTTCTCTCCATACCCCCTGATCCCTTTAGCCACAAGGGCCACATCTACCTCTCTCTTAAATATAGCCAATGAACTGGCCTCAACTATCTTCTGTGGCGGAGAATTCCAGAGATTCGCCACTCTCTGTGTGAAAAATGTTTTTCTCATCTCGGTCCTAAAAGATTTCCCCCTTATCCTTAAACTGTGACGCCTTGTCCTGGACTTCCCCAACATTGGGAACAATCTTTCTGCATCTAGCCTGTCCAACCCCTTAAGAATTTTGTAAGTTTCTATAAGATCCCCCTCAATCTTCTAATTTCTAGCGAGTACAAGCCGAGTACATCCAGTCTTTCTTCATATGAAAGTCCTGACATCCCAGGAATCAGTCGGGTGAACCTTCTCTGTACTCCCTCTATGGCAAGAATGTCTTCTGTCTGATTTGGAGACCAAAACTGTACGCAATATTCCAGGTGTGGTCTCACCAAGACCCTGTACAACTGCAGTAGAACCTCCCTGCTCCTATACTCAAATCCTTTTGCTATGAATGCTAACATACCACTCGCTTTCTTCACTGCCTGCTGCACCTGAATGCCTACTTTCAATGACTGGTATACCATGACACCCAGGTCTCGTTGCATCTCCCCTTTTCCTAATCGGCCACCATTCAAATAAGTCTACTTTCCTGTTTTTGCCACCAACGTGGATAACCTCACATTTATCCACATTATACTGCACCTGTCATGCATTTTCCCATTCATCCAGCCTATCCGAGTCACCTTGCGGCCTCCTAGTATCCTCCTCACAGCTAACACTGCCCCCCAGCTTAGTGTCATCCGCAAACTTGGAGATGTTGCATTCAATTCCCTCGTCCAAATCATTAATTTATATTGTAAATAGCTAGGGTCCCAGCACTGAGCCTTGCGGCACCCCACTAGTCACTACCTGCCATCCTGAAAAGGACCCGTTCACTCCTACTCTTTGCTTCCTGTCTGCCAGCCAGTTCTCTATCCACATCAATACTGAACCGCCAATACTGTGAGCATTAAGTTTGTATACTAATCTCTTGTGTGGGACCTTCACGAAAGCCTTCTGAAAGTTCAGATGTAACACATCCACTGGTTCTCCCTTATCCACTCTACTAGTTACATCCTAAAAAAATTCAATGATTTGTCAGACATGATTTACCTTTCATAAATCCATGCTGACTTTGTCCAATGATTTCACCACTTTCCAAATGTGCTGCTATCCCATCTTTAATAACTGACTCTAGCAGTTTCCCCACTACCGATGTTAGACTAACTGTTCTGTAATTCCCCATTTTCTCTCTCCCTCCCTTTTTAAAAAGTGGGGTTACATTAGCTACCCTTCAATTCTCAGGAACTACTCCAGAATCTAAAGTGTTTTGAAAAATTATCACTAAGGCATCCACTATTTCTGGGGCTACTTCCTTAAGTACTCTGGGATGCAGCCTATCTGGCCCTGGGGATTTATCGGCCTTTAATCCATTTAATTTACCTAACACCACTTCCTGGCTAACCTGGATTTCACTCCACCTCATTTGACCCGTGATCCCCTGCTATTTCCGGCAGATTATTTATGTCTTAGTGAAGTCAGAACCAAAGTAGTTATCCAATTGGTCTGCCATGTCCTTGTTCCTCATGATCAATTCACCTGTTTCTGACTGCAAGGGACCTACATTTGTTTTAACTAATCTTTTTCTCTTCACATATCGATAAAAACTTTTGCAGTCAGTTTTTATGTTCCCTGCCAGTTTTCTTTCATACTCCATTTTCCCTTTCCTAATTAAGCCCTTTGTCCTCCTCTGCTGGACTCTGAATTTCTCTCAGTCCTCTGGTAGGCTGCTTTCTCTGGCTAATTTGTACGCTTCATCTTTTGTTTTGATACTATCCCTGCTCTCTCATTGGTTCCTCTACATGTTGGTTCAGAAAACTATCCCGCATACATTCCAAGAAATCCTCTTCCTCAGCATGTGTTATTACAACATTTATAAGACATTTGGACAGGAAGGTGGATAGGAAAGGTTTAGAGGAATATGGGCCAAACACAGACAGGTGAGACTAGGGTAGATTGGCATCTTGGTCATTGTGTATGATGCTATAACTTTATTTTTTGAATCCAGGGAAATGGCTTCTAACTGTTTAACCTTTCTATGCCTCTCATAATTTTATATACTTTGGTTGGAGAGGAGGTACAAGGATAGGTGTTACATTTCCTGCAGTTGCGGGGAAAGTACCTGGGGAGGGCAGGTTTGGGTGGGAAGGGATGACTGAACCAAATCAAAGAGGCTGCAGGAAAGCAGAAAGGTGTGGGGACAGGAAGATGTGACGGGTGGTGGGACCACATTGTAGATAGACAAAATATTGGAGAATTATGAGATATGGAGGGATGAAAGTTGAGAACCAAGGAAACTCTACTCTAGTCGGTGGGGGCGCTGCGAGCCGGTAGCCCTGCCAGCAGCGTGTTAGTTATTTCTACGTTTTTTTGTTTTTTTAGAGCGTCTCAATGTGTGTTTTTAATGTTTCTCTGTGTGTCTTATGTGTGTGTGTGGTGTGGGGGGGTGGGGGTGGAGGGGGTAAGGGGGAAGTAAGGGGGAAACAGCTTTGGTCGCCTCCTCCACGGAGAGGCGACTATTTCCATGTCACTTCACCCCGTGGCCTAACGTCAAGGATCGGTGCGGCCTTTCCCGGAGACGCGCCCGGGGCTTCAGCAGCGGGCATAGCGAGGACTCTTTCGTCGCGGAGCGGTCGAGCCCTTGCTGGGGGTCGCCGGAGGGGAGCGCTCCGTTCGCTGGCCCGCGGCAGCTTGAAGCCCAGCTGTGGAGCTCCAGCTGGCACGGCGCCCGGAGCCTGGGATCCCTCGTTGGGGACCCCGGAGGAGAGGAGCTCCAACCGCCGGCCCGCGGCCTACTTCTAACCATGGGTGCGGCGGGGACTTACCATCAGGAGCGGGTTCCCTCGCCAGGGATCCCTGGAGCGGAGCTCCGACCACCAGCCCTGCTGTCTGCGGTGCTTCTGGCTGCGGCGCGGCGGGGACTTTAGATCTTTCGACCGCCGGCCTGCGGCCTACACCATCATGAAGCCGCGATCTCCAATGGGGAGGCACCGATTCAGGACCTCCTAGCTGGACTTACCTTGTCTGCACATCTGGACACCCGCAGCGACGACTACGGAGGGTTGTGGTCCCGACCACGGGGGAAAATGGAGGAGGACTGACCAAATTTTGTGCCTTCCACCACAGTGATGAATGCTGTGGTGGATGTTTGTGTTAAATTTTTATTGTGTACTGTGTGTTTTTTTTTAAATTATACCGCTGCTGGCAAATTCATTTCACTGCACTTTACGTGCAATGTGACGAATAAAACTTGATTTGACTTGATTCATCTGGGGAGAGAGGGTTGAGAGCAGAACAGGAAAGAGAGGAGACACAGGTGAGGGCTCCATCCACAACACGAGAGGGAACCAGAAACCCTATCCCTTCACCTCCTCTCTCACCTCCTTTCAGGGACCCCAACAGCCCTTTCAGGTGAGACAGAAGACCGTGCATCTCCTTACTACTTCATCTATTGTATTCAGTCCGCCAGATTTGACCTCCTTTACATGAGCGTGGCCAAGTATAGATTAGAGGACCCTCCCACCAAACATTTGCACCCTGTCCACTGAGGCCTGGTTCATCTCCAGATTGTCAACCAGTTTAGCTCCCCTTCTCATTCACATTACGACCTTTCTGTCATTAGATCCCTCCACTGCACGAGTTAAGGGCCTGTCCCACTGTACGGGCTAATTCAAGAGTTCTCCCGATTCGAACTCGGAGAATTACGGTAATAGCCGCTCGTAGGTACTCGAGGCTCTCGTGGACATTTTGCAACATGTTAAAAAATCCTCACGAGCTTACCCGAGTACCTGCTGTTAGCGATACGAGCCGCTAAGTGACGTCCCGCGTTCCGACGTACCCGCTACGTACATTCTACGTGCTTACATGAGTTTGATTTTTTTAAACTCGGGAGAGCTCTTGAATTACCTCGTACAGTGGGACAGGCCCTTTACGCCACACATGCAAAGTGGATGAACAGCGCCTCATATTCCACTTGGGTAGCTTACAACACAATTGTACGAACAATTACTGTAATTCAAGTGAATCCCCACTAACCCTTCTTGTTCCTACTTCCCTACCACACTGTGCACATGCCTCTCTCCCACTACCCTCATCACCCTTCTTGTTCTTTCGTGTGGCATGCACAGCCTAAAGTTGTAGGAAACTTGTTCTATTTGATCTTCTGTTTGTGCACGTCGAGTTGGTTGCATTCGTCGAAACAGGGCGGACCACGTGAAGGTTGCAATCTTCCAACCCCCCCCCCCCCCGCCATCACCCTGTTCCTTTACCCACTCGCCACATCCTTCAACTCATCTCCCATCACGTTAAGCATCTCCCATTTTTATTTTATCTACTCTCGTTCCCATTTTACGTCAAGTCAGATTTATTTGTCACGTGCTCAATAAATTGCAGTGAAATGAACTTGCCAGCAGCGGTACAATTTAAAAAAATATATATATATTTTTTTAAAAACACACAATACACAATAAAAATTTAACACAAACATCCACCACAGCATTCTTCACTGTGGTGGAAGGCACAAAGTTTAGCTAGTCCTCCTCCATTTTCCCCCATGGTTGGGACCACAACCCTCTGCAGTCGCCGCTGCAGGCGTCCAGATGTGCGGACATTTGCCTCTCCCCCAGCACTAGATGCACATGGCATTAGCCTCATGAAAATGTTCTCCTCTGAGTCATTGTGGAGGTGAACTGTTTTTATGCAGCACAGTATCAAGCCCTTTGACCACCATATCAATACTGATCACTAAGAACCCATCGACACCCAACATTGTCACTGACTATCCAAGGACTGGCTGCTGTTTTCCACTCCACGGACTTTAGGTTTCATAAAGAACTGATGTTTGGGGGTGAGAATAACTGAGGGTTGATACACTTGCACAAGTGATACAATCCTATTTTTTCCCTTGTATGCCTTTGCCACAAGGACCCAAGTAATCGCCTCCATCTATAAATCGATGAAATGTGGCAGTATATAGATAGGGCTGTGGACTTCTAGGGTGTAAGAGTTTTAATCTTGACCTTGCTCTTTTACAGCAAGCGCTACTTGACCCAAACTGTCCATGCTAATCGTTGTGCCCTATGTAAATCCCTTTCTAGCTTCTTTCAATTTGCACCATCACCTCATTAAAGGGTTAGGCTAGTAAAGTCATTGGACCCGACCATTTACTTTTTTGCTTTACTTGTCTTTGGAATCCTAAGTGTTTTATTTTTCTTTAAGGAGAAAGCATGGTTGTGAAGGAAGTGATTCTAGAATGGGTGTTTGAGGTTCAATATACACACGTAAGAGAAACATAAACCCTCTGTAAAATTAATTTGATTGTTTCCGTCTCTTTCGCTCCTAAGCAAGATCTCTGGGATTACCAGGGAGTTGGCATTGTGAGGTTGGATGGCATAGGAGGGAGAGATAGAGATCCTCGCCTTATGCTTGTGTCACAATGGATGTTGGAAAGCTTGGTCAGGCCAGTTGTGTTTTCATCTTCACCCTCCCAAATTTCAATGATGTAAAGATGTCTCGGACTAGAGATAATAGCCTCAGAATTAACGGGCGTTCTTTTAGGAGGGAGATGAGGAGGAATTGCTTTAGTCAGAGGGTGGTGAATCTGTGGAATTCAAGTCGGTGGATAATTTTAGGCAGAGATACAGTAGATAGATTCTTGATTAGTATGGGCATCAGGGATTGTGGGGAGAAGGCAGGAGCATGGGGTAAGGATGGAGAGATAGATCAGCCATGATTGAATGGTGGCATAGACCTGATGGGCCGAATGGCCTAATTCAGCTCCTATCCCCAATGACCTTATGACCTTATGATGTAACTGTTCCTTGACAGAAAACAAAAACCAGTGCTTGAATTCTGAAACAAATAAATGTTTTGTATTAAATATGTTATCTTTGCACCATGAGCTGTGGTAAATTTTTCATGTTGTTAAAGATTTTTGGTGTAAATCAATGTTAAACACTAGTATTTAATTCCTTGGGCAATATTAGTGGGAATATTCCAGAGAGAATTTCCGGGGGAAGGAGAAAATGCAGAAGAGTTGGAGTGTGATGTGAAATATAAAACACCCCCTGCTGCCAGTGACTGTGAATTAAGTGGTGCTTTCACAGTTTGTGCACTGCTACCCTGCCAGGGTTCAGCTAGTCTATTCCCCGGGGCCAATGTATATTTAACAGATATCAGCTCCAGGCAGCATTTGCTGTGTGTGACAGAGTCATAACAGATCCAATTTACACCATCACCTTCCACTCTGCCCAAAAGAAATGGACATCAACGTTGTTGAATTGCACCTACTTTTTGACATTAGGAGGAACCTAATAAGACCTTCTCCTTTTGTTCAACCTTTTTAAAACAAATTATCAATCAAGTTATTAAACGTGCACCCTAATGGCCTGCCTGGCAGCCATCTTAGTTTTGTTTATTGTCACGTGTACTGAGGTACAATGAAAAGCTTTTGTTGCGTGCTAGCCAGTCATCAGAAATACAGAAAGAAAGACCTTAGACTCATAGTTATACTGCACAAAAACAGGCCCTCCACCCATCGTATCCATGCTGACCAGGATGCCCAACAATGCTAATCCCATTTACTTGTGTTTGGTTCATTTCCATCCAAACCTTACCTATCCATGTACCTGCCCAAATTTTCTTGTAAATGCTGTGTTTGTACCTGTCTCAATAACTTCCTCTGTCAGCAAGTTTCATTTATGTACCACTCTCTATGTGGAAACTGTCACCTCAGATTCATATTAGTTCTATTCTCTCTAGTTTTTGATTCCCAAACCCTTGGGAAAAGGCTATGTGCATTTGTCCTATCTATGTTCCTCACGATTTTATGCACAGGTACAGGAGCCTGAAAATTCATGACCTCCAGCTTCAAAAACAATTTCTTGCCAACAATCATCAGGCTCTTGAACACTGCACAACACTAACAACAATATTTCCTCAGCAACTTTGATCCCATTCAGACTTGGTTTTGGTTGCATTATGTACTTGGGTTTTGCACCATTATAGTTTGGTTACCTAGCATTCCTGATGATTAACTTATTGTAATATTAATTAGTATTCAGTATTCATTAATCAGTATTCCCGATGATTGATTTATTGTAATATTAATTTTTGTATATATATTTGCGTGTCATTGTATTATTGGGCATATGAAGCAGCAGCAAGTAAGAATGTCGTTGGCCCATTGCCAACACATATGATAATTAAACACTCTTGATTTTCTTAACTGTCTATAAGATCATCACTCAGTCTTCTATATTCAAAGGGATAAAGTCATCGCCTGTCCAACCTCTCCCCATAACCCAGTCCCTCGAATCCTGCCAAAATCCTCGTAAATCTTTCCTGCACTCTTTCCAGCTTAATGGCACCACTCCTCTGGCAGTGTGGCCAAAGGTGAACACCAATACTCCAAGTGCAGTTTCATCAATTGTAGAGAAGGTACATATCATCTACACCAATGACTTGTACAACTGCAACATAACGTCCCAACTCTTTGCAGGTACTATCGCAACGATTAAGGCACATTTAGACAGGTACATGGATAGGGTAGGTATAGAGGGATATGAGCTAAAAACAGGCAGGTGCGACGACCACGCCTCCTCTCCCCCCCTCCTCTCTCCCTCCCCTCCTCATCCCCCCTCTCTAACCCCCTCTATTTCCCCCTCCCCCTCCTTTCACCCACTCCTCACTCCTCCCTCCTCTCCCCCTTTCCTCTCCCCTCCTCTCCCTGCCCCTCCTCTCAGCGGGACAAGTAGCATCTGTGGATAGACAGAATGGGTGATGTTTTTTGGTGAAGACCATTCTTCTGTCTGATCTCTTGTTGGACTTTTAAGCTCATGAATGAAGTAACAGGACTCAAATAAAAATTCTGAGAGCATAAAGCATTGTGTTCAATTTTTGCCAGCTATATTTAACAGATGACCTTTCCAGGGCCCAAGCAGCACACTAAATATTATATTCTGTAAAGGTTTGATAATCTGGCCTTTAACGGTCAGTCTTTTTCTGAAAAGTTAATAAAAAAAATAATTGGATTTCCCTTCTAATTTCCAGAATCAATCTTCCCGTTTATCTACTGTATTAACCCTTCTCATAGAGTTATAGAGCGATACAGCGTGGAAACAAGCCCTTCGATTGAACTTGCACACACCAGCCAACATGTCCCTGCTACACTAGTCCCGCCTACCTGCAATTGGTCCCTGTCCCTCCAAACCTGTCCTGTCCGTGTATCTGTCTTACTGTTTCTTCAACATTGGGATAGAACCAGCCTCAACTACCTCCTTTGGCAGCTTTGTTCCATACACTCACCACCCTTTGTGTTACCCCTCAGATTCCTATTAAATCTTTTTCCCTTCACCTCAAACCTATGTCTTCTGGTCCTCGATTCATCCACTCTGGGCATGAGATCCCCCGATCTATTTCTCTCATGAAATGCACATTATAGACATTCGCCTTACATGTGCTTCAGACATCATAATGTTAATCATAATGTTGGCTCGCAGCTCCAGCAACCCAGGTTCAGTCCCGATCTCCAGCGTAGCCTGCTTCGCCTTCCTGTGACCACGTGGATTTCCCCCAGATGCTCCAGTCTGCACCCACATCGCAAATCAGTGCAAGGGTCATTGTCCATTTAATTTTCCCCTGGGGAGCAGACGAGTGATAAAATCTAGAGGGAGTTGATGGAAGTGTGGGGAGAATAAAGTGTGGTTGGTGCAAATCAGTCTTAATGGTCGGCAGGAACACAGTGTGCTAAACTTCCTGTCTCTATGCTGTATCTTATCATTTAGGTTAACGATACAGCACTGACCAGCAATATCTGTGCATTAACACTATTAAATACACACTAAGGACAATTTACAATTTACACCTAACGAACCTACAAACCTGTACGTCTTTGGAGTAACATCGCAATGACTTTATTTTTTACATAAAGAAGCCTAAGGATTTGGGTGCAGTTCGAGGTGGTAAAGTTGGCAAAAATAAATATTCACATCCAGCAAGAGGATCCAAGCAGAAAACGTTAATTTCTAAAAGAGGATATCAATTGGGTCACATCCAATGCCCTCGAAAAGGGAAGAAATTACCATATTTCAACAAGTACTTAAACTTGCTGGGTTTTCCGGGCTTTCTGAAACTCACCAATGAGACCAAGGCAATTGGAACAGTCAACATGGATTTGTGCCTGGAAGGTCATGTTTGACAAACCTTCTTGAATTTTTTGAAGCGGTAACTAGGAAATTGATGAGGGTAAAGCAGTGGATGTTGTCTATATGGATTTCAGTAAGGCCTTTGACAAGGTTCCCCATGGAAGGTTGGTTAAGAAGGTTCAATCTTTGGGTGTTAATGGCGGAGTAGCAAGATGGATTCAACAGTGGCTGAATGGGAGATGTCAGAGAGTAATGGTGGATGGCTGTTTGTCAGGTTGGAAGCCGGTGACCAGTGGGTGCCTCAGGGATCTGTGTTGGGTCCACTGTTGTTTGTCATGTACATCAATGATCTGGATGATGGAGTGGAAAATTGGATAAGTAAGTATGCAGATGATACTAAGATAGGTGGTGTTGTGGATAATGAAGTAGATTTTCAAAGTCTACAGAGAGATTTGGGCCATTTGGAAAAGTGGGCTGAAAGATGGCAGATGGAGTTTAATGCTGTTAAGTGTGAAGTGCTACATCTTGGCAGGACAAATCAAAATAGGAAGTACATGGTAAATGGTAGGGAATTGAGGAATGCTGTGGAACAGAGGGATCTAGGAATAACTGTGGCATAGTTCCCTGAAGGTGGAATCGCATGTAGATAGGGTGGTAAAGAAAGCCTTTGGTGTGCTGGCCTTTATAAATCAGAGCATTGAATATAGGAGTAGGGAAGTAATGTTAAAATTGTACAAGGCATTGGTAAGACCAATTCTGGAGTATGGTGTACAATTTTGGTCTCCTAGTTATAGGAAGGATGTCAACAAAATAGAGAGAGTACAGAGGAGATTTACTAGAATGTTGCCAGGGTTCCAGCAACTATGTTACAGAGAAAGGTTGAACAAGTTAGGGCTTTATTCTTTGGAGTGCAGAAGGTTAAGGGGGGACTTGATTGAGGTCTTTAAAATGATGAAAGGGATAGACAGAGTTGACGTGGATACGTTTTCCCATTGAGGGTAGGGAAGATTCAAACAAGAGGGCATGACATGAGAATTAAGGGACAGAAGTTTCGGGGTAACGTGAGGGGGTACTTCTTTACTCAGAGGGTGGTGGCTGTGTGGAATGAGCTTCCAGCAGAAGTGGTGGAGGCAGGATCGATTTTAACATTTAAGAGTAAAGTGGATAGGTATATGGATGTGAAGGGAATGGAGGGGTATGGTCTGAGTGCAGGTAGATGGGACTAGGGGAAAACAAATGGTCGGCACGGACTGGAAGGGCCGAGAGGGCCTGTTTCCGTGCTGTAATTGTTATATGGTTATATGGTTATATGGCAAGGACTAAGTGCAATTTCTGAAGTTTATAATGCTCTGATTGAAAAGTACTCCATGGTAACAGTTGACAGGGGATGGCTTCTCTTCTAGCTCTTTTGCTGAGAATTTGTTTTTTGTTTTTTTAAACTTTGGTGATTTTCTTTATAAGGTCGGTGTGAGTGACACCAAAATTGCCTTAAACAAAGACCCATCACAACCAGTAACAGCTGGCTGTTGACCAACGTGAAGCTGGGACACAGAGGAAGTAAAGAAAGAGCGGAAGAATATTGCTGACACTATCCTGAAAGTATGGACAGATTTACCGCTACAAAGCAAAACTGCCAGAGACACAAAGGGCCATCATCCTCAACCTCTCTGCCTCTCAATCCTCCCTCTCCCAGTCAGCTGCTCACGAGTGCAGAAGCCAATAAGTGGTGGTAGTTGCCAGGGGATTGTCTGTGACAGTGCTGTCAAAATGACGGGACACTGGGTTTGTGGCCTTTACTAGGGTATCACAAACAGGTGCCTGCCCTGCAAACTCCCCACCAGTACTCAAAATTCAAGTGTTTCCCCTTTGTCTATAAGCTCATAAGTCACAGGAGCAGAATTAGGCCTTTTGGCCCCTCGAGTCTTCTCCGCCATTCAATCATGGCTGATCTATCTTCCCCTCTCAATCCATTCTCCTGCCTTCTCCCCATTACCCTTGACACCCATACTAATCAAGAATCTGTCAATCTCCGCCTTAAAAATACCCAATGACTTGGCCTCCACAGCCTTCTGCGGCAATTAATTCCACAGATTCACCATCTTCTGACTAATTCAATTCCTCCTCATCTCCTTTCTAAAGGCATAAGTAATCACCAATAAATACTGCTGCTGGCATGCTGTGAAAATAAAATTCTGAAGCAGTCCATGCTCCGTGCTATAAGTGTAGCAGCTGGGAGAACTAGACATACCACCTTCAATTGTGGCAGATGACAGCCATGACCAGTGAAACTCTCAGGCTACAATGAAGGCTGGATAATCTCCACATATTCTATTGAACCAGCGATCTGCAGAGATCTGCACAGCTCTCCATAATGTCTGTGACATGCCACTTTCTTCCCCAAGTCACACAGCAACCAAGGCTTCAGTCTCGCAGAGCTCAGTTCAGTTATAGTTTAGTTTAGAGATACAGCGCAAACACAGGCCTTTCAGCCCACCGAGCCCACACCGACCAGCGAACCCCGTACACCAACATTATCCGACGCACACTAGGGACAATTTACTACTTACTATTTTTCTGAAGCCAATTAACCTACAAACCTGTTAGTCTTTGGAGTGGTGGGAGGAAACCGGAGAACCCGGAGTAAACGCACGCAGGTCACGGGGAGAATGTACAAACTCCATACAGACAGCACCCGTAGTCAGGATAAAACCCGGATCTCTGGCGCTGTAGGGCAGCATCTCTACCGCTGCGCCACCTTGCCAGCACAGATCCAAATTGAAGGAGGCAGAGGCAGATGAAGAGGAGGAATGTAATGACATCAATTCAGTGGCAGTAGCAGCTTATTAGGCAAGGTTCAGACATCTGCCATCATTATATCAACGCTGGAACAACATGAAAACCTGCACTCAGTCATTAAAACACATCCTGCATTGACTCAGGAACAAGGGTCACTGACCTGTTAACATTCTGACTCTGTTCAGGTCTTGCCGTCTTTGTAACAGCCGTTGATTTCTCCCACCTGCGCAGCTCTTCCCCGGTTCCACAGCAGCGCATTAAGGGAGGTATCTTACAACGGGGGCCAGCCATAGACATCATTATGTTATGTTTGTACAAGACTTTGGTGAGATTGCACTTGGAGTATTGCATTCAGTTGTGGTCACCTTGGTGTGGGAAAGATGCCATCAAGATAGAAGGAGTGCAGAGAAAATCTCCGAGGTTGTTGACAGAGGGCCAGAACGCTAGGCAGAGATTGGGCAGGCTAGGACTTTATTCTTTGGAGTCCAAGAGGCCTAGGTGTGATCTTATGGAGGTATATAAATTCATGAAGGAAATAGATTGGGTGAATGCACACAGTTTCCCAGGGGAATCAAAGACTCAGGGAATCAAGGACTAGGGCAGAGGTTAAGGTGAGAGGGGTAGGATTTAATAGGGACCTGAGGGACAACTTTTTTACACAGCGTGTAGTGTGTATGAACAAGCTTCCAGAAGAAGTACCGTATTTCCCGTCAATGATGACACACCTGCGTCGAAGACGCACCCCCATTTGGAGTTGCTAAATTTTGAAAAAAGCTGGCGGGACAGGATCAAGGGTTTGCTTTAGTCCAGGGGCTGGCAACCTTGTTTGCCGAGGGGCCAGGACCCATGTTTGTGAGCGGATGGCGGGCCACATCTATCGCCATAGTTAATAAATGGAGGTAATAATACATACTAACTAAATTAGTAATTAGTAATAATACATACTAACAATACATAAATTAGTAATAATGCATACTAATAATACATAGTTTTCATGTGTTTTTCAATTAGTTTTCTGCAGTTTCCAGATCACCTGCGTGCCCCGGTACTGGCTGCAGGTCCTAGATCCCTCGCGTCCCTGGGACCTGCTGCAGTTCCCAGGTCGCCTGTGAGCCCCGGGTCTAGCTGCAGTTCCGCTGTCCGGTCCCGGCTGCCGCTCGCAGCCACCCGAGCTACTGTGTGAGTTGCTGGCATGATCCCCGACCCCCTCCCTCTCAACGCTCCTGCCCTCCCTGCAACTTTACCCCTGGCGGCCCAGCCATGCTGACCCGGGCCAGACTCCCCACACGTTGTGGAAGGAACTCTCACCCCCCAGCGGTGCTGTCATTTTACAGCCGCTGAACTGAGGGATAGCCAAGCCTATTTTAGTTCTGCACCCCTTGGACCAATGTAAAAAATACACTATTGTTTATCGTCTTCTAAACTGAGGACTCTTATTCTTCACAGAATCTTTATTTTAGTCCAAGACTTGTTCTAAACTCATGTATATTTGCTTTTTGAATCCTGTGACTTTGAGTATCGGAGTACATAGCTTTGAGCAACCACACTGTTGTCTTTTGAACCTGGTTTCATTATCAATATAATATGGTTACACCTGTCCTCATGTTTTGATTTACACATTAGGATCAAGAAAAGCACAGATTAATTGAATGTTCATGGAATTTAAGTCTGGTGTGTCACCAATCATAACATGCAATGTCAACCAAGGTGGGATAAATCTGGTATCTTTTCTGTGTATGAAAGAACTGCAGATGCTAGTTTAAACCGGATAGACACAATTACTGCGTTCAATAATGCACCAGGGATTCAAACTCTCACAGTGTACCCAATAGAGCACAAATCATCACAAAACAACACATGACTGTAAGATTTAGGGAGGAACTGCAGATGCTAGTTTAAATCGAAGGTAGACACAAAATGCTGGAGTAACTCAGTGGGACAGGCAGCATCTCTGGAGAGAAGGAATGGGTGACGTTTCGGGTCGAGACTCTTCTTCAAACTAGATTCAGGGGAAAGGGAAATGAGAGATACAGACAGTGATGCAGAGAGATATGGAACAATTGAATTAAAGATATGCAAAAAAGTAACGATGATAAAGGAAACAGGCAATTGTTGAGTGTTGGTTAGGTGAGAACAAGAACCTGATGTGACTTGTGTGTGGGAGGAATGTAAAGGAGAATGCAGAGGTTACTTGAAGTGAAAGAAATCAATACTCATACCACTGGGTTGCAATCTACCCAAGCGAAACATGAGATGCTGTTCCGCCAATTTAACTGGATATTTGGTCCTGTTACTTTTAGTATGTATAGCCCTTTATCAATCGAGGCAATCCTTTGTGTTACTGAACTTGATTTGTTTCCTTTCATTTTGTTTACGCTGATATTACCCGGTCTTGATGCCCATCTCAATGACTCACTGCAAAGCTTTCATCCCTGATTCATTGGGGTGGTTTTGTTTCAGCAATTGTCTTCACTTCTTGCAATGACTCACTTTCCAGTTTAATTTGCAGCAACACACGAGCTTCCCAGAATTGACGGGGACTGTCGCTTGCTCAAGGACTTAACACAAAGCTCTACTTTCTCACCAAGACGCAACAGTCATTTTTTTTTCATAAAAGCTCAATACAATGTTTTCATCAGTTGCAGGACTTTGCCAAAACACACAATTTGTGTTAGAGCTGAGTCACCTCCATATGCTATTATTTTTGTGCGATTTTTAACAATTTATTATCCTCATATAATCCTCTTGTTTGTCACAGAGAATCATTGTGTGATTTTGTAAGGTCTGAAGAAGGGTCTCGACCCGAAACATCACCCATTCCTTCTCTCCAGAAATGCTGCCTGTCCTGCTGAGTTACTCCAGCTTTTAGTGTCTATGTGATTTTATAATATTAGTATACAAATACTTCTTGTTGTGTTTGAATGAATTTTATTTGTCCATTATCTTAATTAAGTTATCGTGTTTATTTTATACAGTTCTGGACATTTTATACCATATTTTGTATAACTATATAAGGTTAATTGGTGATTACATTATAAGGCTGCCTGCAGGGAAAGGAGATTACATTGAGATGGAATTTTATAGAGTGCTTGTGATGGATACAATTCAATTGGAAACTCCGGTCTTAAATTCTCATAAAACCAATGATATAAGGGTGAATAGAAATAGCCAGGAGTAAATTGGGAAATTAGATTGCAAGATTTTCTGTTTTATAAACAAAAGCAAAACTCAGAAATGTTTCGTAACATTTGATGGGATTACATATAGCTCATTGAGAAATAAAACTTCTGAGTAAAACAAGTAATCTATTCATGGCCAAATATGTGGGGCTTAGAATAGTATTAGTTGAAAAGAAGCAATTTCGAATCTGACAAGAAAAGTTGTAATCCTTAGAAACACACAATAGGAGACTAAATGATTGCTGAAGAAGGCAAATGGAATGTGAGAGTTATCAGGCAAGAGACGTTTAAAACATTATATGCCCTTTAACAACCACATCAGAAACAAATCAGCATTAAACATAAATGTGCATCACTCTGAGGTAGATGCTGAAGATAGATAGTATAATGAGAAATAAAATGTTTGCGAAGTGAACGTGTTTTGTATGTCTTCAGTGTGGAAGACATGATATAAACTGTGGGAAAATATTGATGGTAAAGAAATTGAAATGATTAACATGATAAAGAAAAAAAGAATTGCCGCGTTCCCTGGGAGTGATGGCCTGGATCGAAGGATAACTACAAGGAATAACTGCAGTAAGGGAAGTTAGGTTGGTAATAATCTGACAGAACTCCCCAGAAAATGAAACCCTCCCAACAGATTGAAAGTTGGCAAATGAAGCAGATTTAAAGAAAAGTACATAGTGCACCAAGGTGGTGCAGCAGTAGAGTTGCTGCCTTCCTGCCTTGTTGCCTAGACCTGGGTTTCATCCTGACAACGGGTGCTGTCTGTGCAGAGATTGTGCATTCTCCTTGTGACTGCGTGGCTTTTCTCCGGTTTCCTCCCACACTCCAAAGACGTGCAGGTTTGTAGGTTAATTGCCTTCCATAAATTGTCCCTCGTGTGTAGGATAGAACTAATGTACAGGCGACCGTTGGTTGGCATGGACTCGGTGGGCTGAAGGATCTGTTTCCACCCTGGATCTCCAAACCTAAGATGATAATCATCTTTGCTCCAAACAAAAACTAAAATAAAAGTAGGAGTAAGTAGGGAACCTTAGACCATAAACTATAGAACAAGAGTTCAACAAGTTGTCAAAGGCTTTCAGGATATTCTGAGTGCAGGGTTTTAGGATATGAAATAATGGGAAGATACAGCATGGAAACAGGCTCTTCGGTCCTCCTAATCTACTCTGACAATGGATCACCTGTTCACACGAGTTCTATGTTACCCCACTTTCACATCCATTCCGTACACGCTAGAGGCAATTACAGATCTTTGGGATGTTGGTGGAAACCGGAGCATGCAAAGGAAACCCACAGAGTCACAGGCAGAATGTGCTAACTCCACATAGCCAGCAGCCAAGGTCAGGTTTGAGGCAGCAGCTTGGACAGCTGATGTTTTCACAGCTGATTCCCCACTTAGAATCGAGCTTGCCCTGCCAGTTGGAATGAATGGGATTGAATGGGATATGGGGTTGTTGGTTAGTGGCTCATCTCAGCCACCCCCACCTCCATCCAACAGGGCTGGGCAGCAGCTGGAGACCGTATGCAGCAGCTCCAGGCAGCGCATCAGGCTGAACTACCATAGTCTCCTCAGGAAATAGAGGCGTTGGTGTGCCTTCTAGGTTGGTGCATTAACGTGTAGTTCCACGACAGACCATTGGTAATATTAACGTCAAAGACTTTGAAGCTCTCAACCACTTCCACAGCATTGCTGGTGATTGTGGCATATACTCCATCACGTTTCCGGAAGTCAATAACTAGCTCCTTCTTCATGCCGACATTGAGGGGAAGGTTATTGTCCTGACACCATGCCACTAATGGAACGGCATGCATTTTTGATGGTTGTGTGCTGTGGCCATGGGTATTTGGGCCTCTGGTTGGACAGAACACATGCTGATAGTATTTTGGCAGCATAGTTGTGAGGTTGACCTGATTGAAGTCCCTGGCTGTGATGAACCAGGCCTCGGGGTATTTTGTTTCAGGGCTATCGGTGAGGAGTGTAGTTACTCAAGTGCAATCTTAGGCTTAGATCAGCCTGAGGGTGAGATGCAGACTGCTGTTGGGATAGCCAAAGTGAATTCCCATGACAGGTAGTAGGGACCACACTTCACTGTCAAATATTCCAGTTCTGGGAGTAGGTGCTCACCAGCACTGCCACGTCCTAGCACCATGCAGAATTAATTAGAAAACACCCTTAACGTGGCCTGAGTTTGCCGTCCAAATATTGTGAGAATATATGAGGTTATTCCCTTCAGTAGCAAGAATAGGAAATTTGATTTTTTTTTAATGCTGTGATGCTTGTAATTTTGGTGCTCTGGTTGATGAAAGTCAGAAATTAAACATACCAATTGTGAATATTGCACAATTACTTATACAACACAAGCAATAGGGAGGGTGATTATATATTGCTCTTTATTGCAAATTGCAACTCAGGAGTCAAGGAGTCTTGCTGTGGTTGCAGAATGTTTTAGTGAGTTAGTAACTGGAGTCCAATCTGCAGCTTTGATCTCCATGTTTCAGGAAGGGTGCAGTTGTCTTGGAGTTGGTTCAACATAGAGTCTTGAGGTTGATGTCAGCAATATCCAGTGAGGGGAGGTTGAGTAAGATTGATCTATATTTGATGGAGTTTAGAAGAATAAAAGGAGAGGCAATCTCATTGAAACGTTTACAAATTTGAGAGGGATTGAGTGTGCTAAGGCTGTAAGGCTGTTTCTTGACGTGTGAACTATAGAATTGGAAACAGTGGAGTCTGGACAAAGGGTCAACTATTTAGGTCTGAGTTGAGGAGAAATTTCTTTACTCAAAGGGTTGTAAACGGCAGAAGGCTAGGTGTGTCAGGCTTGTCACTGAGTATATTCAAAGCTAAGATCAACAATGTTTTGGATATTATGTGGAGCAAGGGAAATTAGACAGGAAAGCTCAAGCTGCACGAATAGCCATGATATTGTTCAACGAAGCAGCTCAGGAGGTCACAAATCAGAGTCCAGCAAACCTTTCTGTTCTGGCTTGCCTCAGATAAATAGGGTTTATTGTAATGTCTATATTAATTTTAACTGAGAGGTTTTGACAGGAAATTAGTTAGTTGTTCTTATTTCTTACAGGGAATCACAACAATTTTATTTCCCTGGAATTTGCTGTCAATATCTTCCTAATATGTTGTCATTATCTGGCATTGTCTTCCTTGAATCTTCAATGCAATCAATATTAGACCAAGACTTGCTAAAGCAAAACATTTTCATGTTATCAGTTATGCTGCAGTGGTGACATTTATTCCTGCATCTTTCGGCTGACATAAAACTTTGGCAATAACTTGCAAGAAGCACGTTCTGTTGTAGGAGCAGTGTGGACAATAGGGCATTTTGGACCTTCACGGCCAAGGTTTTTCCATTCTACTGGACCCACCTACCAATCCAGCAAACTGTGCAGATTTAAGAATTGAGAAAGAATCAGATGGATAAGGGAAGAGGGTGGTGAGGATGGGTGGATTTAACGTCAAATGTGGTACAAGAGGACAAATAAACGGTGAATAAAAATTGGTTGAAAGAGTACGATCAGAAAAAAGAAGCAAAAATATAGTAAGAGAAAAATTGAAACCATTGAAACATCTTTATAGAATTTAGTGCATGCACGAATGAAATTCCAAGGTTTAAATTGTTCCCTTTCTGGGCTGGTGAGATTGACCGGTACTCCATTAGCAATTATTGTGTTGTTAAAAGGTTGCTTAATTGTTAATTATGAGGCTGAACATACTGTACTGAGTTTAATGTGTAAATAGTATGAAAGGCAAATGCATAATCTGTGGCAACAAACATCAGAACGTGGAAAAGCAAGCAGGGCTTTGAGAAATTTCCATCTCATGGCATTTTCTATTACACGTTGCATGTTAATAGGGGCATTTATTTTATTTCACTCATTTTTTCCGGATGGGAACATTGCTAGAATGGCCAGCATTTACTGAACTAATTTCTCCTGAGAAGGTGTTTAAGAAGGAATTGCAGATGCTGAAAAATCTAAGGTAGACAAAAATGTTGGAGAAACTCAGCGGGTGAAGCAGCATCTATGGAGCGAAGGAAATACGCAACGTTTCGGGCCGAGACCCTTCTTCAGGCTGATGTGAGGGTGGAGGGGGGGGGGGGAAGAAGAAAGGAAGAGGCAGAGATAGTGGGATGAGGGAGAGCTGGGAAGGGGAGGAGAAAGCAGGGACTACCTGAAATTGGAGAAGTCAATGTTCATACTGCTGGGGTGTAAACTACCCAAGTGAAATATGAAGTGCTGCTCCTCCAATTTACGGTGGGCCTCACTCTGGCCATGGAGAAGGCCCAGGACAGAAAGGTCGGATTCGGAATGGGAGGGCGAGTTGAAGTGCTGAGCCACCGGTTGGTTATTGCGAACCGAGCGGTGGTGTTGGGCGAAGCGATCGCCGAGCCTACGCTTGGTCTTACCGATTTAGAGTAGCTGACACCTAGAGCAGCGGAAGCAATAGATGAAGTTGGAGGAGGTGCAGGTGGAAGCCACACCTGGAACGACTGCTTGACCCCTTGAATGGAGTCGAGGGGAGAAGTAAAGCAACAAGTGTAGCATTTCCTGCGGTTGCAAGGAAAAGTACCCGGGGAGGGGGTGGTTTGGGTGGGAAGGGACGAATTGACCAGGGAGTTACGGAGTGAATGGTCACTGCGGAAAGCAGAAAGAGGAGGAGATGGGAAGATGTAGCCAGTGGTGGGATCACGTTGGAGGTGGTGAAAATGTCGGAGAATTATTTGTTGTATGTGATGGCTGGTAAGGTGGAAGGTGAGGACAAGGGGGACTCTGCCCTTGTTACGAGTGGGGGGGATGGGGAGTGAGAGCAGAGTTATGGGGTATAGAAGAGGCCCTGGTGAGAGCCTCATTTATGGTAGGGGAGAGGAACCTCCATTCCCTGAAGAATGAGGACATTTCCGATGCCCTGGTGTGGAACATCTCATCCTGGGAGCAGATGCGGCGTAGACGGAGGAATTGGAGTAGGGGATGGAGTCCTTACAGGAAGCAGGGTGGGAAGAAGAGTAGTCTAGATAGCCATGGGAGTCATTGGATATAGTATAGTAGATGTTGGTCGGTAGTCTATCACCTGCGATGGAGATAGTGAGGTCTAGAAATGGTAGGGAACTGTCGGAAATGGTCCAGGTGTATATGAGTGCCAGATGGAAGTTAGTGGTGAAATGGATGAAGTCAGTGAGTTGTGTGTGGGTGCAGGAGGTAGCACCAATGCAGTTGTCAATGTATCGGAGGTAGAGTTCGGGGATGGGGCCCTGGTACGCCTCCAACAAGGATTGTTCGACGTACCCTACAAAGAGGCAGGCACAGCTTGGGCCCATGCACATGCCCATAGCTATGCCTTGTATTTGGAGGAAATGGGAGGAGTCAAAAGAAAAGTTGTTAAGGGTGAGGACCAGCTCCCCTAGGCGGAGGAGAGTATCAGTAGACAGGGATTGGTTGGTTCTGCGGTCGAGGAAGAAACTGAGGGCTTTAAGACCCTCCTGGTGGGGGATGGAGGTATAGAGTGACTGGACATCCATGGTGAAAATGAGGGAATGGTGGCCTGGAAAACGGAAGTCATGAAGTAGACGAAGAGTGTGTGAGCCGTGTCGAGGAAGAAACGGAGGGCTTTAAGACTCTCCTGGTGGGGGATAGTCGAGGAAGACACGGAGGGCTTTAAGATTGAGGAAGGTGGTAATATGCCCCTTCCTGAATATTTGCAGTCTTTCTGGTAAACCTGTTTGGTAGAGTTTCCCACTGTTTTGACCCAGCAGTGATGAAGGAACAATAATACATGCAGTCAGGATGATGAAAGAGTGAAAAAGGGTCTTGCAAGTGGTGCATTACACCTCCTTTAACCATTTTATCACTAGCCATCATGTGTTTGGTTAGACTTGCCTGTATTTTCCAGGCAGATTGAACTATATTGACCACAAAGATGGTTATGCCAATCTATGGAGTTTGGGAATAGTATTAATGAAGAAGCTAGTCAGCTTTACACACAAGTAAGGAATCATTTCGTGATAACTGTGGCATTGCACAGTGGTGTTCGGTTGCTGCTGGGTATATAATTTACAGATCCTTGTGGGCATATTCAAATTGCAGGTCCTTTCTTTTCTCATGTAATATGCAAATGTGGTGTTAATTTTGAACCCTGAGTTGTGCTTATTGAGAAAGTCCACACCTTACAATAACTTCCCAGACTAATAGTGATGCAACACTCCAAGAAACTGCTCAAGAAAGGAAGATTTAACGGGTATAATCGTCTCTAGCTACTACTGTTTTTTGGGATTCAAATGCATGTTTCTGGATGAATGGACCCAAACTCCTAGTTGTTAGTTCAGTAACTTGACAAGTGTATTGCCATGCCCCTGAAACATATTGGACAAGGCTCTCCTCATTGCTCTGTGCTGCGAGCACTTAACCTGAAAAGCACCCAAGGTATGGCTTTCAATGCAGCAAATTGAAGAACACACATTGAACCTGGGCAGCACGATGGCCCAGCGATAGAGTTGCTGCATTACAGCGCTTGCAGTGCCGAAACCCAGGTTTGTATGCTCATTGACTTGGTGCATGTGTAAATTGTCTCTAATGTGTGTAGGGTAGTGTCAATATGCAGTGGACTCGGTCAGCCAAAGGGCCTGTTTTCATGCTGTATCTCTATACTAAACAAAACTAAACCTAAATGTTCCAAGTCAATTAATTCATTGGGCGGCCATCAGAAGATATGGTTTGGTGTAATTTGGCATTCTCGCATCGCCAATCTCACCTGCCCACATTTGGCCCATATCCCATTAAACATTTGCTACCCATGTACCTGCCCAAATGTCTTTCAAGGGTTCGTGTCTGCCTCAATTACCTCCACTGGCAGTTCATTCCATGAACCACTGCCCTCAGTTTGAAGAAAATTGTTCCTCAGGTTCCAATTAAATCTTTTCCCTTTCACCTTAAGCCTGGGATTCCCCAACTCTGGGTAAAAGACTATGTGCATTCACCCTATCTATTCCTGTCTAAACAACGTACATTGAAAATGTGAGAATGCTGAACTGCACCAAGGTTTTACCAGCATCTTCAATGTGGAGGTGTCTAATGGATGTATGAAATTTTTGTCCAACAATGCCTTGCTTAGCATTTTAGAGGAAATCGGGTTGATGTTTGTCCATTCTTGCTGCTTATAATTAATAGTTTATAATTAACATCAGGTGTTCTTTTCAACTCTCACAATGGAAAGAACTGTGATTTGGGGTGTAGGAAGGAACTGCTGTTGCTGGTTTAAATGGAATATCAACACAAAATGCTGGAGCAACCCAGCAGGACAGGCAGCATATCTAAAGAGAAGGAATGGATGACATTTCAGGTCGAGAACCTTCTTCAAGGGTTGGATTTTCAAATATTTAGCGGAGAAAATAGTTTTTCTTAATAAGAGCTCATCTGAAGTCGGTTGCTTCATTTTCAAATAATTACAATCAAGTTATACAAGAAGGCACTGACATGTGAATAAAGATCATATACAGTGGCTTGCCAAGTTTTCATACCCCTTGAACTTTTCCACATTTTGTCACGTTACAACCACAAACGTAAATGTATTTTATTGGGATTTTATGTGATAGACCAACACAAAGTGGTGCATAATTGTGAAGTGGAAGGAAAATGATACATGGTTTCCAAATTGTATTACAAATAAAAAACTGAAAGGTGTGGCGTGCAAAAGTATTCAGCCCCCCTGAGACAATACTTTGTAGAACCACCTTTCGCTGCAATTATAGCTGCAAGCCTTTTGGAGTATGTCTCTACCAGCTTTGCACATCTAGAGACTGAAATTTTTGCCCATTCTTCTTTGCAAAATAGCTCAAGCTCAGTCAGATTGGATGGAGAGCGTCTGTGAACAGCAATTTTCAAGTCTTGCCAGAGATTCTCAATTGGATTTAGGTCTGGACTTTGACGGGGCCATTCTAACATATGAATATGCTTTGATCTAAACCAATCCATTGTAGCTCTGGCAGTATGTTTAGGGTTGTTGTCCTGCTGGAAGGTGAACCTCCACCCCAGTCTCAAGTCTTTAGCAGACTCTAACAGGTTTTCTTCCAAGATTGCCCTGTATTTGACTCCATCCATCTTCCCATCAACTCTGACCTGCTTCCCTGTCCCTGCTGAAGAAAAGCATCCCCACAGCATGATGCTGCCACCACCATGTTTCACAGTGGGGATGGTGTGTTCAGGGTGATGTGCAGTGTTAGTTTTCCACCACAAATAGCATTTTGCATTTAGGCCAAAAACTTCAATTTTGGTCTCATCAGACCAGAGCACCTTCCTGCACATGTTTGCTGTCCCCCCCACATGGCTTGTGGCAAACTGCAAACGGGACTTATTATGGCTTTGTTTCAACAATGGCTTTCATCTTGCCACTCTTCCATAAAGGCCCGATTTGTGGAGTGCACGACTAATATTTGTCCTGTGGACAGATTCTCCCACCTGAGCTGAGGATCTCTGCAGCTCCTCCAGAATTACCATGGGCCTCTTGGCTGCTTCTCTGATCAATGCTCTCCTTGCTCGGCCTGTCAGTTTAGGTGGACGGCCATGTCTTGGTAGGTTTGCAGTTGTGCCATACCCTTTCCATTTTCAGATGATGGATTGAACAGTGCTCCGTGAGATGTTCAAAGCATGGGATATTTTTTTATAACCTAACCCTGCCTTAAACTTCTCCACAACTTTATCCCTGACCTGTCTGGTGTGTTCCTTGGGCTTCATGATGCTGTTTGTTCACTAATGTTCTCTAACAAACCTCTGAGGCCTTCACAGAACAGCTGTATTTATACTGAGATTAGATTTCTCACAAGTGGACTCTATTTACTAATTAGGTGACTTCTGAAGGCAATTGGTTGCACTGGATTTTATTTAGGGGTATCAGAGTAAAGGGGGCTGAATACTTTTGCACGCCACACTTTTCAGTTTTTTATTTGTAAAAAAATTTGAAAACCATGTATCATTTTCCTTCCACTTCACAATTATGCGCCACTTTGTGTTGGTCTATCACATAAAATCTCAATAAAATACATTTACGTTAGTGGTTGTAATGTGACAAAATGTGAAAAAGTTCAAGGGGTATGAAAACTTTTGCAAGCCACTGTAGCTCGTTGAAAGCTCACCATTTTTTCAAAAGATGAAGGAATTTGTAGATTTTTTTGTGTTATACGTTCAGTTATTACATATTGCTGCTGTTTTTGAATATCAAGAAATGGACAATCAAGCAACTTGAAGTCCCATGACACTGACCTGAGCATTCAATAAAATGTTTGAATTATCAGATTCAGAGGAATAGTGATTGCAGGATAATTGTACCCCGTTTATAAGGATGTAATTCCTTTCATCTTTTATGGTGAGACCTATATGATACTTCCAACAGTTTTAAACCTTTTCTTCGCTTTACCTCGCAGTACATTTTCACTTGGAGTTTATTCAACTGCACATGTATTTCTCTCAGTGCTCTCTGTTTGTCTCTAGAAACAAAAAAGGTTTGTACTATATTGATGCTGACACGAATGTACACATGAAAACTTCTCCAGAAAGTTCACATGGGGTGCAGTGATAGAGTTGCTGCCTTACAGCGCCAGAGACCCAGGTTCAATCCTGACTATAGGTGCTTGTCTGTATGGAGTTTGTACGTTCTCCCCGTGACCTGCGTGGATTTTCTCCTGGATTTCTGGTTTCCACCCACACTCCAAAGACACACAGGTTTGTAGGTTAATTGGCTTGTTATAATTGTAAAAATTGTCCCTAGTGTGTGTAGGATACTGTAAGTGTGTGGGGATCAATGGTCGGCACGGACTCGGTGGGCCAATGTACCTGTTTCCACACTGTACCTCTAAACTAAAAACTAAACTAAATATTTTTTATCACAATGTTAGGTTCCTTCTGAAGTAAAGTTTTACTTCTGTATTTTCAAATGCTTGTGAGTAATATAGAATTATTGATTGATAGTTGGTCCGGATACGGTGGGCTAAAGGGCCCATTTCTGTGCTGCATCTCTCTGTAACTCTGTGGCCATCTCAATGAATGATACAAAAATACAGACAATGCAGAAGTCATTAAATCAAATTATAAGTCATTACACACGTTGTACAGTACCTTACTCTTTATTACTCTTTATTAAGATACTTGATCTTTTATTTTGTTTGAAAATTATTTTACAATGGTAGGTTTTTCAGCTTCTCAAGCAACTGTACTTTTACTACAGTTTAGTTTTTAGTTTAGAGTTACAGGCCCACTGAGTCCACACCCGTCAGCGATCCCCACACATTAACACCACCCGACACCACTCCAGACAATTTACACTTATACCAAGCCAATTAACCTACAAACCTGTACATCTTTGGAGTGTGGGAGGAAACCGAATATCTCAGAGAAAACCCAACTCCGTCACGGGGGGAACGTACAAACTCCGTACAGACAGCACCCGTAGTCAGGATCGAACCCAGGTCTCTGGCACAGTAGGGCAGTAGCTCTAATGCTACGCCACCATGTCGCCCATTGTTATTGCACTATTACCGTATAGAAGTTGGGAGGTCATGTTGTAGTTATATATGATGTGGATGAGGCCGCATTTAAAGTATTGTGTTCAGTTCTGGGTCCCATGTTACCTTTCCAGCTTGACAAGATGTTGTCAAGCTGGAAAGGGTACAGAGGTGATTTACAAGGTTGTTGCCAGGACTCGATGGTCTGAGCTAGAGGGAGAGATTGAGTAGGCTGGGACTCTATTCCTTGGAGCACAGGAGGATGAGGGGTGATCTGATACAGGTGTAAAATCATGAGAGGAATGGATCAGGTAGATCCACAGAGTCTCTTGCCCAGAATAGGGGAATCGAGGACCAGAGAACAGAAGTTTAAAGCGAAGGGGAAAAGATTTAACAGGAATTTGAGTGATAACCTTTTCACACAAAGGGTGGTGGGCGTATGGTCGCCAGAGGAGGTAGTTGAGGCAGGAACTATCCCAACGTTTTAGAAATAGTTAGACAATTACATGGATAGGACAGGTTTGGAGGGATATGCACGAAACACAGGCAGGTGGGACTAGTGTAGCTGGGACATGTTGGCCAGTGTGGGCAAGTTGGGCTGAAGGGCCTGATTCCATGCTGTATCACTACTATGACTCTACCATACTCTGTAGTCCATTGTATCTTTACTCTTACGGTAATTAATGTCCTCAAACTGCAAGTGAACTCGTACTGTGGAACTCCAATTACTTTATTTTACTGCATTATTGTAGTTAATGTACTATTACTGTGTTCTCTAACCAATATATTCTTGCTGAAAATAATGTACTCCTACTAAGCTCGAACAGTGTTCACTAAAAACTCTCTGGAGGGGGGTTTTAAGCCTGGAACCACCATTGTTTTAAGCTGACAGTGTAGTCTCTTCAAACTGACAGCACAAGCCTTTAAAACATCACACGATAATGCTGCAAGGTGATAAATCAGCCGGTTAATTGTGACTTCACTGTATTTCAAGAATATTCTCGGCAAGCAGGTTCTCTGCACTTGCAGGAAAGATTCAATTGCTTTCCACAAGGTTCAATGAATGATTTTTCATTGCAATTTCTAGTCATTTTGCTATTTTCTAAAAACTACACCTATTGCATATTGTCATATTGCCAGAAAATGATTGATACCATTCGTGAACTTGGCTACAAAAAGTAAATTAAGTTTAATAGAATAGAGTCTGCTATATATCATAAGAGATAAAACACAAAATGAGGCAGCAGCAATCTCAAACCATTTAACAATACTTTAAACAGCTGATGTTATAATTAGGTGCAGGTCAATTAAGACCAACATTCTCTCCAGTGCTGCAATACACTTTAGCCCTCATTGCAGCACTTTTACAACTTGTTCATATTGCCTTGATATTGCTTTGTTCATGTATTGATTCAATTATTTTAAAAGTGGTTTGGTGACATTGGCCACGCCTATTGGGTTACAAGCACCTAAATATATTTCACCAACAAAGCCTGCCTCAGAGATAAGAATTTCATCTTAAGCTGAGGTTTGTTGCAGGTTCTTAAAATAAAAAGATCACATGCAAACATATCAAGCTGCTGAAGATTTTCTATATATACTTCCAATCATGAGTAATGAGCTGCTATCCAGAGCAAGCAATACGTACTCATTATGTGTACTTTTTAATCATTTTGATGATCCAAACAAATAAGAAAAACCTCAGTAACAAAAACAATCTCATTATCTCAACACAAAAATGTTTCAACATGTTTATCGAACATGTACAAAATTCATAAACCTGGCAGTGACAAAATTTATTGTTAAGATGGAGTTGACACATAATGACAGCAACTGAAAAAGTTTATAATGCAAATGTACCAGAACAAGAATAAATTCCAGGCTGAATCTGCTAGTTATATGACAACAGAGTGAATTGCAAGTTGACAGCCCAATTTGTCCAACTATATAATTCATGTGATAAAATTAATCATTTCTCAGTTGTGCTGCTCAACAAAGCATCACATGCTTTAGGGAACTGGAGATTGATCGGGTTCTAGAGTTTGCTCGACTCTTCAATCCCCTAACTGGCAAGTCCTGATTTGGTTGCTTTCCATAATAGACCAGCAAGTCAAGTAACAATAGAAAGATTAAAAATCTAATCACGGGGAAATGCTAGTCATTTAATTGCTGACAATTTAACAACTTACCAAAGCATAACCCTTTGGTTATGTGGGGATATAACTCCCTACATTTGACTTCACGTCAGAAACTCAAAATCAACCCAGTTAAAGCAAGGCCTCCTTTCCCCTGACTCCCAGGCCTCGACCCAAAACGTCACCTATTCCTTTTCTCCGGAGATGCTGCCTGACCCACTGGGTTACCTCAGCATTTTGTATCTATCTCCTGCTTAGAGATTGAGATCGTTGGTGCCTCGTTGCTCGGGCATGGCTTGGAGCGTCGCGAGGCTCGTAAGATGCAACTGCAGACTGCACCAGGTTGGCATCTGTGGCAACAAGCTGGGCTAGCTGGCTGGGGAGGAACATCAGGCACACTGGTAAGGTGGCAGGGGTATTAGATGGATGAGGGGTTCGTAATGTGTTCTTGTCTTCCTGAGATAGGATAACATGTCTGCCCCATGAAGCCTTTGATATTTACTGGAATGGAAGATGTGATCGCCTGCAACCCTCTTTGCACACTGTAATCCATAACTCTCATGGTCCTGCTGTAACCCTGCTTGGTAGCATTGAGTTTACATTGAAACTCGAAGACAAAGAGCTGTTACCTCTCCGCTCCAGCGACCTGGGTTCAATTCTGACCTCTGGTGCTGTCAGGATGCATTTCCTTTGGGTGTTTTTACATTCCAAAGTCATATAGGTTGGTAGGTTAATTGGCCACTGTAAATTGCCTCCATTGTGTTTGTTGGGGGGGGGGGGGGGGGTAAACCCAGTTGCACTTGTGTGGAATATGTGAAGAATACAATGGGATCATTGTGGGATTAGGGTAAGTGGGAGCTTGATGGTCAGCGGTTTCTGTGCTGTATGACTCCATGACTAAGATGAGACAGTGGCCATCAGACACTGTATCATAGTTGGTGACTCCACGGATATTGCCTGGCCTATTGAAAATCATGAGTGCGCGCAGTGAAGAATTAAACAGGGGCACGGTTGTGCTGCATAAAGTGTGGGGAAGCAGTAAAGTCCATATTTCTCACCATCTGATGCTGGTAAATCAGAGTGTGGGATGAGAGGTAGTGCAGTGATACCATCATCTTCAATGTATTCTGTCCTGGCACAAGCCTTGACCTCAGCGAGCAGTGTCTCAGTAATGATCAGAGACTGAGATTTTTTTTAAAACACTACTCTGGTAAAATGAACACAGTCATTGAATGTAAGTAAGATAGATGTTGGTCTATAAGGAAATGAAGTGTGATGGGCTTCCGTCAAAACAATGAAGCCAAGGCCAATGGTCAGAATAGCCATGATGTTATTGAATAGCACGAGAGGCCATTGGCCTGTTTCTATTTCTTGTGTTATTATGCATATAGAACATAGAACAGTACAGCACATGAACAGGCCTTCAGCCCACAATGTCTGTGCCGAACATGATGCCAAGTAGAACTAATCTCATCTGCCTGTACGTGATCCATACCTCTCCATTCCCTGCATATCCACATACCTAGTAAAAAGCCTCTTAAACACCACTGTTGTACCTGCCTCCACCACCACTGCTGGCAGCACAATCCAGGCACCCAACACTCCCTGTGTAAAAAAAAAACTTGCCCTGCACATCTCCAATAAACCTTCCTCTGCCATTTATGTCCTGTCTTTAAACGTCTTGTCAATGAATGTTATATTTTTAATTATTTCAAAATAAGATTGTGTGCAAAAGTAATATATATCATAGAAACGTAAAAACATAGAAATTAGGTGCAGGAGCAGGCCATTCGGCCCTTCGAGCCTGCACCGCCATTCAATATGATCATGGCTGATCGTCCAACTCGGTATCCTGTACCTGCCTTCTCTCCATACCCCCTGATCCCTTCAGCCACAAGGGCCACATCCAACTCCCTCTTAAATATGGCCAACAAACTGGCCTCAATTACCTTCTGTGGCAGAGAATTCCACAGATTCACCACTCTCTGTGTGAAAAATGATTTTCTCATCTCGGTCCTAAAAGACTTCCCCCTTATCCTTAAACTGTGACCCCTTGTCCTGGACTTCCCCAACATCGGGAACAATCTTCCTGCATCTAGCCTGTCCAATCCCTTAAGAATTTTGTAAGTCTCTATGAGATCACCCCTCAATCTTCTAAATTCCAGCAAGTACAAGCCGAGTCTATCCAGTCTTTCTTCATATGGAAGTCGTGCCATCCCAGGAATCACTCTGGTGAACCTTCTCTGTACTCCCTCTATGGCAAGAATGTCTTTCCTCAGATTAGGAGACCAAAACTGTACACAATACTCCAGGAGTGGCCTCACCAAGACACTGTACAACTGCAGTAGAACCTCCCTGCTCAAATCCTTTTGCTATGAATGCCAACATACCATTTGCTTTCTTCACAGCCTGCTGCACCTGCATGCCTACTTTCAATGACTGGTGTACCATGACACCCAGGTTTCGCTGCATCTCCCCTTTTCCTAATCGGTCACCATTCAAATAATAGTCTACCTTCCTGTTTTTGCCACCAAAGTGGATAACCTCACATTTATCCACATTATACTGCATCTGCCACGCATTTGCCCACTCACCCAGTCTATCCAAGTCATCCTGCAGCCTCCTAGCATCCTCCTCACAGCTAACACTGCCCCCCAGTTTCGTGTCATCGGCAAACTTCGAGATGTTGCATTTAATTCCCTCGTCCAAATCATTATTGTATATTGTAAATAGCTGGGGTCCCAGCACTGAGCCTTGCGGCACCCCACTAGTTACTGCCTGCCATCCTGAAAAGAACCCTACTCTTTGCTTCCTGTCTGCCAGCCAGTTCTATATTCACATCAATACTGAACCACCAATACCGTGTGCTTTAAGTTTGTATACCAATCTCTTGTGTGGGACCTTGTCGAAAGCCTTCTGAAAGTCCAGATACAACACATCCACTGCTTCTCCCTTATCCACTCTACTAGTTACATCCTCAAAAAATTCAATAAGATTCGTCAGACATGATTTACCCTTCGTAAATCCATGCTGACTATGTCCAATGATTTCACCACTTTCCAAATGCGCTGCTATCCCATCTTTAATAATTGACTCTAGCAGTTTCCCCACTACCGATGTTAGACTAACTGGTCTGTAATTCCCCGTTTTCCATTTATCTATTTTTTCCGTTTATCTATTTCTATCTCTATATAACTAAAAGTCTTTATCTTGTTTGTGTCTCTGTGTGTGTATTCCCATCTTCTTCCAAACGCTAGGCCACAGCCTTCCCATTTTCACACATCCTACTCACATTTTTCCCGTCGAGGCAATAAACATCTTCCCGACACATTCCCACCTATAGGGCCTGTCCCACTTGGGTGGCATTTGCGCGTTATGCAGGTTGTGAGCGAGGATTTTGAGAATCCCAAAATGCGCGCGTCACGTGATGTGTAAATGATGTTACGTAAATGATGCGCAAATGACACCCAAGTGGGACAGGCCCTTATATTTTCAAAGTTATTCATTGTTTAAAATTTTTAAAACAGCCCGAAAACCTACCCATTTTGGAGAAAAAATCCTGAGTGACATCACAAAGCACTCGCAAGGCAGGACGGGACACTACGGGAGGGTGGGGCAGTCCAGTGCTCACAGTGAATGAGGAGTGGCAGCGGCTGCGGGCGCCCAACGTCCGAAACCCGGTGGGGAGGTGTTGCTAGAGATGGAATGAGGGCCGAACCCGGGGCTTGGGACGACCCTGGGTCCGGGCTCAGGGACGGGCCAGGAGATGAAGTCAGGGCCTGCATTGGAGCCCAGGCAGCAGCTGAGCTGACGGCTGGTGTCCAGCCAGGGCCGGGCCGAGTGCAATAACCAGGCCGAGTTCCAGGCCTTGGCGCTGCTCTATGACCTGGGTAGGTCCTGGGTCAGGGAATGGGAGTGAGGGGAGGAGGTGGAGGGAAATCAGGAGGAGTGTGTTCGGGTGGGGAGTGGGGTGGTAGGGAGATGGCGGTGGATGTGGAGGAAGGAGATGGGGAGGGTTGGAGGAGTGAGATGCCCCCTCCCTATCTACCCTCAATCCCACGTTCTCTACCCCCTTCCCTCTCTACCCTACCCCCTCTCTACCCACTCCTTCCTTCGTCCTCTCCCTCTCTACCCCTCCCTACCCTCCACTCTACTCCCCTACCTCTTCCTCAAACCCCCTCCTCTCTCTCTAACCTCCTCCCTCTCTGCCCCCCCCCCCTCTCTCCCCACTCCCCCCTCCCTCAACCCCCCTCCCTCTCCCTCAAGCACAGGGCAGGCTGAACAGCTGATTGCATTTTCATTTCACTTCCATTGCCATTGCACTTTCAAGCACAGGGCAGGCCGAACAGCTCATTGCATTTTCATTTCACTTCCATTGTCATTACAGTTTCAAGCACAGGGCAGGCTGAACATCTCATTGCATTTTCATTTCACTTGCATTGCCATTGCAGTTTCAAGCACGGGGCAGGCCAAACAGCTGAATGCATTTTCATTTCATTCCCATTGCTATTGCAGTTTCAAGCACAGAGCAGGGCGAACAGCTGATTGCATTTTCATTTCACTTCCATTGCCATTGCAGTTTCAAGCACGGGGCAGGCCAAACAGCTGAATGCATTTTCATTTCATTCCCATTGCTATTGCAGTTTCAAGCACAGGGCAGGCCAAGCCAAACACCTCCTTACTCACCATTGTCCCGTTGTCATTTGTGTCACGTTTCATTCAGATTGATATTATATTTTACAAGTGATTGACATTTAAAAAATTACAAATTCAAATCTAAGAAAAATTTAGCAACAATTGTAATCCAAATCCTAGCTGGTCCAGCTTGCAACAAAGTTGAAATCAATGAATACTCAGCCCTTCCAGCAAGTTTTTAGCTGAACAAGAGGGGGAGGGGCAATTGCATTCTATTTGAAAGTCCTCAAAGCAAGAGGAGCGGGGGGATATGCCCCTACACAGGTCTGGGCTATGGGTAAGTGCTGGAATATGGGGGAATGGGTGAATATTGCATTGGGGAATGGGTTGCATTGGGGGACCAGGCCTCCCATTTGGTCTAGTATATTACTGAAGCTATCATCTTGCTTGTTTGTGAGTCTGCGTGCTTGTGTGTCAGTCATGCCCTGAATTATGCCAAAATGGTTCACATTAGCGCTACAATTTTACCACCTTACTCACCATTGTACTGTGGTGCGTTGTAGTAAGTTTTGTTCACGTTGTTGGCATATTTTACAAGTTATTCACATTTTGAACTTTACAAAATCCAGTTTGGGAAAAGTCAATTCAAGTTGCAGTGGCAGTTTGCAGCAATGACTTCACAATGGGATCTAATTTACATAAACTGCCGATTTAACTTTTCACTGTAAAAAATCCAATTGCACTTGCTGGCCCTGCACATTACAATGTTGCAAATCACAGGATACTGAGTCCTGGCAGCAAGTGCAGGATTTTCTATTTACATTTTTTTTTTTTTTTAAAAGGGAGGTTGAAGAGGAGGGGGGGGGGAGTGCTGGGGATAAGGGAAAATGAGCCACCCTGCACAGTTGAGGGTTATGCGTGAGTGGTGGAATATTGCGTTGGGCGAACGGGTTGCGTTGGGGGAATGGATGAGTGTAAAATGTTGTGCTGGGGAACGGGTTGCATTGGGGGACTGGGCCTCCCATGTGACAGGGACCCAATGTGTCCCACTTGGTCTAGTACATCTACATAATTAAAAGTCTCATCTTGAACACTTCCTGTCTGTGCTGTATATTGATTTTAGAAAAAACGCTACGATATATCGCTATGATTTTTAGCCATCTTACTCACAGTCCTCCACCACTGAGCAGGCCCCAAGGTCTTTTCCCATCGATGGAAAATAAGAAAATTATGAGTGTTTAAAAAATCCTTGAGATCCTCGCGCTTGTCAATCATCGCAATGAAAGTAACGGCCATTCCGGGGGGGGCAGATGCCTGAACACTGAACTCAGTCACTCTGCAAGATCATGAGGGAAAGGCCATGACTCTCATTCTAGGCTGTGAATCAACTGAACGATGAGTCTGCAATGTACTTGCAATAATTGATTGTTAGCCCTTAATGAAAATGAAATGAGTTGTTTGGTCTGCCCTGTGCTTGAAACTTCAATGTAAATGAAAATGCAATGAGCTGTTTGGTTTGGCCTGCACTGTGTTGAAACTGCAATGGCAATGGAAATGAAATGAAAATGCAATGAGCTGTTTGGCTTGGCCTGCCCTGTGCTTGCAACTGCAATGGCAATGGAAATGAAATAAAAATGCAATGAGCTGTTTGGCTTGGCCTGCCCTGTGCTTGAAACGGCAATGGCAATGGAAATGAAATGTGCTGCTTGACTTGGCGTGCCCTGCGCTTGAAACTGCAATGGCAATGGAAATGAAATGAAAATGCTTTTAGTGTTTGGCTTGGCCTGCCCTGTGCATGAAACTGCAATGGCAATGGAAATGAAATGAAAATGCACTGAGCTGTTTGGCTTGGCCTGCCCTGTGCTTGAAACTGCAATGGCAATGGAAATTAAATGAGCTGTTTAGCTTGGCCTGCCCTGCGCTTGAAACTGCAATGGCAATGGAAATGAAATGAAAATGCTTTTAGTGTTTGGCTTGGCCTGCCCTGTGCTTGAAACTGCAATGGCAATGGAAATGAAATGAGCTGCTTAGATTGGCCTGCCCTGTGCTCGAAACTGCAATGGCAATGTAAATGAAATGAAAATGTGATGAGCTGTTTGGCTTGGCCTGCCCTGTGCTTGAAACTGCAATGGCAATGTAAATGAAATGAAAATGTGATGAGCTGTTTGGCTTGGCCTGCCCTGTGCTTGAAACTGCAATGGCAATGGAAATGAAATGAAAATGAAATCCTCTATTTGTCCAGCCCCATGCTTGAAACTGCAATGGCAATTTAAGTGAAATGAAAATGCAATCAGCTGTTTGGCTTGGCCTGCCCTGTGCTTGAAATTGCAATGGCAATGGAAATGAAATGAAAATGCACTGAGCTGTTTGGCTTGGCCTGCCCTGTGCTTGAAACTGCAATGGCAATGGAAATTAAATGAGCTGTTTAGCTTGGCCTGCCCTGCGCTTGAAACTGCAATGGCAATGGAAATGAAATGAAAATGCTTTTAGTGTTTGGCTTGGCCTGCCCTGTGCTTGAAACTGCAATGGCAATGGAAATGAAATGAGCTGCTTAGATTGGCCTGCCCTGTGCTCGAAACTGCAATGGCAATGTAAATGAAATGAAAATGTGATGAGCTGTTTGGCTTGGCCTGCCCTGTGCTTGAAACTGCAATGGCAATGTAAATGAAATGAAAATGAAATCCTCTATTTGTCCAGCCCCATGCTTGAAACTGCAATGGCAATTTAAGTGAAATGAAAATGCAATCAGCTGTTTGGCTTGGCCTGCCCTGTGCTTGAAATTGCAATGGCAATGGAAATGAAATGAGCTGTTTAGCTTGGCCTGCCCTTTGCTTGAAACTGCAATGGCAATGGAAATGAAATGAAAATGCAATGAGCTGTTTGGCTTGGCCTGCCCTGTGCTTGAAACTGCAATGGCAATGGAAATGAAATGAGCTGCTTAGATTGGCCTGCCTTGTGCTTGAAACTGCGATGGCAATGTAAATTAAGTGAAAATGGAATGAGCTGTTTGGCTTGGCCTGCCCTGTGCCTGAAATTGCAATGGCAATGGAAATGAAATTAAAGTGCAATGAGCTGTTGGGCTTGGCCTGCCCAGTGCTAGAAACTGCAATGGCAATGGAAATTCAATGAAAATGCGATGATCTGTTTGGCTTGGCCTGCCATGTACTTGAAACTGCAATGGCAACGAAAATGAAATGAAAATGCAATGAGCTGTTTGGCTTGGCCTGCCCTGTGCTCGAAACTGCAATGGCAATGGACATGAAATGAAAATGCAATCCGCTGTTTGTCCAGCCCCATGCTTGAAACTGCAATGGCAATGGAAATGAAATGAAAATGCAATCAGCTGTTTGGCCTGCCCTGTGCATGAAACGTCAATGGCAATGTAAGTGAAATGAAAATGCCATCAGCTGCTCGGCCTGTCCTCTGCTTGAAACTGCAATGGCAATTGAAATGAAATGAAAATGCAATGAGCTGTTTGGCTTGGCCTGCCCTGTGCTTGAAACTGCAATGGCAATGGAAATGAAATGAGCTGCTTAGATTGGCCTGCCCTGTGCTTGAAACTGCAATGGCAATGGAAATGAAATGAAAATGCAATGTGCTGCTTGGCTTGGCCTGCCCTGTGCTTGAAACTGCAATGGCAATGGAAATTAAATGAAAATGCAATGAGCTGTTTGGTTTGGCCTGCCCCGTGCTTCAAACTGCAATGGCAATGGAAATTAAGTGAAAATGGAATGAGCTGTTTGGCTTGGCCTGCCATGTACTTGAAACTGCAATGGCACCGAAAATGAAATGAAAATGCAATGAGCTGTTTGGCTTGGCCTGCTCTGTGCTTGAAACTACAATGGCAATGAAAATGCAATGAAAATGCAATGAGTTGTTTACTTGGCCTGCCCTGTGCTCGAAACAGCAATGGCAATGGAAATTCAATGAAAATGCAATGATCTGTTTGGCTTGGCCTGCCTTGTGCTTGAAACTGGAATGGCAATGGAAATGAAATGAAAATGCAATCAGCTGTTTGTCCAGCCCCATGCTTGAAACTGCAATGGCAATGGTAGTGAAATGGAAATGCATTCAGCTGCTCGGCCTGCCCTGTGCTTGAAATTGCAATGGCAATGGAAATAAAATGAAAATGCAATGAGCTGTTTGGCATGACCTGTCCTGTGCTTGAAACTGCAATGGCAATGGAAATGAAATGAAAATGCAATAAGCTGTTTGGCTTGGCCTGCCCTGTGCTTGAAACTGCAATGGCAATGGAAATGAAATGAGCTGTTTAGCTTGGCCTGCCCTGTGCTACGAACTGCAATGGCAATGTAATGAAATTAAAATGCAATGAGCTGTTTGGCGTGGCCTGCCCTGTGCTTGAAACTGCAATGGCAACGGAAATGAAATGAAAATGGAATGAGCTCTTTGGCTTGGCCTGCCCTGTGCTTGAAACTGCAATGGCAATGGAAATGAAATGAAAATGCAATAAGCTGTTTGGCTTGGCCTGCCCTGTGCTTGAAACTGCAATGGCAATGGAAATGAAATGAGCCGTTTAGCTTGGCCTGCCCTGTGCTACGAACTGCAATGGCAATGTAATGAAATGAAAATGCAATGAGCTGTTTGGCGTGGCCTGCCCTGTGCTTGAAACTGCAATGGCAACGGAAATGAAATGAAAATGGAATGAGCTCTTTGGCTTGGTCTGCCCTGTGCTTGAAACTGCAGTGGCAATGGAAATTAAATGAAAATGCAATGAGCTGTTTGGCTTGGCCTGCCCTGTGCTTGAAACTGCAATGGTAATTGATTGAAATGAAAATGCAATCAGGTGTTCGGTCTGCCCTGTGCTTGAAACGGCAATGGAAGTGAAATGAAAATGCCATCAGCTGCTCGGCCTGCCCTGTGCTTGAAACTGCAATGGCAATGGAAATGAAATGAAAATGCAATGAGCTGTTCGGCCTGCCTTGTGCTGGAAACTGCAATGGAAATGGAAATTAATTGAAAATGCAATAAGCTGTTTGGCCTTTTCTTTTTTTTTTTAAAGAGCCCCTTTGGCCCATCAAGCCTGTACTAGCCCAGGAGGAGTCCGTTCAGACAATCAGTAATTATTCCCCCTGCAAGTATTAAACCTCACCCCAGTATTTTTCTCCCTTCCTTCATTGGCTCCCTGTGAGATCCAGGCCAGGATAGACTTTCCTCCTTCATTGTTGTGATCTGCAGAAAAAGATGAAAAATGTCTAAGATTGATTCTCCACCCTCTCCCCCTTCTCTCTCACTCTCTCACCTATTTTGGGCAGAATTTCTGGTAGTTTCTGAGCTGCCAGCCCACCAGGCCTGAGTGACTGAGCTGCCAGCCCACCAGGCCTGAGTGGCTGAGCTGCCAGCCCAAGAATACATTCGGCCCACAATGTCCATACTAGCCTTCTGGAAACCAGTCCCTTCGGCCCACAACATCCATACTAGCGGTCCAGAAAGCCCCCGCACTGGCCACCAATATTGGAATTGGTGGAGAGGTGGAATATTGCCTTGGGGGACCAGCCCTCCCATGTGAACATGGGATCCAACGGGTCCCACTTAGTCTAGTATATTACTAAAACTCTCATCTTGTTTGTTTGTGAGTTTGCATGTTTGTGTGTCAGTCATGCACTGAATGATGCCAAAATGGTACACAATAGCACTCCTGAGATGCTGCCTGTCCCACTGAGTTACTCCAGTTTTTTGTGTCTACTTACAATAATATTTGTATACCTTGTTCACAATTGAAAGAAAAGGAGTTACGTTTTCCCAAGTGTATTTGTGCCTCAGCATCCGAATTGGCTTTCCTATTCCCCACAGAGTACAACAACCACCCAGTAAAAGTATTTAATTGATTGTAAAGCACTTAAAGATGGTTTCAGATTCTAATGGTTTAATTGAATCACCTTTTGTTATATAAACATTGCTGGCGGGGCCATCATTTATAGCCCGTAAGAAAGTGATGGTGAGCCACGGACATGTACCACTGCGCTTCCTCTGGTGAAAATACTTGTGTAGTACTGTTGGGGAATGGTTCCAGGGGGTAGCCAAAGTGACCACCAGTGTGCAACTTGTGGTCAATAGCCAAAGTATGTCTTACATTGGCTAGTCTTATTACAAAGATTTCATCGACTGTAGTCTGTCATATTATGAGGATCAGCTACAAGAACAATCTGCATGGAACATGTGAAGCAAATTTGCCAGATTGCCAGTCTTCCGTTTGTTCAGGTTGAAAGACTTTTGGAAATGTGAGCTACTGCTTGGACCCTGATGAAATCTACAGGAGTCGGCCAGTCGAACATAGCTGTGTTTAGCGACTTAAACTCCAGTAGAAATGTTGTCCTGGATGATGTGGAGTATTTTTGAAGCTGAACAAATCCATGCAAATGGTGAATATTCTATCACATGCGTGATTTGTGTCTTGTGACTAGTGGAAAGGCATTGAGGAGTCGCGGGTTGAATCATTTGTTACAGAATACCCAGCCACTGACCTTTGCTCGAAGCCCTAGTATTTAGTCAGCTGGTTCAGTTGAGCTTCTGATCAACGGTAAGACCCAGGATGTTTATGTTGGTAATTGCAATGGCATTGAATGCCAAGAGACAAGAGTGTTTTATTGTCATATGTCCCAGTTAGAACAATGAAATTCTTACTTGCAGCAGCACAACAGAATATGTAAACATAGTACTCTGTAAACAATATAATAACGAGAGAGAACAAAAAAAATCAGTGTATGTATATGTACACATATAAAGTGTTTTGCAGCCTCTCTTGTGTTGAATATTGTCATTGCCTGGCACAGCTCTGACATGAGTACCTGTCAGTTGTTGCAGACATAGCAGAAGGAATATTTAAAGTACAAACATGTGAAGTTATCCATTTTGGTAGAAAAATAAAGAAATGTTTTTGTTTTCTAAATATTAGAGATTAATCTTCATAAAAACCTGAGTGTTCTTGTTCATGAGTCACTCAGCGGGGTGGAGGATTGCAACCTTCACGTGGTCTGCCCTGTTTCGACGAATGCAATCAACCCAGCGTGCACAATCAAATAAGATCAAATAGAACAAGTTGTCCTACAAATTTAGGCTGTGCACGCCATACACAAGAAGAAGAAGTCACTCAGCAGACAGATACAGCAAGCAATGAGGAAGCCCAACGATATGTTGATTCTAAGATAGACACAAAAATCTGGAGTAACTCAGTGGGTCAGACAGCATCTCTGGAGAGAAGGAATTGGTGATGTTTAGGTTGAGACTATTCTTCGGACTTCTTCGGATGCTGTCTGACCTGCTGAGTTACTCCAGGTTTTTGTGTCTATCTTCGATTTAAACCAGCATCTCTGGAACACTGGAGCTTGCAGGGAGACCTGATAGAAGTATATACAATTAGGAGAGGCATAGATAGGGTAGATGGTCAGACCTGTATCCCAGGATGCAAAACTCAAATACTAGAGGGGATAGAGTAGCTATAAGCTGAGAGGGGCAATGTTTAAAGGAGATGTGCAGGGCAACTTTTTTACACAGGGTGGTAAATGCCTGGAACATGCTGCCATAGATGGTGGTTGAAGCAAATGCAATAGTGGTATTTTGGGGAGACACATGGATATGGAGGGATTTGGATAATTTGCAGGAAGATAAGAAGTGGTTCTGGTATGATGTTCGGCACAGATATCGTGGGCCAAAGGGCCTGTACTGTTCTACATTCTATGACTTGACAAGATAAATGCAGAGGTGTTGGTGCTGTCTGTGGTGTTTAAATCCTCGGGTCATTCTCTTATTAAATAAAGAGTGTCATGCATTCTGGACCACAATATGATTAAATGGCTGCACCCAAGGGTGATTAATTATCAGATGAGTTCCCTACGGGAAAACCTGATGAGCCTTTGTTGCTGACCATATTCAAGATGGAGGTCGCTTGATCTTTGGATATTAAAGGGGCTGTCCCACTTGGGTGACCTAATTGGCGAGTTTAGAAGACTTTAGGAGAGTTTGAAAAAAATATCATGTTGAAGACCTCCGTTGAGTATGTAGAAGACCTCCTTCGACCTCCTTTGACTATGTTGAAGCTTCGACTAGCTACGGCTAACTTTGGGAAAATTGGACACCGAATAGTGGAGAGTGAAGACGACCTCCTTCGATGTCCTTCGACCTCCCTTCGACCTTTCTTCGACTATGATGAAGACTATCTACCTTCACCTACCGTCGTCTACCTTCGACTACCCTCGATTACCTACGACTAACATGCTGACCTACTACGAACTACTAGGACTAAACCTACGAGTAAATAAAGTATCAAATTTTTCCATGGCAACCTTTTTTTAACTTGCGGGCATTTTTCAACATGCAAATCAAAGATGCAGACCCCAGGAAGTCAGGAGAGTCACAGAGAAAAATCAGAAATTGAGGAACTATTGTTTAAATATATCTGTTCGAAAGATTCAGAGCAATTGTGAGATTTACATAGAGGTACACACTCCAGGTTCACCAGCTATAATGTAGAATAACAAGTAGATTGACGGGGGTCACCACCTGAAACATCATCTATTCCTTTGCTCCAGAGATGCTGTCTGACCCACTGAGTTACTCCATCTTTTTGTGTCTATCTTCGGTTAAAAACAGTTCCTTCCCACACAAAATAATTATAAATTAGATACTCATTGTTATTTAAAACTGAAATGTGCATGATTGATGTGTGGTACAGTACTAAAGAAGATCTACGGAACATAGCTGAAGCTATGCTGCAAATGTGCTGATTTATCATCGATCATGAAACAAATATAGCATTTCAAACTGTAATGCAAGAACTCTCAATACTGCTGTTATTGAAGCCGGCAAAGTTTGATTATGGTATTAGTGCAGTAAAGCAAAAATCAATGATACTTCATTGAATTAATTATCTAACACAGAGCAAAGGGCTTCGCTTAGCCTCAAGTCACTAATTCTGCATTAGTCTTGTACTCTTTAATGAAGGGTCAAGCGGTTCGAGTGATTATTTTTACATCGTTCACCAGATTATGCGCCCTATTGCTTAGCTGAGTCATTCCGCGAATTTGAGTTTAGATCGTATGCACTTTTTGTCCATTAAAATAAACTCTGCTTATGGCTTGCACATTTAAGCATATCAAATGAGACAGTGAGCGAGCATACCAATTGCTAAAGTACACATATATTAAATTTATAGACAAAATGACACTTAATTCTTCATCGACAAAAGCAAAAGAATATCAGGCCTGAATGTGGAATTGGTTTCCACTTTAGTCACACGGTGCCAGCATTAGGTACAGTGGTGATGGATACAGACCACGTTTTACTTTACCCTACCTTCACCACTAATATTTGACAAACTCAATCTCAGAAATAGCAATTTGAGTATTTTCCCTAAATGTACCATAAGGTCATAAGTAATAGGAACAGAATTAGGTCATTTGTCATATCAAGTCTACTCCTCCATTCAATCATGGCTGATCTATCTCTCCCTCCTAGCCCCATTCTCCTGCCTTCTCCTCTTAACCCCTGACACCCATACTAATCAAGAATCTATCTATTTCTGCTTTAAAAAATATCAATTGATGGCATCCACAAGCCTACGGGGGCAAAGAATTCCACAGATTCACCACCCTCTGACTAAAGAAATTCCTTCTCACCTCCTTCCTCAAGGATCATCCTTTAATTCTGTGGCTGTGACCTCTAGTCCTAGACTCTCCCACTAGTGGAAACATCCTCTCCACATCCACTCTATCCAAGCCTTTCAGCAGCAATTGTAATTTCTTGGAAGCAAATAACCAGTTTAATACTGCATACTTTAGTTTAGTTTTGTTTTGTTGAGAGATACAGCGTGGAAACAGGCCCTTCGGCCCACCAGGTCCACGCCGCCTAGCAATCGCTGCACATTAACACTATCCTACACCCACTGGGGACAATTTTTACATTTACCAAGCCAATCAAACTACAAACATGTAGTGTGGGAGGAAACCGAAGATCTCGGAGAAAACGCATGCAGGTCACGGGGAGAACGTACAAAGTCCGTACAGACAGCACACGTAGTCGGGATCAAACTCGGGTCTCCAGCGCTGCATGCGCTGCATTCGCTGCAAGGCAGCAACTCAGCAACCACCGTGCCGCCCCTACTGAGGCCATCACATCCTTTATCCACTATCTTCTGGCCAGAAGATAAAGCCTTTGACACAAGATGGCACATACCATGAAAGAAACAACAGATTTCAGCCTGTTCACTTAATCTTGGCAGAGACTACTGGTGTGGCAGATAGTGAATTGAGGCTTTGTATACTGACTGCTAATGTGGACTCATTTGGTATTGTGCACTGTGTGTTGGTACTGCTGAGTGACTAACGTTATCTCCATTCCTCTCTCCTACTGCTCCCACCCTCATGGGCCTGTCCCACTTGGCGATTATTTAGGAAACTGCCGGCGACTGTCATAGTCGTAGCAGGTCGCCGAAAAACCGGCCACAACCTACGTCATCCTGCCGCCAACCTACGACGGCACCCACGTCAGGAGAAGTCAAGCAACGCTCATTGGCGTTAAACCCACTGTCGCCAAAAATGTTTCAACATGTTGAAAATTTAGCGGCGACCAGAAAGACGCTACGACTTTTTGTGCGACTGTGGAGACTACTCCCGGCGACCGCCGGCAAACGTGTGGCGACAAACTAGTCGCCTGTAGTTGCCTAAAAAATCACCTCAGTGAGACACGCCCATCACTCTCCCCTGACCTCTCTCTTTGCTTTTCATGGTATTTATGAAAAACCTGTTTATCTTCCCTGTCTTTCACCAATCAGAAATCTGTCTCGCTTTCTTTTGGAAGGTTAAACTGAGAAATTATTGATATCATTAGGTGAAAATTGGTTTTTAAAAATTAACAGTTCTGTGAAACATCTAATTCTTTACACAAGTCTTATTACTATTTTTGTGTAAAGCACACTCTCGATCCAAAACCCCAATTAATGTATATTCATGTCCAACACTATAAACTAAGAATCACCTTTGTTCTCCAAAATTCCCTTCAGTTGTAGTGAAGTAGCATTTGTTTTGAATACCCACATCAATCACTGTGCTATCTGTGCCATAATGTTTATAACCAGTTTTCACCAATCCACCTCAGTATTCCAGAAACCATGTTTTTGTTCTGGAACGGGTAAAAAGAAGATTTATGAGGATGTTGCCAGGACTAGAGGGTCTGAGCTACAGGGAGAGGTTGAGTAGCTGGGACTCTATTCCTTGGAGCGTAGGAGAATAGAAACATAGAAAATAGGTGCAGGAGTAGGCCATTCAGCCCTTCGAGCCAGCACCGCCATTCAATGTGATCATCCCCAATCAGTACCCCGTTCCTGCCTTCTCCCCATATCCCCTGTCTCTGTTATCTTTATGAGCCCTATATAGCTCTCTCTTGAAAGTATCCAGAGAACCCGCCCCCACCATCCTCTGAGGCAGAGAATTCAACAGACTCACAATTTTCTGCGTGAAAAAGTGTTTCCTCGTCTCCGTTCTAAATGGCTTACCCCTTGTTCTTAAACTGTAGCCCCTGTTTCTTGACTCCCCCAACATCGGGAACATGTTTCCTGCTTCTAGCGTGTCCAAACCCTTAATAATCTTATATGTTTCAATATGATTCTCTCTCATCCTTCTGAAGAGGATACAGGCTCCATTCTCTCAGCATATGACAACCCCGCTATCTCAGTAATTAACCTTGTAAATCTATGCTGCACTCCCTCAATAGCAAGAATGGCCTTCCTCGGATTAGGGGACCAAAACTGAACACAATACTCCAGGTGTGGTCTCACTAGGGCCCTGTACAACTGCAGAAGGACCTCTTTGCTCCTATACTCAACTCCTCTTGTTATGAAGGCCAACATGCCATTCGCTTTCTTCACTGCCTGCTGTGCCAGCATGCTTACTCTCAGTCGACCCATTTCTTCGTCATATGTCAGTCCCACCATCCCGGGAATGAACCTGGTGAACCTATGCTGTACTCCCTCAATAGCAAGAATGTCTTTCCTCAAATTAGGAGACCAAAACTACACAGCAGGGCCCTGTCCAACTGCAGTAGGACCTCCTTGCTCCTAAACTCAATTCCTCTAGCTATGAAGGCCAACATGCCGTTTGCTTTCTTCACTGGCTGCTGTACCTGCATGCTTACTTTCAGTAACTGATGCACCCAGGTCTCGTCGCACCTCCCCTTTTCCTAATCTGACACCATTCAGATAATAATCTGCCTTCTTGTTCTTGCCACCAAAGTGGATAACCTCACATTTCAAGATTCTAGATTCAAGAGAGTTTATTGTCATGTGTCCCAGATAGGACAATGAAATTCTTGTTTTGCTTCTGTACAACAGAATATAGAAGGCATGAATACGGAACAGATCAGTGTGTCCATATACCATTATATAAATATATACACACATGAATAAATAAAACAGATAAAGTGCAAATAAACAAATAATGGGCTATTAATGTTCAGAGTTTTGTTTGAGTTGAATTTAATAGCCTGATGGCTGTGGGGAAGTAGCTGTTTCTGAACCTGGACGTTGCAGTCTTCAGGCTCCTGTACCTTCTACCTGAAGGTAGCGGGGAGATGAGTGTGTGGCCAGGATGGTGTAGGTCCTTGATGATGCTGCAGCCTTTTTTGAGCAGCGACTGCGATAGATCCCCTCAATGGTAGGGAATCAAATACACAGGACTAGATGTTAAGAAGTCCCTTGTGCCAGTAGGTGGGGAAGCATTTCACGACATTCATTGATTGCTGAGAGTGGTGGACGCTCAACATCAGGGGGGGGGGGGGGTACGTATATGTATATCTTGGCCTGGGTAACCTTCAGGACAGCTGGGCACAGGACACATCATCAGTAGTGTACCCTTGCATCACTGGGTGTTTCGGCCTTTTATCACTATACCCCCTCCACAAGGGCGGCCCGCTGCAGGATGATCAGCCCTCAGCGTGTGTCCCGTGTCAAACTGCCTCAAAGATTCACCGTGACGCATTTGGGGCCCAGCATGGGTCTTTCCGCTTGAGCCAAATCCAACAGCTGCTTCTTTCAGCCGCGTCTGAGAGTGATCTTATGGTCTTCTGCAGAGCCTGACCATGGATTCCAAGCTCCTTCAGCAGTCTGATGGTAGATGACGCAACAAATCCTCTGCATCCCACTTCAACTGGAATAAACGTTGATGTTCCAGCCACGCTGCCTTGCCTCTGCTGCAAGCTCTGTGTAGCGCAGCTTCTTACGCTCATAGGCCTCCACAACAGAGTTCTACCCATGGAACTGTGAGCTCTATGATGTAAGCAGTCTTCTGTGAAAGGGACCAGAACACCAAATCTGGCCTGAGGTTGGTCGAAGCAATTTCAGGTGGAAAGATTAGTTGTCGGCCGATGTCCGCCAGCATCCTCCAGTCACGGGCCCTGCATAGGTTTCCTTCTTCTGATCTAGTGGAAGGATGTTTCGGTGTTTTCTGTCCTTCTCGGACAAAGGTTGTCGCCCTTAAGTGGGAGGGGTTGCTTGCTCTCGGAGGCAAGGAGTTGGTCGCACACAGCCTGTTCTCAAGGGCTGTTGCCAGGCTTTTTAATACCTGATTATGCCTCCAGTGTATCTCCCTTGCGTGAGGCTGGTCTTGCAGCCTACCTTGATGTGTTTGAGGGTCGCTGGAGTTGGGCAGAGGGGCACAGGTTGGATCCTCGCCGTTACCACTGATTGAGGTTCTTTGGTGATGGAAGGACGTCGTATGTCGCTCTGATTGATGAAGCTGATCTTGCTTGATTCCATTTCCCATAGTTCTTTCCAGCTGATCTTCCTCCGCTCCATACACTTCCCACTGCATCCATTGCCCCTGTTTGGCAAGCGAGACCGCCTTTGCACTTCTTGCGGCCTCCTCCTGTCGCCGCACCTCCTCAACCACCAATGTCCTCCGCTCTGATGTTGTGGCCTTTCCGCCAAGTTGGTTTACTTGTCGTAAGGCAAAGCCTCCTCTTCCCCTGCTGCACTTGCCCCACGACGTCTTTGTGCCTCAGGGCTGATGAAGCTTGCTGTACTGCATCAGATGGTGTCACTTCCGGCCGGTTACTAGGGGCGGCGCAACAGCACTGATGGTCTTGTCTCTTAGAGTCCCTCAGTGTCATCTGGAGTCTTACTTTGGAACACTTGTATTCCTCTGTTAGACTAGTGAGAGGTAGTTCCAGGACCCCTTTGCCATAGAGGCCGATGTTAGTTAGACATCGTGGGACACCGAGCCATTTCTTTCTTCGCGTATGAAGTTATGGTTCGCTCCATCTTCTCCACAGTTGTTATTGGAGCTTTATAAACGGGTCAGTGGCCACATTGTCCGGAGGAAGGAGTCCAAACTGTAGGCACCAGAACTTCAGTTTCCCAGGCAGTAGGGTCTGATTGATGATCTCCAGGCCGTTGACAATTTTCTTGCCTTAGCTGTTGCACCTGCTCTTTGTCCTTGAGACTTGCGTTGTACCATCTGCCCAGGCTTTTTACTGGCTGCTCAGGACACTGTTGGTATTAGGTCGTCACCGATGCAGAACCTTGTGTCTCTAAGAATCACCCCCTTAACTATTGGAGATGCTTCGAGACTTACTTGGTTTGATTTTCATTTCGGGGCCCACTTGATGTTCTCCTGCAGCTTTCCAAGTAGCCGCTTGGTGCATGCTGCAGTAGTGGTTATTGTTGTCATATCGTCCATGTATGCCCTGATGGGTGGCAGACGGAGCCCAGCTCTGGTTCGTTCACCGCCCACCACCCATTTTGAGGCCCTGATGATGACTTCCATGGCCATTGTAAAGGCCAAGGGTGAGACTGTGCAGCCTGCCATGATGCCTACTTCCAAGACGCTGCCATGTTGTACTGAATTCAGCTGTTGTGAAGCACAGCTGCAGGTCTTGGAAATTAGTTCTTGACCAGTGTGGTGATGAGCTCTGGTACATGGAAAAAGGCAAAAGATTCCCAAAGGAGTTCATGTGGAACTGAACCAAATGCATTGGCCAGATCGAGGAAGATCACATGTAGGTCTCTCTTGTCCTTAGCTGCTTGGATCTGGTGCCAGATCATGCTTGTATGCTCCAAGCAGCCCGATAAAACTGGAATTCCTGCTTTCTGTACAGATTGTATCAATGTACTTGTTTGTTACCAGATAGGTGGATAGCCTTTGTGATACAATGCTGAAAAAGATTTTTTCCCTCGACGTTGAGGAGACATAATTGGCCGGAATTGGCTGATGTCTGATGCATCCTTTTCTTTAGGTATTAGTATGCCGCCGGCCCTTCGCCACACCTTAGGTATTGTTTGCTTCTTCCACACCACCCTCATGAGCTTCCATAGAAAGCGTAACACATCCGGTGCATTCTTGTAGAGCTTGTATGGTACTCCGTTTGGCCCCGGAGCTGATGCTGCTCTTGCTCGCCGGACCGTGTTCTCTACCTCTTTCCATTTCGGAGGGCTGGTGTCCATGTTGAATTCAGTGGTTGAATAGGTGGGATGTCATGTGGGATGACTAACTTCTCATGCCTTTTGTGTCTTGGTGGGCCTTTTCCAGGTGTTCCTCCAATTCTTGTTTTGATGTTTTCAAAAGTTCCACTTTTTTCCTTTGCGAAGAGGTCTTTGATGAACTTGAAAAGGGTCTTTGTAGAACCGTGTTCTTGTGTGTTCTTTATTCTTGCGAAGTTTCCTCATGTTCTCTGCTTTTCGCAAGGTTGCCAATCGGCTCTTGATGTCCTCTTGGAGTAGCATGAGACCTTCTCTCTCTGCGTCACTTGCTTTTTTCCATTGCTTTTTCAACTGTCTCCTCTCTCTGATTAGCCTCTCGATCGCCTGCTGCTGCCTCCTGGACTTGATTGGTGTTGGTAACTTCTTTCCACCTCTCCCTTTACTTACCCAAAACCGTTCTTCTCCATAGCTGTAGATTATGTTGCCCATCCTTTCAAGCTTTTCCACTGCTGTGCCCACTTGTTGCTCCAAGATATGTATAAGGTCACTGTTGACCGTCTCCCACTCTTTCTTTTCAACAGCTTTGGGCCACTTCACTCCAGGTTTATGCCCTTTGATCTTTCCCTCCAATGGAGGTCTTTGTAGTTGTTGCGTGGGCTCCTCCACCGGCATTTCTGTGCTTGTATCACCCTCTTCAGTGACATGGGTGCTGATGCTCTGCGAACTTTGGTTTGTGTCCCGTCGCTGTGCTTCATTCGACTGATTTGACTGGTTGCTTCGTAAGAAGTACTGGTCAATGCGAGGGGGATTAGTGCCCATGTCTCTGCTCTCTCAAGCACTTTTTTTTCCTCCCTTGGTGCCGATGATGGACTGGGCAGTGTTTACTTACTTTTTTTTGTAGTCTTTTCCTCTGGCCTGGGCGCTCAGGTTGCCGAACCAAGCCACGATACAACCGGTCAGCATGCTCTCTACTGTGCACCCTGTAGAAGTTATGAGAGAGTACTCCTTGACATACCAACTCTCCCGTAATCTTCTCAGGAACTAGAGGCACTGATGTGCTTTCTTTATAATTGCATCAGTGGTTCTTTGGACCAGGAGAGATCTTCAGAGATGTGCACGCCCATTGAATTTGAAGCTCTTGACCCTTTCCACCATCGACCCGTTGATATAAACGGGTCCCCATCCTACGTCTTCCAAAGTCCACAATCAGTTCCTTGGTTTTGCTGGTGTTGAGGGCCAGGTTATTGTGCTGGCACCATTTGGTCAGTTGCTCGATCTCTCTTCTATACTCTGACTCGTCCCCATCAGTGATACGTCCCACAACAGTGGTGTCGTCAGCGAACTTAATGATGGAGTTCGCACTATGTCCAGCTACGCAGTCATGAGTATAGAGTGAGTACAGCAGGGGGCTGAGCACGCAGCCTTGAGGTGCTCCCGTGCGGATTGTTATCGAGGCTGACACCTTTCCACCAATTCGAACAGTCTGTGGTCTGTGAATGAGGATGTTGAGAATCCAATTGCAGAGAGATGCGCTGAGACCCAGTTCTGCGAGTTTGGTAACCAGCTTGGAGGGGATGATTGTATTAAATGCTAATACTAATTTATCCACAATATACTACATCTGCCATTCATTTGCCCACTCACCCAACCTCGCCAAGTCACCCCGCAGCCTCATAGCATCCTCCTCACAGCTCACACTGCCACCCTGTGTATTTTGTGATGAGGGGTGATTTTATACAGGTATACAATTATGAGAGCAATAGATCAGGTAGATGCACAGCATCTCTTGCCCAGAGTAGGTAAATCGAGGACCAGAGGACATTGGTTTAAGGTGAAGGGGAAAATATTTAATAGGAATCTGAGGGTTTTTTTTCACACAAAGGGTGGTGGGTGTATGGAACAAGCTGCCAGAGGATGTAGTTGAGGCAGGGACTATCCCAATATTTAAGAAACAATCAGACAGGTACATGGATAGGACATGTTTGGAGGGATATCGACCAAATGCAGGCTGGTGAGAATACTGGGACATGTTGGCTGGAGTGGACACGTTGGGCTGAAGGGCCTGTTTCCACGTTGTATAACTCTGACTCTGTATGATTAACTCCCATCCCAGTGCTCTCTTCCAATGCATAATATTACCCATCCACTTTATTATCCCGTTGTTCTTCCCTCCCATCCCATTCCCACCTCCAGCTCCTTCTATCCATCACCCCCTCCCAACCTAGTTGCACCTATTAGTTACGTGCGCCTGCCCCACCTCCCTGTACCACCTAGTTCCTTCTGCCAATCTTCCCGTCGCCACTTTGTTCCATCTCGTACCTACCAGCCTCCATCCCACCCACATACGACTGTGCATTGTCAATGTTTTACCCTTTTCTCTCGGGCCTGACGCAGGAACTCAAGCTGAAACGTCAACCTCCTCCTTTTCTCTCAACAGATGCTGCTTGATCCACACAGTTCTTCCAGCATTCTGCTTTTGCTCCTGTTTGTATTCCTTGTCCTGCCTCTCTCTGCCATGCACATGCTTTCTTCTCTGCGCACAGTTTGGACATGTGGTAATGGAATGTATTCTCTTTCTTCCCCAATCCCTGTCACACGGTAAACAGGCTGCAACTCAGTTTTTGTTTGAGGCTATTTGGACTGAGGTGTCCCCCTCACATCCATCAACGTGAGCAGCAGACGGACTTGTTTCAGTCTACTTCACTTCAGCACTTTCAATAATATCTGGCTGCTTTCTGAGAAGACATTACAGGTGAAGGTGGAGTGGTATTAATCTACTGGCACTGTCATCCTCTGTTACTTCCGTCTGGGCCTCTCTTACAGTATAAGTCGGCTTGTGGAGCAGCAGACGCAGAAACAGCAGGGCTGCAGGCAAAGATCCCGTCAATTGTTCTCCACATTCAGCCAAACAATCCATGTAAAATGTTATGGCTAGGAGCTCTGTTGGAGTTTAAGTCTCTATGCAAAGCTTTGTCCTGCTGGCCAACTAGATTTGATTAGCTTCCAAGCAGAAAGTCTCATTTCCAAAAGTTTTTCAACCTGAACAAGCAGAAGACTGGCAAACAACCCTGTCTATCGATCTCGTTTCCTTTTCCCTGACTCTAAGTCTGAAGGAGGGTCTCGATCCAATACGCCACCTGTTCCTTTGCTCCAGAGATGCTGTTTGACCCATTGAGTTACTCCAGCTTTTTGTTCTAATTTTGCTTCACATGTTCCATACAGACTGTTTGAGTAGCTGACCCTCATTATATGACGGACTGCAGTCTGTGGAATCCTTATAATGGATTGCTGACAAAGTAAGAAGAGTTCTGTATCTTGTCTGGCATGTGTCGCAATCTAGATAAGGCTTCTCCCAGAAGTGCAGCAATAATAGTAAGATTAAACGAGAACTCACCTGTGTTCGAAGTTTGATCGTTATTTTACGAGGAGTTACGATGAGGGATTACGTGAAGAAGAGCCCGCCTCACGCTGGTAACGGCATACTTCAAAGCAACGGCATGAAAAACACAGAACACCAAAGCCGGAGTAACATAGTAAGGCTCATAAAAAGACTTAGAACCACCATTTGATCATTTATTTTACGAGGGTGGGAGTGGAGGGCACGTAATCCCTCATCGTAACTCCTCGTAAAATAACGATCAAACTTCGAACCAGGTGAGTTCTCGTTTAAATCTTACTATTTTACTTCGGAGTCACGTGAGTGACTACGTGAAGAGTTTTAAAGCTTTCTGTGTTTTTTATGTCGTAGAATTAATCCATACGGACAGTCCGGCTAAGTAAAACACATACAGACAAAAGTTAGATCTTTTTCACAATTAATTTTTTAATGTTGAAAGACCATATAAATACCCTCCTATATTGAGGGAAAAATTGATTACAAGTGACAAAAAGATATCAGTGACTACACACACTGATTATAGCAATTAATAGCAAACAAAGCAGGTGATTATAGTGCTCCCAACACCCCGCGTGTCCAAAAGCTTGTATAGTGTGTGAACAGGTTTGTTGTTAGAACTTTGAAAAAGTTTCTTCTTTACTCCACCCTGCGATTTTTAAAATATGCTCGAGAGGTACGTCCCGCCCCTTCGCCGCGGACGTAAGCTGCCGCCCTGGTGGAGTGAGATTTGAGACATCAGTGTCTACTCCCGCTAAAACCAAAACACCTGTTTCAACCATTTTGAGATAGTTTTGAACTGAAGCTTTTGTGTGTGGCTTTTTGTGCGTAAGCAGCAATGTCTTTTCGTTTCCTCGAAAAGTGTCCGTAATTTTAATATATTGGTTCAAATGTCTAACCACACACAAAGCAGGATCAATATGAAAAGCTTGAAAGGTTCCTTTGTTCCAGATCTCCCTGGTCTACTTTGTTTGATCAGATCGTAAACATAGAATACAACGTTATCTGTAGTCACATGCATACAGTCTAAACGCAACATTTGTAAAGTTTGCACTCTTTGGGCTGAGACCAGTGCCATTAACATGACCAATTTCAATGTTAACCTATCCAATGTCAACCCTTCAATTGGCGTCCATTCTCTAAGTAGAGCAAGAACTATGCTCACATCCCAAATCTCTGTATATCTAGGTTTTGGCGGATTTCATGTGAAAAATTCCTTTCATGAATCGTGATATTAATGGATGCGACCCAATTGACTTCTCACCAATCATAAGTCCTAAATAGGACGACAAGGCACAGCGTGCAGTGTTAATGGCACTGTAACTTAAATGTTGCCCAAAGTGCAAATTGGCAAGGAATTCCAAAACATGAGTAACATTCACAGATTCATCAGAAAATATTTGACTGTGTGCAAAATTCTTCCCATTTCTTAATATGTGTCATATATTGTTTCTGTGTGCTATGTCGCCATGATGCACCAATAACTGTCAAAGTTTGGTCCGACAATCCCAGTTCCTGTAGTGGTCTGGTCAAAACCTGCAGATTAACAAATTCATATATGCATATAATGGGTAACCTTCATTTGTTACTGGATTATCAAGATATCACTACAGTTAGGAATCTGCATATATGGTTCTTTAATCATATTTAGCATAACTGGGAACCAAGGTTGAGTTGGCCAATTTGGCACTACCAACAATCCGGAAGCTGAATCTTGCTCTATTTTTCTTCAAGCATCTCTGGATCAGAGCAAATGGTGGAAAAGCATAAAAGAACATTTTTCCCCAGTGTAATGAAAATGCATCTACTGCAACTGGCGTCCGGATCGTGTTCCCAAGACACATAATGAGGCAATTGATGATTAAGCCTGGATGCAAACAATCAATTTCTGGCAAGCCAAATCGTTTAACAATATTCTTAAATATTGCTGGCTTAAGCATCCATTCCGTATTATCTTTAAAAATCCTGGACCTTCCATCTGCTACCACATTGTCTTTACCTGGAATATAGCTTGCTGAAATCCATATCTGACGATTCAATACACCCATTGCCATATCTCATTGACCAGACAATCACATGATACTGATCTAACTCCCCCCATGTGATTAATGTAAACCACAGCCGTTTTATTGTCTAATTGTATTAATACATGCAGACATTGTTTAGCAGAACAATATGCTTTAAGCCCATAAAAGGCCCCCAATAACTCCAAATAGTTAATACCATACTTTTGGAGCAACACTTGCTCTTCAGTTTTCCATCTACCTCCACAACTGGTAGATAAATCTGTGGCCCCCCCATCCGAGAGCACTAGCATCTGTTTGCAAAACCATTTCAGGCTGTTTAATTCATGATCTTTCTTAGCAGCTTGTGGGACATTTTCAACCCACCATTGCAATTCCAATACTGCTTCCTTTGTTAATTGCATAGGTCTGTCAAAGTGACCTGCCTTATCTTTAAGAGCCCTTACTTTGTCCCTTTGAAGATTTTGATATTGTAATGGCCCAAATTCCACTGCCGGAAAAGCTGCCACTAATGTACCAATGACTTTTGCCACTTCTCGGATGGAGGGATAAGGTTTGTGAATGAGATAATTACACATTTGCAAAATATCATTTGTCTTCTTTGCTGGCAACGTAACTAACATAGTTACTGAGTTAATTACAAACCCCAGAAAATCAATTGATTGAACTGGCTGCAGCTGGGATTTAATTGGATGAATTAAGAATCCAAGCTCTTTAAACAAAAGCTTTAGTAACTGAAATTGAGTGCTCAGCTGACTCTTGACTATCATTAACAATCAGAATATCATCCAGATAAGCCATTACAATGTGTTTCTGTGCTCTTAATTGAGCTAAAAACTGGTTTTCAACAGTTTTGTAAAGAGTCTAGGAGCTGAACTTAATCCATTTGGTAAAGCTTTGAACTGCATAATTGCCCCTGCCAATAAAACTTTAAGTATCTCCGAAAAAGATGATGAATTGGTACAGAATAATAGGCGTCTTTTAAATCAATCTTAGCCATATAAGAACCTGCTGAAATCAAATATTTTGCAGTTTTAAATGTCTCCATCTTAAAACGTTTGTATTCTACAAACTTATTTAGATCTGTAAGGTCTAGAATAATTCTACAACCACCATCTTTCTTATCTCTGCGAAATATATTAGAGACAAATTGATGCTTATGTTCATAAGTTTTTTCAATTACCCCTTTTTTCGGATAATTTGCCAATTTCCACATCAATCTCCATTCTTTCTTCTGGAGAAAACACATAAGCATAAAGCAGGTTTATTCTGTACAGGAGGATTGACCCCTTCTTTAAAAATAATAATAGCTCCTGAAACTGCTTGTAATATAAACCGATCAGAAGTAATATTAAGCCAGGCATTATAAAATTTTTGCAATCTCCCTCCAACTGGAGATTCATCCACAGTTTCTTTAAGGATAGAAGTCTTTAATACCTCTCCATAGGAGCGTGATGGTCTCCTCTTTCCCGAATGCAGGGAAGCAGCGGCCTGTGTAGCACGATAATACCTTCGTGACAAATTTCTGCCTCTATACGAAAATCAAAACTCTTTCGGGCCGAAAACCCTTTTCTTTGTCCAAAGACAAAAGGCTTAATAGTGCTAAAATATTTAGCTTCTTCATCCAACTGCTTCAGTTGTTTCGGCAGATTTTCTCCAAACAAATATCCAGGAGCTTGAACTCCACTTTCTTGACACAGGCTTGCATATCTAGGGTTGAAATATGGGCCGAATCGCCATTTTCCTCATGCAATTGATCTCATAAAACGAATTGCACATTAAACCCAAAGTATCTTTTTGAATCTTGTCCATTTCCAGATTCTCCATTTGCCTGCCAAATGCCGTGATGGCAGCCGAAAATAATTTTAGCACCTTTTGAAATTTCATTTCTTGGGCTCTCATACTTGGAGTCATAGATGCCCATACCATCGGATTCACCGTAGGCACTTCCAATGAGGCACAATTGCCTGGTGCTTTATATAATTCTGATAATTCATTCATCACAGTATTATGAAGCTGGTGGAGATACCATATAATTTATATTGGTAGCCAGGCTTTCTTCCATATCCTCACCACTTCCTTCAGGTATAGCAAAACTTTGTGCTATCCTAGGCAGATCAAGCCTTTTTCTTTTTACTTTGTGGCGTGCTTTCAAAAAACATTTCAAATTCAGCAGGGTCTGCCTTCTGCAGCCCTAATTCCATCGGGATATTATCCCATGAGACTTCTTCCAGCCCAAATCGTGGGTCTGGAGTATCATATTCCAACTTGGCCCACAGCCATATTCATCATATTGAAACCCCTCAGGGATTTTCTGGGATTCATGAGGGTACTGTGACCCTTGTCTCATAATAGTTTGGAGAACTTTCTCCATATGCTTCCATTTTTAGCCACATAGTTTTATTATCTGGAGGTCTTTCAAAATCAGAATCATCAGAATCCACGGGCCTCACAGTTTTCTTTTTGCATTTCTTAGGAACATTTTCCTCCGTGGTTATAATTTCCGGAGAATCTGGAAATTCCTATATCGGGTAAATCAGTGGCCAACGGTATCGGAAACCGGGTCCACTCTAGCTTCGCTTCCCGTAATATTTACTTTCACCCCGGGAGGCTCTTTTTCAACCCGCGAAGCCTTCCTTCCCGATTTCTCCATTTTGTTAAAATTTTATCTTGTGCTCATCAGCACGTTAACGTCTAAATTTTTACTTTTAGTTTCGCTGTTGGAACATCCAGCGTAACCTAAAACCCGCGCCGATGTAACTTCACTTACCTGCGGGCCGTTCCGACCGCTGCGAGGAGCTGCTCCTTACTGCAGCTCCACCTTCTGCCGTCAGCGTCGACGTCATGCCGTTACCAGCGTGAGGCGGGCTCTTCTTCACGTAGTCACTCACGTGACTCCGAAGTAAAATTGCTGCTTAGTGTTCTGTCTTTAAAGTCTAGGTTCATAAGATCTCACCTGCTGCGCATGGAACCCATGCCACACTCTGCTCTGATATCTCCTGCTTCTTTTCATGTTCACACGTTCTAGAAGCAGAATTAGGTCATTTGGTCCATCATCTACTCCGCCATTCAATCATGGCTGAGCTTTCATTCCCTCTCAACCCCATTCTCCCGCCTTCTCCCCATAACCCCTGACACCATTACTAATCAAGAATCTTGTCTGTGGCAATGAATTCCACATATTCCCCACCCTCTGACTAAAGGCCACCTCTCACCACCTCAGTCTGCTCTGTATTAGTCAGTGAACCAAACACTAATTTATAGTCCCCAGGTTCCTGAGCCATTTTCCATCTATGTACAGTATAGATGCTGCTGTGAAACTACTCTAAGTTGTGCACAGCTGAAACCTGCAAAGATATGTATGGACTAGTTAAGAAATTCTGCTTGAATTAATTTTATCTATTGTGATGATATCAAATGGTTCTTGTCTCATGTGATAATCCCTCTGGTTAAAGCAAAGGTTACTATTGACTTGCGGATCCAAACCTTGCCCAGCCCTATGGGTACCCTCCCTCTTCATCACTTCCAGCCTCCCTGTGGCTTCATATTTCGTTTTTTAAAGTTGTTTAGAGATGCAGCGCGGATGCAGGCCCTTCGGCCCACTGAGTCTGTACCGACCAGCGATCCCCGCACACCAACACTGCCCTACACACACTAGGGACAATTTACAATTACACCAAGCCAATTAACCTACAAACCTGTACGCCTTTGAAGTGTGGGAGGAAACCGGGGCACCCGGAGAATATCCACGCAGGTCACAGGGAGAACCCGTAGTCAGGATCAAACCCGGGTCTCTGGCGCTGTGAGGCAGCAACTCTGTTGCTGTGCCACTGTGCCGCCAAATCTCCAGGATGCTCTCTTCAGTGCGATTAGGTTACATGTTGCACTGGGCCGCTTCCAGCACCAGTTCTGCACAGCCTGTCCCTTTCAACCAGCAGGTTTTAATTCAACTCCATCAGACCATGGACAGGCAGTCTGCTTGTCGTTCTGTGACAAGAGAGTCAGGCTTGTGTTGTTAGGAGGTCCAGTGGTTAAGGTGCTCACAGGTTATAGTTTTATTCCCCACAAGGGCAGGAGAGGGATTGAGTGCGCAGATGTGTGGATGTTCTCTTATGAAAAATACAGGAAATGGCATAATTGTAAAAGTTGACGAGTTAACATCAACCCTCCCTGACTAAGACAAGCTCATTCAGAAGAGATGAAATGTAGTATTTCACTTCAGCAGCTTACACCCCAGGGGTATGAGTATTGACTTCTCTAACGTCAAGTAACCCTTGCTCTCCCTCTCTCACATCCCTCCCTCTTCCCAGTTCTCCAACCAGTCTAACTGTCCTGATTAAATGTTATCTCTGTATACTTCATTGTCACCTTCATGTTCCTCGATCTCTTTAACCATATAACCATATAACCATAGAACAATTACAGCTCGGAAACAGGCCATCTCGGCCCTTCTAGTCCATGCCGAACACTTACTCTCACCTAGTCCCATCTACCTGCACTCAGACCATAACCCTGCATTCCTTTCCCGTCCATATACCTATCCAATTTATTTTTAAATGATAAAATCGAACCTGCCTCCACCACTTCCACTGGAAGCTCATTCCACACAGCCACCACTCTCTGAGTAAAGAAGTTCCCCCTCATGTTACCCCTAAACTTTTGTCCCTTAATTCTCAAATCATGTCCTCTTGTTTGAATCTTCCCTACTCTCAATGGAAAAAGCTTATCCACGTCAACTCTGTCTATCCCTCTCATAATTTTAATGTCTTTGATGTCTCTTTTTCACACCTGAGGCCTTCCTTATCTCTGTGTCTCCCTCTCCACTAACTGTTAGTCTGAAGAACAGTCTCAACCCAAAACCTCACCCATTCCTCTCCAGTCCTGCTGTTACTCCAGCATTTTGTGTTTATCATTCGGAAGAGGTCAGAAGTGATAGGAGTAGAATTAGGACATTCGGCCCATCAAGTCTACCCCGCCATTCAATCATGGCTGATCGATCTCTCCCTGCTAACCCCATTATCCTGCCTTCTCCCCATAACCTCTCACACCTGTACTAATGGAGAATCTATCACTCTCTGCCTTAAAAAATATCCACTGACTTGGCCTCCACAGCCTTCTGTGGCAAAGAATCCCACAGAGTCACCACCCTCTGACTAAAGAAATTTCTCCTCATCCCCTTCCTAAAAGAACGCACTTTAATTCTGACGAATTCTGACAAATTCTGAAGAGAGTTGCTTGCCCTTGAATTCCTAATTCTTTCTCCTGACATCACTCAACTTCAATTGGTAGCGGAGCCAAGTTGAGTGCACTGTTCTGCTCACAGCAACAGGCTGCCCCATCTGCTACCATGAATCACCCACTTAGCATTTCTATTTCATGATGATACATGAAGTAAAATCACTCCATCTCACAAGGTGTTTCTTTGATATTATTGATATTACTGTTCATGCTTCTCAGTCAACCTTGGCACCTTTAGACTGTGGCGTGGGGAAAGTATGAACCTCCTGTGGGTTTCTCCTTCCAACAATATGTCTGAGCTTCTATCTTTAAAGAAATCTTTGCACTATTGTGCCAATTCTGCTTCTAATTCAAGGGATCTACTGTATACACAAGGCCATCTCGTGTTAATTCCTCCGTTCTAAAATGTGTTTAGAGATACAGCACGGAAACAGGCCCTTCGGCCCACCGGGTCCGCGCCGACCAGCGATCCCCGCACATTAACACTATTCTACACACCCGAGGGACAATTTACATTTATACCAAGCCTATTAAGCTACAAACCGGTACGTCTTTGGAGTGTAGGAGGAAACTGAAGATCTTGTAGAAAACCCACGCGGTCACGGGGAGCACATACAAACTCCACACAGACAGCACCCATAGTCGGGATCGAACCCGGGTCTCCGCCGCTGTCAGCGCTGTAAGACAGAAACTATCGCTGCACAACCGAGTGCCCTTGCCACCGGGTTCTGGACAATTCCAAAGTACTTTTTAATAATCAGGAGCAACATCAACTCCACTTCGTAATCATCGGGAGCAAAATCAACTCCACTTGTTTTGGGAGGAATGGTACTTACTGCCTGTTCTGGAGTACTGGTTCCTAAGAGTGTGCATAATCACAAAAACCTACCAGGCAAGTCCAGTAAGTAGTTATGAAGGCAAACGGCATTTTGGCCTTTATTATAAAGGGATTTTTATTTTAAAATAGGGAAGTTTTGTTAACAGTTGTACATGGTGTTTGTTAGGCTTCACCTTGAATACTGTGTACAGTTTTGAGCAGTATAAAGGTGATTCACCAGGCTAATTCCTGGGATAAGCGAGTTTCCCTACAAAGGGAGATAACTGTATATACTTTGAGCTTGTATTACTTGGGGTTTAAAATAATGACATTCAAAGTTGTAAGAACCTAAGAGGGTTTGATAGAATCGATATTGGAATGTTTTCATTCATGGTATGGATTCATACATGGAATTTAATACAGAGAAATGTGAGGTGTTGCATTTTGCAAAGTCTAACATGGGCAGGACCTACACAGTGAATGATAGGGCACTTGGGAGTGTTGTAGAGCAGAGGGATCTAGGAGTGCAGGTACATAGTTCCTTGAAGGTCGAGTTGAAGGTAGATAAGGTGGTCAAAAAGGCTTTTGGTACATTGGCCTTCATCAGTCAGAGTATTGAGGAGAGAAGTTGGGAGGTCATGTTGCAGTTGTATAAAACGTTGGTGAGGCCACATTTACAGTATTGTGCTGAGTTCTGGGCATCATGTTATAGGAAAGATATTGTCAAGCTGGAAAGGGTTCAGAGAGGATTTACGAGGATGTTGCCAGGACTAGAGGGTCCTAGCTATAGGGAGAGGTTGAGTAGGCTGGAACTCTATTCCTTGGAGCGCAGGGGGATGAGCGTTGATCTTACAGAGGTGTATAAAATCTTGAGAGGAATAGATTGTGTAGATACAGAGTCACTTGCCCAAAGTCGGTGAATTGAGGACCAGAGGACATAGGTTTAAGGTGAAGGGGAAAAGATTTAATAGGAATCTGAGGGGTAATTTTTTCACATAAAGGGTGGTGGGTGTATGGAACAAGCTGCCAGAGGAGGTAGTTGAGACACAGTCTATCGCAATGTTTAAGAAACAGTTAAACAGGTACATAGATAGGACATGTTAGGAGGGATAGGGGCCAAACGCGGGCAGGTGGGACTAATGTAGCTGGGACATGTTGGCTGGTGTGGGCAAGTTGGGCGAAAGGGCCTGTTTCCACACTGTATCACTCTATGACTATCAGAAATGCAGCTTAGGAGGCTGTTGGGCAGACCATTTGCACCTTATGATAAATTAGAAATGTGAGATCTTCCCTTTCGGCTCTGGGTATTTTCTTGAGGTATCATCAGCAATATTTAGAGTGGGTGATCCAGCTCTTCCGACGTTTTGGTGGCAATTTTAACTGAACTTAGACCTACAAGACTCATTCTGCCAATGCAAGTGTGACAAGACTCGAGCTTATTCCCACACAGGCCACCGCCTGCTTAAAATACCAGTGATGGGCCCTTTAATATGATGAGGATGGGTGGATGATGCCAATGTTGGTTACTCTCTGCCAAGTGGCCTGCTGCATCTTCTAAAAATTGAAGCCAAGTGGAAGTGTTGAAACAGAGCAAAGGCAGCCTTGTGCCAAAGAGCTTCTGGCCCTTTTCCCAGAATCACAGAACAGGGTGCTCGCACCAGTTCCCCACTGAAGTTCCACCTGGAGATTACTCACCAGTAACTCGCTCTTGGTCAGTTGCACAAAGCATGCGACATGGCAGCATCACTGTGTAAACATATCCCCAAAATCAACTACAATTATATTAATTTCAGAGGCCAACAGATACCGACAACATCCCCACATTTCAGAGGGCGGCAGCGGTAGAGTTGCTGCCTCACAGCGCCAGACACCCGGGTTCCAACCTGATTACGGGTGCTATCTGTACAGAGTTTGTATCTTCTCCCCGTGATCTGTGTTGGTTTTCACCGGGATCTCCGGTTTCCTCCCACATTCCAAAGACTTACAGGTTTGTAGGCTCTTTGGTTTGGTAAATTTGTAACTTGTCCCTGTGTGGGATAGTGTTAGTGCACAGGGATCACTGGTTGGTGGGGATTCCGTGGGCCAAAGGGCCTGTTTCTGCTCTGGATCTTTAAGCTAACCTAAATAAACTAGATATGGCACAGTCTTTTGGAAGGACTGAATGGAAATGAATTTCCAGGCAATGGTTAGTGCAAAATGACAACTGTTGCAGGGAAACACTACAATGTGCCCAGTTACAATTGCTGGACAAGCCTGATTCATGCTGCAACATTTACTTTTGGATCAATCTTTAAACTTAATAAGATAAATGGGGCAAAATTCGACTAGAACTGCAAAAATAGGCTTTCCAAGCCCAGTGATATTTGAACCCATTCTTCAGAAGGTGATGGAACTTATACTTTGGTAGAGAAAGTAATCTTGATTGGAATACCATACAACACTGAGGCAATGTCACATTGTCCAAGAACATAAGGGAGAATAAATAAGAGCAGGATTAAAGTCTTCTGGCCCTTCAAGTCGGTTCTGTCCTGGCTGAACAGCTTGGCATTTAATACAATCATCCCCTCCAACCTGGTTACCAAACTCTCAGATTTGGGTCTCTGCGCATCCCTCTGCAATTGGATCCTTGATTTCCTCATTCACAGACCAAAGTCTGGGTTCATATTGGTGGAAATGTGTCAGCCTCTATAACAATCAGCAAGGGAGCACCTCAAGGCTGCGTGCTCAGACCCTTGCTGTACTCACTCTATACTCATGACTGCGTAACCAGTCATAGTGCGAACTCCATCATCAAGTTTGCTGACGACATCACTGTGTGACATATCACTGATGGAGATGAGTCAGAGTATAGAAGTTAGATCGACCGTTTGACCAAATGGTACCAGCACAATAACCTGGCTCTCCACACCAACAAAACCAAGGAATTGATTGTGGAATTTGGAAGTTTTTATTGCTTTTATGTATACACAAATAAAACACAAATATAACAACGAAACATACAACATTACAATGAAACGTACAACAGTGTAGCGGGGGGGTTCAGTTTACAATTAATGATGCAGTATACAGAACTATTTTCATATTAAAACATTTTCCAATAATTTACATTATTGTCTATAAAATTATACAGTCGATGTCTTTATTTCTATACCTAATCCATTTTTCCCATTTTCTGTTAAACTCGCCTTCTTTCACTCTTAGAGAATATGTCATTTTCTCCATGACAAATATTTCCTGTACTATGTCTAACCATTGTCTAAGTCTGGGTGTGTCCGCTGCAAGCCAGTTTCTTGTAATGGCCTTTCTGCCATCTGTGAGTCGGATTTTAACCAAGTAATGATCTTCCTTCAGCACCACTGTATTTATATTACCCAGGTATAAAATGGAACACTTCTTGCAGACTATATATCCTAATAATTCTGAATCCTCCGTTAATTCTGAATTCACTCTGTCCCAAAATGGTTCTATTTTTGGGCAACTCCAGAAGATATGTGCATGGTTTGCGTCTGTTTGGCCACATTGCCTCCAGCATGTTTGCTGCCTTAGAATTTGCTTGCTTTTTATGTTAGGCGTAATAAAGAAACAAATCAAATATTTCCAATTAAATTCTCTCCAATTTTGTGAATTGGTGGATGTCTGTAGTGTTACACACATATGATGCCATTCTTCTTCTGAGATCGTAATGTTCAATTCCTTTTCCCACTTAAATTTTACATAAAATGTAGTTTTAGCTTGACATTCCATTAAACTATGATAAAGTTTAGAAATAATCCTTAATGTTTTTTGATGATACGCACTAACTATCACTTCTATCACTGGATTCTTTTCTTCTAGTGCCTCCCTTTTTACCTTTTTATTGTAAGTTGGAGGTATCTAAACAAGTCTTGGTTCCGAAGTGCAAATCTATCCTTCAAATCTTGAAAACCTCTTAGGTCTCCATTTTCAATAACAGTACAAAATGCAGTCATTCCTTTCTTCATCCACTCTTTAAATGTTGAGTCATACATCCCTGGTTTAAAATTCATTATCCAAAGCTATCCATCTTAAAATTTTTTGTCGTTTATTCAGTTTAAGTTGTCTGGTAAGCGTGAACCAGGTTTTTAAAGTAAATATTGTTATTGAATCGATTATGCTCCTGATATGTCCAGGAAGCGCTTTTTCTCCCAAAAGTGTTTGGATGTGGAAGTCAGGGATATATGTCTCAATCTCTTTCCACCTAGCTATATAGCTGTCCTCACACCAATTAATTAGTGGTCGAAGTTGGGCTGCATAGAAATATATCATAAAATTTGGAAGTGCCATTCCACCTTTGTCCTTTGGCAACTGTAGTGTAGTGTATCGAATTCTGGCCTTCTTTCCTCCCCAAATAAATCTAGATATTAATTTATCCCAATCCGTGAATTGTTTTAATGGTACCTCTATTGGCAGAGATTGAAACAAGTACAATAACCTTGACAAAATATTCATTTTCACCACATTTATCTTACTACTAAAATCCATTGGGTAGGTGGACCATCTTTCTATATCCTTTCTTTTGTTTTGGTTGATGTGATTATAATTGGCCCCATACAATATTGATATTTTTTGTTATATGTACCCCTAGGTATTTGATTGATTTTGAATCCCATTTAATATTATAATTTTGTTTGATTTCTTCTGGAGGAGGACAATTAAATAGGAGGATTTGAGTTTTTGAAATATTCACTTCATTTCCTGCATAAAAATTAAATTTATCTATGATCCCCATCATCCTTGGAAAGGAGTGTTTACTTCCGTGAGATACATCATTACATCATCTGCGAAAAGACCAATTTTATGTTCTCTGTCTCTTATAGTTTCTCCCCTCAGTTCCCTATCTTGACGAATCGCTTGAGCCATTGGTTCAATATATATAGCAAACAGGGTAGGGCTAAGACAACATCCCTGCCTCGTTCCTCTTCCTAACACAAATCTCTCAGTTAAGGACCATTCACCTTTACTCTTGCAGTAGGTTGCTGGTAAATTGCTTTAATAACTTGAATTGACTCTTCGGTAAAGCCAAATCTTTCTAGTGTTTGATATAAGAATTCCCAATTAACCCTATCAAAAGCCTTTTTCCGCGTCTAGACTTATCAGGACAGCAGGCGTACTTTCCTTTTGAATCTTGTGTATTATATGTAGGGTTCTTCTTTTTTTTTTTTTTTTTTTTTTTTTTTTTTTTTTTTTTTTTATTGTAGAAACAGTATATACCAAGTACACTCTTATACGACATTGAGATTTATACAATGTGTAAAATTATAACGTATTGATTATTAATTAGTACTATTTATGATAATTGTAGTATTATCCATTATACATTCCGTTATTATTTATTTTATATAATTGGGAGTATATGTAGTATATTCCTAATATGTAATACACTTAGATTTCTCAAATCATAGATATTCTTCTAATTACCAAATAGAAATCCCCGCTAATTTAACTACGTAGTACCCAATCTTAAACAACATTTTTTTTTAATATTCATAATGTTATCAAAATATTAATAATGTTTGTATTATTGTTAATTTTATATTTCATAGTTATTGTATAATTGAAAGTACATAGTTTTATATAATTACAAGTTTAAGACATCTATAATCTTTTTCATACAAACAGAGATAAGTGTGTACATATTAAAAATTTATATAGTATGTTTCTATAATTTTTTCCTTAATTAAAGATAGAGAGATAGAAAAAAAGGAATAGAAAATAGAAAAGAAGGTATGAAAAGTTTGATGGAGATTAAAGTATTACTAAGTAATCCAATCTTGGAGATACATTCATGATTTGTTATGTGTATTTCTTCATCCACTCAGATATTCAGGCCTCAGTCAAGTCCCTGCGCCGAACCGTTGTGACCCTGTAGATATTTAATATAGGGAGACCATATCTCCTTGAAGAGATCTAACCTGTCCATGAGGACAAGTCTCAATCTCTCCAAGTGAAGTGTCTCCGTCATTTCTGTATTCCACATTTTAATTGTTGGGGATACAGGGCCTTTCCAAAATTTTAATATTAATTTTTTCCCAATTATTAAAGAATAGTCGATAAAAGTTCTATGATTCCTTGTAATTATTTGTTCCATTTCCGGTATTCCAAGTATGATTAACTTTGGGTCATAAATCATAGTAATATTAATAACTTTCGAGATTGTTTTGAATATTTTCATTCCAATATTGTAAAATCTTCGTACAATTAGTAAATGAGTGTGACAGAGTTGCTTCCATGATTTGACATTTATCACATATAGGTGATAGTTTTGGAAATATATTATGTAGTTTAGATTTAGAATAATGTAATCTATGTAAGATTTTAAACTGTATAAGTGCATGTTTAGCGTTTAAAGAGCAATAATGTATATGTTGTAGGCTTTCTTCCCATATTTCTGGACTTATTATTTGACTTAGTTCATTTTCCCAGCGCTGTCTATGTATTTCCGATGATGGGATATCACTTTCCAACAAAATATTATAAATGTATGATATCATTTTTTTCTGTATTTGGGTGTTTATTCAAGCATTCATCTAAATTTCACTCTTTCTATTTCTAAGTTCTTGTGTATTTGCGGAAATATAGTTTCTGATTTGTAAATATCTGAAATATTCATTATTATGAAGCCCGTAAGTTTGTTGTAATTCTTGAAATGAAAGAAATGAATTATCCTTATAAAGATCCCCTATGTTTAGAATTCCTTTATTTTTCCATTGTATAAAAGCTTTATCCATCATTGACGGTTTAAACGTAAAATTATTGGCAATTGTAAGAGCTAGCGGTATAAATTTTAGTTTTAGTGTTTTCTTTATTTGTTTCCAAATACGTATTCCACTTTCTATTATCAGATTTTCACTATAAGTTTTCTTAGGTACATTAATATTAGCAAATATTATAGAGCTAATTTCAAATGGAAAACAGTCTTCTCTTTCCATTTTTAACCAATTTGGTTTATTATCTATTTCTCCTAACCAAAAATTCATATTTCTAATATTAACTGCCCAATAATAGAACATAAAATTTGGTAAAGCTAAGCCCCCGTTTATTTTAGCTTTACATAAATGTTTTTTATTTATTCTATGATTTTTGTAGTCCCAAATAAAGTTAGTGACTATTGAGTCTACTTTTTTAAAGAAATTTTTAGGAAGATATATCGGGATTGATTGAAATAAATATAATAATTGTGGGAGGAAAATCATTTTTATTGCGTTTATTTTACCTAACATTGAGATAGGTAAGCTTTTCCAATATAAGATATTTTTATTTAAATTTATTCAATAATAACGGGAAATTAGATTTAAATAAAGAGTCAAATCTTTTTGTAACAAAAATACCAAGATATTTAATATTTTCATTTGTTATCTTGAAAGGAAATTGTTGTAATATCTGTAAATTATTCATGGTTATTGGCATAAGTTCACTTTTATTCCAATTGATGCTATATCCTGAAATTAAACCAAATTCCGTTATTAGTTTTAACAAATTACAGATACTTATTTCCGGTTTTGTAATATAAAGTAGTATATCGTCCGCATATAACGAGATTTTATTCTTAGTATCTTTAGTATCGTATCCATATATTTCTGGATGTAGTCTTACCCTTTGAGCAAGGGGTTCGATTGCTAACGCAAACAGTAATGGTGATAAAGGACAGCCTTGTCTACAACCTCGAGATAAACTAAACTTAGTTGATAACATATAATTTTGTTATTATTCTAGCTGTTGGATTTGCGTATAATAATTTAATCCAAGTAGTAAACTTATCACCAAGCTTAAAGGCTTCCATCACCGAAAATAGATAAGGCCCATTCCACCTGGTCAAAAGCTTTTTCTGCATCCAACGAGATGACTACTAAGTCTTTTTTTATCACTTCTTTTCGAGTATATAATATTAAATAACCGTCTTAAATTATATGAAGAATATCTTTTAGGTATGAATCCTGTTTGATCAGGATGAATTAATTCATTAACAATTTTGCTTAGTCTTTGTGCAAGAATTTTTGTTAAAATTTTTTTGATCGTATTTAATAAAGCAATTGCTCTATACGATCCTGGATCATCCAAATCTTTATTTATTTTGGGTATAAGTGTTATAATAGATTCGTTCAATGTGTCTGGTAATTTCTCTTGTATATATATCTGTTCATATAATGATTTTAAATATGGGACCATTTGGGCATGAAAAATTTTATAAAATTCCGAGCCTATACCATCTGGTCCTGGAGTTTTACCATTTTTTAAAGATTTAATAGATTCTTGGATTTCTTTTATTGAAATATCGGCATTTAAAAATTCTCTATTTTTGTAAATCTAATTCTTTTAAGTTACATACATTTAAAAAGGCATCTATTTCTGTTTTATTTACTGTTGTGTTACCAGTATACAAATTTTTATAATATTGCATAAATCTTTCATTAATATCCTTGGGTTGTATTAATAATTCACCGTTTTGTGATTTAATCCTATGTATAATTTTTTCCGCTTCAATTTTCCTTAATTGTCGAGCCAATAGTTTTTGTGGTTTGTCTCCAAATTCAAACAACAATTGTTTAGTATGTTGGTAGTATTTTAAAACTTGATCAGTATATATTTTATTTATTTATACTTCAATGTTACAATTTTATTATGTATTATTATATCTGATTTTGTTGCATTCTGTATATCTAATTGTTTGATCTCCCTTTCTAAGTCATGTTGTTCCTTCCGAATCTTCTTATTATGGAATGCTTGTGAAGAAATCATAATTCCTCGAAGATATGCTTTAAATGTTTCCCATAATAAAGAGCGAGATATTTCTGGTTGATCATTTATTTCAAAAAAACATCTTAATCTGAGTTATGATGTATTCCTGAGTTGTTTTTATTTTTTAAAATTTGTGGATTAAGTTTCCATTGTCCTAGATTTCCTGTTTTACCATTTATTTTAATTTTAAATGTTAATGGGTGCGTGATCTGAAATTATAATATATGATATTTGGATTCGTAAGTAAGTGAAATAAGCTTTGCATCTACTAGGAAGTAATCTATTCTTGAATAGGTTTTTATGTACTGGCGAGTAGAAGGAATATTCTCGACCAGTAGGATTTTCTGTTCTCCAAACATCTTTAATGTTAGACGTTTGAATGTATGCGTTTAATAAATCACTAGAGTGCGAATTTAGTTTTCCTTTGTTTTGAAGATCTATCTAAATAAGGGTCTAATGTACAATTAAAATCTCCTCCAATTATCAAATTGTAGTGTGTTAATTCTGGAATATTATTAAGTACTTTCTTAAAGAATAAAGGACTATCAAAATTTGGACCATAGATGTTAACAAAAATCATTTTTTCCCTATTTATTTCTCCTATTACAATAATGTATCTGCCAATCTTTATCAGATATAGTAGATATATGCTTAAATAAAGTACCTTTACGAAATAATATTGCTACGCCTCTTGTAGGGTTCTTCTAATGCTGTCCTGTGTTTGGCTGCCTGTTATAAAACCAGTCTGGTCTTCATCAATTAAATCTGGCATGAACTTTTCAAATCGTTTGGAGATAATTGAAGAATATAATTTATAGTCCACATTTAGAATTGATATCGGTCTGTAGTTGGTACAATTTTCCTTGTCCTTGTTCTCTTTGGGGATTAATGTTATAATTGCCTCTTTCCATGACGGGGGTGTCTTGCCTTCTTTGATAATCCAGTTAAAGGTTCTCAGAAGAAGTGGGTTTCAGCTCATTCCGAAATATTTTTTATACCATTCTATAGGGAAACCGTCGCTGCCTGGGGCCTTGTTTGATTTCATCCTACCAATTGTCTTCTCTATCTCCTCCATTGACATTTCTGCTGTGATTATTTTAGTTTGTGTCTCTCCAATACAGGGCAGATCTATTGTACTTAAAAAAGTCCTCATTGATTCCCCATCTACTGTAGATGTTTGTGTATATAATTCTTTATAATATTCCTGGAAGATATATTCTATTTCTTTTGGATCACTCTTCAAATTCTGTGTACAGGGGTCCTTAATTTTGTGTATGGTGTTGTCAGCCTGTTGTTTGTGTAGCCTTCGGGCAAGTATTTTAGTGGATTTAGGGCTCATAATGTGCCTGTTTTACAAATCTTGCTTTTTTCTCCACCTCTTGACCCAATATTCCATCCATTTGTCCCCTCAAATCTTCTATTTGCTTATAGGTTCTCTGGTCATTATTATTTTTCTACTTCTGTTCTAAATCCTTCAGGTCTGTTATCAACTTATTATATGTTTTCATTCTGGCCTTTTTAATATGTGATGCCCTCGCTATTAACCTACCTCGTATTACAGCCTTCAATGAGTCCCATAGTATGGATGGGTCCACCTCCCCATTGTCATTCTCCTCTAGATAAGTTTTGATTTCCAATTTAATATCATTAACAGTTGTTTTATCATTCAGTATTCCAACATTTAATCGCCACATTGTGTTTTTCCTTCTACTGTCCATTTGAATTGTTAAATATATGGCAGTATGGTCTGATACATCTGCCACACCAATTCTGAAATCCGTTACCCTATAACAGTCTTCGTTCTGCATTAAGAAATAGTCTATTCTGGAGTAAACTGAGTGCGGTATTGAGTAATGTGTATAGTCTCTTTCTAGAGGGTGAAAATTCTGCCAGACATCAAGAAAACCAAATTCTTCACAGGTAGTGTTTAGTAGTTTTGTTAACTGGTTCTTATTCTTCTTTTTACTTGTCGTATCAAGCCTATGATTCAGTACAACATTCAGATCCCCCCCACATATACAAATTCCTTCTGCTTCCATTGCAATAATATCAAATAGGGATTTGAAAAAATGTTTATCACTATCTGGGGGAGCATAGATATTCACCAGTGTCAAGATATTATTATCAACTTTGCCCTTTACTCTGATATACCTCCCTTCTTTGTCTTTTATTTCTTTAAACATTTTGAATTTAACTGAGTTTAAGATATCAAGATTGCCACTCCTCTTTTATGACTACATGTGAGCTATAATATGTGTTTTTATATCCAAATCTTTTCAGCTTCTCATGCTCTTGTCGCGATAAATGGGTTTCTTGTAAGAAAATAATATGCATGTTCACTTTTTTCAATTTAGTCATGACTTTAGCCCTCTTAATTGGATTACCCAAACCATTAAAATTTGGAGACATCAGCTTAAGTCCTTGACATTGCTTCATTACACTTAGTGTGATTGATTTCACTGTATCCCCTCAACTCAACACCAGAACCATTCTGAACGACAAACCAAAACATATGAACGAACAAAGGTGTTTTACCTGGCAAAACAAAACAAAACATCAAAACATATATGGACATATAAAACATATATATATAAAAACTCTCCTCCATAGATCCAGAATCCCTTTGTAAATTGAGGGGGAAGCCTAACACTAAGAAGGGGCCCTCTCCTAGATAAGGGGGGTAACCCTCTATGGGTCCCTCCATTTATTCTAGCTCTAATATTTCGCTAATCTCCCCAACAGTCGGATTTATCTAATACAGAAAGTTGTATTAAATCAACATTAATTACACTCACATGAGGTCTGTGATGCTTGGTGATATTTTTAGAACCAGGCTTATAAACAGATTTGTCCATGAATATACATATCTATACACATATTTATAAACTTAGGATTCCATAAGAACTCAGTATTCTAACAAATTGTGGCAGAAGCCATTGTGTTATCCATGTCTGTGCGTACCTTCATAATCATTTCTCATTTCAAGCATGAGTCTTTTGTTGGAATACTTGAAGGTGCTCCCATGCCCATCTGACTGTCTCTGATTCTCCGTGTCTCTCGACGAGCTGCCACCGCGCCATTTGGTGGAGTTGTTCACGCAGTGGCGGCATGTCCGTGTCTCCCCGCAGCTCTTCCACTTTATAGCCTCTCCGTTGTAGCTCTCGCACGGCTTCCCTTGCGTTGTTGTAGGTTTGGTGTCCGCTCTTCCAGTGAATACGTATCTTGGTAAATGGTGTCTGAAAGCGGATTCCTTCCTCTTTTAAGAAGCGTTTGATATGTTTGTATGCCTTGCGTTGCTGTACTACAGCGGTAGCATAGTCATGGTCAAAAGACAGCATTCGTTCTCCAAGTTGGATCTTCTTTTGCCATGCCTGTTTGAGAACCATCTCTTCAACTTTAAACTGGAGAAAGTGGACAATTATGGATCTTGGAGGGGAGCTGGGGCTTGGTTTCTGTGCCAGGGATCTGTGTGCTCGTTGAATCTGTAAATCTGTCATTTCAGGGATTGACATTTCACTTCTGAGCAGTTTCTCCACAAACTGAGGTACTGAGCTACCTTCCACACCCTCTGGCACACCGTATATCCGCAGATTATTTCTTCGGGATCTGGACTCCAGATCATTCAATTTGTCGACAAGTAACTTCTGGTCTTTCAGTGTTTCTTGGAGTATGGTGTTTGCAGCGACACTCCATGTTTCCAGCTCCTCTATTCGGGTGGTGGCTTCTTCCGGTTTTTTTTTTGGTCTTGTATTGCTTGTGCATTCGCTGCCATCTGAAGATTCATTTCATGTTTAAATTCGGCCAGTTCTTCTCTCATATCCCGCTTGAAATCGTCTTTGAATGATGTGAAGTCCGCTTTTAATTCTCTTCTCAAGTTGCTGAGTTGTGTACGTATGCTTTTTAATCCCTCACGGAGGGCCTCTGTTGCATCGTCTCCACCAGCCTGTCTGTTTTTGGCTTCGTCTGTGTTGCTTCGGGCCTGACCTTCTGTTTCTTGCTTTTCTAGCATCTTTTCTTGCAACTTTCTGCTCTTTGTTTTGACTCCCCCACTCATACTGTACTCATTAAAACTTAAATACTTGCTTACTTTGAATTTAGGGGAGGTTTGTTTATCCGACTGTACGGAGCTCTCAGTCTAATCAGCCACCATGTTCTGCCGCCTGCCGGAAGTCCAAAAGAGCCACTTATTATCCTTTTTTTTAACGTCTAGTTCCATAATTGCCCTCAGAATTCTTTAATTTCTTCATCGTGATTTACCAAAAATTTAATTAAACCGTTTATTTATTTCATTACCGTCTGTGAGATCATTGTCAATACTATTTGACTCGCATATTTTCCTGCAAAAAGCAATGATTCAATAGTGGTTCATTCTAGAGCAGCTACAATAAGTGAAGTTGATTCTTTTAACCCTTATAGAGGTGGATCTGTTAATCCTCAGCACATTTGCAAGTTCCACATTAATCACCACATTATACTACGAAAGCAACAGATAAATGTCACAAAATGTTATTTTTCGGTTAGCAGTATCTCTTGCTGAGGGGATAGGTTTGGTAAAAATACATTAACAATCCATGAATGTTTACGCATCTAATTATGGTTCACTAATACATACTTTGCTTGCACATTACATTTAATATAAAGAGCAAACTAATCTCTCAAGGAGAGAATTATTCGAAAACCAAAGCATGAAAGAATTTAACATCAGAATACAGAGAAACAGACCATTTAGTCACACAAGTCAATTTCAGGAGAGGCAGAGGTTCACGTGCACCTCCTCCAAACTCATCTTATGTCATCGCTGTTCTAGGTGTGGACTCCTATATATCAGCGAGAGCAAGCGCAGGCTCGGCAATCGTTTCGCTGAACACCTCTGATCAGTCCGCCTGAGATCTCCGGGTTGCTAAACACTTTAACTCCCCCTCCCATTCCCACATGGACTTTTCTGGCCTAGGCCTCCTCCACTGTCAGAGTGAGGCCAAACGCAAATTGGAGGAACAGCACCTCATATTTCACTTGGGCGGCTTTCAACCCAGCGGTATGAACGTTGACCTCTCACTTCAAGTAGCCCTTTCTTCCCCTCCCTCTCTGTCCCTCCCCCACCCTCGTTCTCCCACTGTTCTCTTGATTAATCTTACTGTTTGTGTTCCTCGTTGTCACCTTCCCCTCATCCAACAATGAACCATTCTACATTTCCTTGACCATCGTCTGCTTTGATCTGCTCTTTTCACACCTTACATGCTCTTTGTACCCTTCCCTATCTCGTTTCCCTCCCCCTGACTTTCCGTCTGAAGAAGGGTCACAACCCGAAACATTATCCATTCCTTCTCTCCAGATATGCTGCCAGTGCTGCTGAGTTAGTCCAGCATTTTGTGTCTATCTTTGGTGTAAACCCCTTCCTACACGTGTCCATATAGTTGTTTGTGGACAATGTTTGTCAATTTACTGCTTTAGTCATGTGTCTCCATTATTTTACATTCACTCACCCTATCTAACACAAACTCAACAGATCCAAAATCCAGCATAATCATGGCTTGCAGACCTGAAATATTTTACCATGGCTGATAGTTGCCTGATCTGGAACCCTCGGATCCTGTATTGATGGAAAAGGTCACATTTCTTCTCTTCACAAAGGCATGCTATTTTCCTGTACCACTCAGTACATGGAGGCCACTGAGTAAACACAATGATACAAATGGTGCACAAGACATGTCTTAGCATAACCTGACTCACCTTAGCATCACCTGTCTTAAACAGTTCATTGTGGTCTTCCTCAATGTTAATTAAAGTGCCCAGCTCGGTCTATGTTTTGGCTATTGCTGATCATCCCACTTTCCAAATTCTTCCACTCACTGCTTCAGTTTTGCAAGCTCCTATCCACCACCCATGACTAATCATCTTCCATCATCCATAGGGCAGTACGGTCTGCAGTCAAGTCAAGTCAAGGTAAGTTTGTTGTCATGTGTGCAAGGATGAGACTGTGCAAAGTTTGCATGCAACAGCATCACATGCATGTATCAGATATATCTGAGGACACCTGTGGGGATACTAGAGAGGAAATTGCAGGAGTCCTGGCTGAGATTTACGTCACCATTTAATACAGGTGAGATGCCAGAAGACTGGAGGGTAGCAAATGTTGTGTCTCTCTTCAAGAAAGGCTGCGGAGAAAAGGCTGGGAATGACAGGCCGGTGAGCTTAACATCTGTGGTCAGAAAGTTACTAGAGAGTATTCTGAAGGGTAGGATATACATGCATTTAGGTGGACAAGGACTGATTAGACCAAGCGGAGGTCCACTCCTTTCAGGGACCCAAGCAGTCCTTCCAGGTCCGACAGAGGTTCACCTGCACCTCGTCCAACCTCATCTACTGCATCCGCTGCTCCAGATGCCAGATGATCTATATCGGTGAGACCAAGTGGAGGCTTGGCGATCGCTTCGCCGAACATCTCCGCTCCGTCCGCAATAACCAACCCGACCTCCCGGTGGCTCAGCACTTCAACTCCCCCTCCCATTCCACATCCGACCTCTCGGTCCTGGGCCTCCTCCACGGCCAGAGTGAGCAACACCGCAAGCTGGAGGAACAGCACCTCATATTCCGCTTGGGGAGTCTGCATCCTTTGGGCTTGAACATTGAATTTTCTCAATTCTGTTAACCCTTGCTGTCTCCTCCCCTTCCCACCTCTCCCTCAGCCCTCGGGCTCTGGCATTCCCTCTATCTCTATGTCCCTCCCCCACCCCAGTCGCACCAGCTTCTCACTTTCACACCACAAACAGTTTACAATGGCTTGTTCCCTTTATCATCGATACTTTTTTGCATATCTTTCATTCATTGTTCTTTATCTCTCCACATCACCGTCTATATCTCTCGTTTCCCTGATCCCTGACCAGTCTGAAGAAGGGTCTCGACCCGAAACGTCGCCTATCTCCTTCGCTCCTTAGATGCTGCTGCACCCGCTGAGTTTCTCCAGTTTTTTGTGTAACCCTCGATTCTCCAGCATCTGCAGTTCCTTCTTTAACAACCGACTGATTAGGGATAGTCAGTGTGGTTTTGTACATGGAGGTCGTGTCTCACAAATCTGAGTTTTTTGATAATGTGACCAAAAAGATGGAAGAAGGCAGAGCTGGAGATGTTGTATGTGTGCATCTCAACAAAGCATTCGACAAGATTCCGCATGGTTGGCTGCTCTGGAAGGTTAGATCTCATGGGATCCAAGGAGAGATAGCAGAATCAATGGTAAATTGGCTTCATGGAAGCAAGCAGAGGGTGATGGTGGAAGATAGACACAACGTGCTGGAGTTACTCAGTGGGTCAGGCAGCATCCCTGGAGAAAAAGGTTTGGTGATGTTTTTGGTGCAGACTGCAATGAAGGGATGATGGTGGAAGGTTGCTCTTCGGACTAGAGGCCTGTGACTAGTGGTGTGCCTCAGGGTTAAGTGCTGGGCCTATTGCTGATTATCATCTACAGTGGCTTGCAAAAGTATTCATACCCCTTGAACTTTTCCACATTTTGTCACGTTACAACCACAAATGTAAATGTATTTTATTGGGATTTCATGTGATAGACCAACACAAAGTGGCGCATAATTGTGAAGTGGAAGGAAAATTATACATGGTTTCCAAATTTTATTACAAATGAAAAACTGAAAAGTGTGGTGTGCAAAAGTATTCAGCCCCCTGAGTAAATACTTTGTAGAACCACCTTTCGCTGCAATTACAGCTGCAAGTCTTTTGGGGTAAGTCTCTACCAGCTTTAGACATCTAGAGACTGAAATTTTTGCCCATTCTTCTTTGCAAAATAGCTCAAGCTCAGTCAGATTGGACAGAGAGCGTCTGTGAACAGCAATTTTCAAGTCTTGCCTGAGATTCTCAATTGGATTTAGGTCTGGACTTTGACTGGGCCATTCTAACACATGAATATGCTTTGATCTAAACCATTCCATTGTACCTCTGAATGTATGTTTAGGTATGCTGGAAGGTGAACCTCCACCCCAGTCTCAAGTCTTTTGCAGAATCTAACAGATTTTCTTCCAAGATTACCCTGTATTTGGCTCCATCCATCTTCCCATCAACTCTGACCAGCTTCCCTGTCCCTGCTGAAGAAAAGCATCCCCACAGCATGATGCTGCCACCACCATGTTTCACAGTGGGGATGGTGTGTTCAGGGTGATGTGCAGTGTTAGTTTTCCGCCACACATAGCGTTTTTAATTTATGCCAAAAACTTCAATTTTGGTCTCATCAGACCAGAGCACCTTCCTCCACATGTTTGCTGTGTCCCCCACATGGCTTGTGGCAAACTGCAAATGGGACTTCTTATGGCTTTGTTTCAACAATGGCTTTCTTCTTGCCACTCTTCCATAAAGGCCCGATTTGTGGAGTGCACGACTAATAGTTGTCCTGTGGACAGATTCTCCCACCTGAGCTGTGGATCTCTGCAGCTCCTCCAGAGTTACCATGGGCCTCCTGGCTGCTTCTCTGATCAATGCTCTCCTTGCCTGGCCTGTCAGTTTAGGTGGACGGCCGCGTCTTGGTAGGTTTGCAGTTGTGCCATACTCTTTCCATTTTCAGATGATGGATTGAACAGTGCTCCGTGAGATGTTCAAAGCTTGGGATTTTTTTTATAACCTAACCCTGCTTTAAACATCTCCACAACTTTATCCCTGACCTGTCTGGTGTGTTCCTTGGGCTTCGTGATGCCCAAGGAACATTGTTTGTTCACTAATGTTCTCTAACAAACCTCTGAGGCCTTCACATGAACAGCTGTATTTATACTGAGATTAGATTACACACAAGTGGACTCTATTTACTAATTAGTTGACTTCTGAAGGCAATTGGTTGCACTGGATTTTATTTAGGGGTATCAGAATAAAGGGGGGGTTAATACTTTTGCATGTCACACTTTTCAGTTTTTTATTTGTAAAAAAATTTGAAAACCACGTATCATTTTCCTTCCAGTTCACAATTATGCGCCACTTTGTGTTGCTCTATCACATAAAATCCCAATAAAATACATTTACGTGTGTGGTTGTAACGTGACAAAATGTGGAAAAGTTCAAGGGGTATGAATACTTTTGCAAGCCACTGTGTACCAACGATTTAGACGAGAACATACATAGCATAATTAGCAAGTTTGCAGATGACACTAAATGGGTGGTATTGTAGATAGTGAAGATGGTGGTCAAAAATTGTAGGAGGATCTTGATCAGTTGGCCAGGTGGGCTGAGGAATGGCTGATGGAATTTAATGCAAAGAAATGTGAGGTGTTGCATTTTGGAAAGACTGACAAGGGCAGGCCCTACACGGTGAATGGTAGTGCTCTGGGTAGTGTTGTAGAGCAGAGGGATCTAGGAGTGCAGGCGCATAGTTCATTGAAAGTGGCATCAGAGATTGATGGAGTGATCAAAAAGGCTTTTGGCACAAAGGCCTTCATCAGTCAGAGTATTGAGCATAAAAGTTGGGAGGTCATGTTCCAGTTATATAAGACATTGGTAAGAGCGCAGTTACATCGAAACATATAAACATAGAAAATAGGCGCAGGAGGAGGCCATTCAGCCCTTTGAGCCAGCACCACCATTCATTGTGATCATGGCTGATCGTCCTCAATCAATAACCCAGGCCTGCCTTCTCCCCATATCCCTTGATTCCACTAACTCCTAGAGCTCTATCTAACTCTCACTTAAATCCATCCAGTGATTTGGCCTCCACTACCATCTGTGGCAGGGAATTCCACAAATTCACAACTCTCTGGCTGAAAACGGTTTTTCTCACCTCGGTCTTAAATGGTCTCCCCTTTATTGTAAGACTGTGGCCCCTGGTTCTGGACTCGCCCAACGTTGGGAACATTTTTCCTGCATCTAACTTGTCCAGTCCTTTTATAATTGTATATGTTTCTATAAGAGATCCCCTCATCCTTCTAAACTCCTGTGAATACAAGCCTAGTCTTTTCAATCTTTCCTCATATGACAGTCCCGCCATCCCAGGGATCAATCTGGTGAACCTGCGCTGCAGTGCATCAATCACAAGGATGTCCTTCCTCAAATTAGGAGACCAAAACTGTACAAACAATCTCCCAGATGTTCAGTTCTGGGCACCACGTTATCGGAAAGATGTTGTCTAGGTGATAAGGGTGCAGAGATGATTTATGAGGATGTTGCCTGGGTTAGAGGGTCTGAGCTACAGGCAGAGATTGAGCAGGCTTGAACTATTCATTGGAGCACAGGAGGATGAGGGGTGATCTTATAGAGGTGTACAAAATAATGAAAATAATAGATTGGTTAGGCACACGGAATCTCTTGCCCAGAGTAGGGGAATCGAAAAACCAGAAGACATAGCTTTAAGGTGAGGGGGGAAAGATTTAATGGGAACCTGAGGGGTAATTTTTTTACATAAATGGTGGTGGGTGTTTGGAACAAGCTGCTGGAGGAGTTAGTTGAGGATAGAACAGGTTTAGAGGGATATGGGCCAAATACAGGCAGGTGGGACTATTGTGGATGGGACATGTTAGCCGGTGTGGGCAAGTTCGGCTGAAGGGCCTGTTTCCACCCTGTATGACTCTATGACTCTCTGACATAGACCAAGAAAGCACACAAAGATATAAATTATACATAAATTACACATTCTCTGTGAGTGTGCAAACAAAAAAGGAAAACAAGGTCTATGTGTAAAAATATACAATTAGAAAAATAAGTCCCTGGTCGCCCGAGAGGTGGTTGGTACTTTTCTATCATTGAGGTAGGGTTAAGAGGCTGTCCCACTGCGGCGACCGAATCCACAAGTTCACACAAGTTTGCCCTCGACTCATGCTCGCAGCATGGTCGACATGAGGTCCTAGGAGGTCTTTGTAACTCTCCTTTATGCTTGAGAGTAGTCCCCGCGTACTCGAGGCCTCAGCTAGTTTGAAAAATGCCCGCGAGTAAAAAAAAGGTCACCATGGAAAAAATTGATACTTTTTTTACTCGTACGTTTAGTCAAATTAGGTCATAGTAGGTCGGCTTGTTAGTCATAGGTAATCGAGGGTAGTCGTAGATAGTCATCAACATAGTCGAAGGGAGGTCGAAGGAGATGGAAGGAGGTCGGCTTCACTCTCCACTATTCGGTGTCCAATTTTCCCGAAGTTAGTCGAAGCTAGTCTTCAACATAGTCGAAGGAGGTCGAAGGAGGTCTTCTACATAGTCGATGGAGGTCTTCAACATGACATTTTTTCAAACTCTCCTAAACTCTTCTAAACTCGCCAATTAGGTCGACGCAGTGGGACAGCCCCTTTAGGGTTGTGTAAATCGGCTCAAGAACATGATAGTTGTATGAAAGTAGCTGTTTCTGATTCTAGTGGTTTGCAACGTCAGGATTCTGTACTTCATGCCCTACAATAGCAGGGACCATTACTCTGGTGATAGGGATCCTTGATGGTGGATGCCACCATCTTGAGTGAATGCCTCATGTAGATGTTTTGAATGTGCCCATGATGGGCTGTGCTCAGTCCACCACACTCTGCAGCTTATCGCATCCCTGTGCATTAGAACTGCCGTACCAAGCAGTGATGCAACCACTCAGGATATTTTCTATGGTGCTCTGTTGGTATTTATTAAGGCATTTGATGTCATGATATATCTTTTGATAAGGCAGGGATCAAAAATATAAAAAGTCAGTGGGCTACTTGATAATTGTAAATTGCAGGTGAGTGGTAGAATCTGGGGGCAATTGATGAGAATGTGGGGAGAATAGGCCAGGGAGGAAATTCATAGTGGATGGGATTACTCTGTGAGCCTGCATCAAGTTAATGGGCCAGTTGGCTCCCTCTATGTTTTTAGGAAGTGTAAAGCAAAACAGGCTATATTGGTTAAACATGTGAGATGGATAACGGAGGCCAGAATTAGTAGTCAACAATGAAGGAATAACAATGAAGGAAAAACATATACAGATAGAAGCTGGTCATCACAAATGGGTGGATATCATGGATCATAAATGATGAGGAACCATGAGTCATAAATATTAGGCAGTCATTCTGGAGATGATGGACCCAGAGGTTGATCAGGTTAGGGCAAAGGTCACTGGAGTTCAGATGAATTTGTGGTGAACTTATGGAACATTGATGATTCCAAAGTTGATTGGCAGGGCAGATGAGGAGAGGACTGGATGGAGTGGATGTGGAAAGGATGTTTCCACTAGTGGGAGAGTCTCGGACCAGAGATCATAGCCTCTGAATTAAATGACAATCCTTTAGGAAGGAGATGAAGAGGAATTTATTTGGTCAGAGAGTGGAGAATCTGTGGAATTTATTGCTGTAGAAGGTGGTGGAGGCCGTCAATGGATATTTCTAAGGCAGAGATAGAGAGATTCTGGATCAGGACGGGTGTCAGAGGTTATGGGGAGAAGGCAGGAAAATGGGGTTGAGGGAGAGATAGACCAGCCATGATTTAATGGCAGAGTTGATGGGCCCAATGGCCTAATTCTGCTCCTATCAGTTATGAATATAGGGTGTTTCCTGCAGTTGGGGAATCTAGAATTTGAGGGCCAGTGTTTCAGAAGAAGGGGTTTGCAAATTTGAAACTGTGATTTTCAGGAATTTCTTCTCTTCTGAAGTTATGAAGCTTTGGATGTTTCTATCCCTGAGGGCTGTGAAGGTGGAGTTATCAAATACAATCACAGTGGAGTCTGACATATATTTGAACTACAGGAAGGTCAAGCAGTATGGGCGGAATGGGAAAGTGGTGCTCAAGTTAAGACTGGATGGCCAAGATCCTATTGCATGGCCAAGGGACTGATTAGCCTCCTCATACTCATGTCTCTTACGTTATTCATAAATCCAGTGAATAATTCGGGAAAACTGTCGTGAAGCAGAGAGTGGATACAATGTAACATTTTCATACTCGGAAATTAGCAACTTGTTCCCTATTGCTTTTCTATTGACTTAACACAAAAGTTGTGATCGAGGACAGTCAAAAGCCCATAACTTTCTTAAAAATTAAGAGAACTGAAATACATTTTCAGTTATTTAGATTGAAGTATTCTGAAACAAATATGAAACAATTTTACTTGGATGACCTGAAATTAAAGCATATAATTAGTCAGTTACCCAATTGTAGCTAATTACAAAATTAAATTACTAGATCTAAACATCTATCCATTTCTTAAGAAAAAATTAAAAAATGTTTTAAAGCCTAAGTGTCCAATTAACATTCACACAATAATTCACAATATAACATGACTTTTAAATCTAATTGTCATTAATTTATAGGCCAAATTGAAGGAATTTAGTGTTTAATGCCTGTAGATTAATGGCCATTTAAATCAGCTTGCGAGTGGGATTTTCTGGAACGCGATGGATTGGAACATTGTGGTTGCGGTGAATTGAAACCCCATATCGGCAGGAAAAATTCTGCCGGTTCGTATGGGGAATAAATCACTGTTTTGCAACATTAAATGTTGATTAAGGTCATCTAAAAAAGTAGGTTTATATGTAAAATTAAACAGCTTTCACTTACCCGTCCCCTACGTAAAATCGGTCCCCGTTGTCGGCGTTCACGGCATTAGGAGCTAATTTTTAATTTACTCCAGCTATTTTTTTTTTAAATTAACTTACCGGCAGTCGGAACGAATCTCCAGAAATTGCTCGCACTCCGAGAAAATAAAGCCCCGGATGGCAAGGGGAAACTGCATTTTAACCCCCCCCCCAAAGGTGCCAAAGTCGCGCACACGGCCAGTGACAAAACTGCAGCACCGTTAAAGGTACGTTTTGTAACATACCTATACAATGTGAAGCCTGAATCCACAAGGAGAGATGGGCGATGAAGAGATAAAGATCATGGGAGATAAAGCTAACAACAGTGCATTTAATGGGAAGCTAAGCAGGGAAAGGGAGAAATAATGGAAAAATATGCTGATAGGGTTTGATGGAGGTAGAAAAGAGGAATGGTCTCTTTATACACTGCAATGGTGGCTACATTTCAAATGAAAACTTCACTGCCTTTTAGTTGAAGTGCTATGGAATTTCCTCAAGGAGATGAAAGGAATCCTATATAAATGGCAAGGAAAACAACCAAGGGGTCATTGCAAATTAAATTACTTAGCATTCAGCTTTCTGAAATAGCTTGAATATATATTTTGATCCTTTTCACTGGCAAAAGGCATATTAAGGAGATTGAGTCCGCGATACTGAGATAAATTTCGTTATGTATTGTGAAATGATGCTAAAGTGGCTTTCTAAAAAACACAATGTATGCTTAAGTCAGAGTACACCCGGCAGCGGGATCTGCCAAGCATTTATTAAGGCACGTGATACTAAATCGACACTAAAAATAGGGACCTGACATAGTCCTCAACATATTTTAAGCAGCAGAACATTTTTGATGAGCACCAGTCAGCATCATTACTTATTCTCGCAGGGAAATCACAAATAATTGGCACAATTACTGCAACTATAAAAATATTACGAGAAGTTGCTTGGAGCTTTCCAAAAACACCCCTCAGTGACCCAGGTAATGACATTACAGAGCTAGCTTTGCTTAATTTCCATTATTTACAAATGCTGAGACCTTCTCTCCTGATAATACTTCCTCCTCCCTTGCTTACAATGAAGTGCCATTTTGTCATCACACAGAAGGAATCTTATGTGACACATTTGTCAAGGAGCATTTATTGAAGGAATTCTGAAAACACAACAGAAAATAAGCCAGTCATTAGAAATAGCTCTCGACTGCTGCCTTCCCCCAAGTGCTCGATCGCCCAGGAGACCAACATTTATAAAGAGGACTTCCCAGATGAGCGCATGTCTCAGCAGCCCCATTGTCAAAGGTGAAAGTGTGGGTATGGTAACATTTTTAGCCAAGTGAGGGGGTAGTGTGGCATAGGATTCATCTCACTGAAACTTTCATGAGAAATGCGAGAGCAGTTTAAAAAAAAAACACACAATCCGCAATGATCTATATTGCAGCTTCTGACACATTTGCCAAATAGATCTTGGTCACACTATTTTTTTTTTCTTTTCCCTGATTGCACATCGTATGAACTACAATTACCGTGATGATAAAGGGTTTTGTGCGTCATCTGCCTGCGTGAATCATTATACCCAGGTAATTATCATGAGAATTATAATTTGCATGGAGGCAGGAGAAGAATAAGTGTGTGGGTGGTGTAAGTGAGTACAAGGTGGGAGGGATAACACATATAAAGAATACACTGTGTATGTGTCAAGCAAGTAACCGTGCTGTCATATCTAGTCTGAAGACACTTTGAACCATACAGTTTATTCCCTCATCACTCTGAGCTTTAATTTCTGCATATAACTGCAGCAGAATTATACTTTCTGCATCGTTCCTCCAGTTTGTACTGAAACCGAGGTTAACACATTATACCCACTGAAAGACTGGAAATTGGTTACTCCACGTTCCTTCGTTACCCAGTTCATTGAAATGTGAGCAGAATATTGTCAGATATTTCCAAATAGTCAGCGATGCTCGGTCTTTTCATGCGTCACTTCAACTGAGGTGGCCTTGCAGCTTGTTAACAGCGATCTAATTCTAATTTGATGCCACACAGTATCTACAGAGGTACTCATAGAATGATACAACGTGGAAACAGGCCCTTCGGCCCAACTTGCCCACACCAGCCAACATGTCCCAGCTACACTTGTCCCACCTGCCTGCATTTGGTCCATATCCCTCCAAACCTGTCATATCTATGCACTTGCCTAACTGTTTCTTAAAGTTTGGAATAGTCCCTACCTCAACGACATCCTCTGGCAGCTTGTTCCATACACCCACTACCATCTGTGTTAAAATGTTACCCCTCAGATTCCTATTAAATCTTTTCCCCTTCACATTAAACCTTTGTCCTCTGGTCCTCAATTCACCTAGTCTGGGCAAGAGACTCTGTGCATCCACCCGATCTATTTCTCTCATGATTTTATAAACCTCAATAAGATCATCCCTCAATCTCCTGTGCTCAACCTCTCCCTATAGCACCGACCCTCTAGTCCTGGCAACATAAATCTTCGTAAATCTTCTCTGTACACTTTCCAGCTTGACAACATCTTTCCTATAACATGGTGCCCAGAACTGAACACGATAAAGTTATCAGTGCCCTGTGATATGCTGCAGTTCATGAATGGACGTTCCACACCTCTGTTAAAATACTTGAAGTCATTATGTTTGCATGATGCAAATGACAAGGTTATTTTTGTCAGAACATTTCCCTTTATTTTTAGTCATCTCTTTTCCACAAGTAGTTTTGCGACATTTACTCATTATTCCACCAATAATGATAATTGTATGAATCTTATCACTACCATTTTACTTGTCATTTGTTGAGCATTGCAGCTCTTCAGAAAGTTACTGAAATACTTGGAGCTGGGAATTTTTTGTCTTAATAGAGTTAATATGAAGTATAGATTTCTGCACTATAACTTATTAAATAGTCCTGAGTGCTTTTAGTTGGCTATAGCTGAGTTTAGTCTTTTTGCCTTGGCGTGAGGCTGCAGGTTGGTGGTTCCAGATCTGCTCCATATATTGAGATGGAGGTTAGTGCTCAGACCACAGACCAGAAATTATACCATCAATTAAATAATAAAATAGCTAGTTTGCCTAACTGACTGTCCATAGGTGGGCACAGCGTGCATGGCGGTTATTTCTGGTAAGATGCTGCTTCACTGCAGCCCTGTAATATTCCGTTTATAAATTATTAAAACCAATAAAATATTGTCTGTCCTCTTAAAACTATGTAGGATATGTTTGTGTTAATGCAGTTGGAAAGGTTACAGCCAGACAGATTGGTGGTCTTTTTCTCATATGTGGTGGGATCAGATGCTATTCCTGAAATGAATGCTTTTATTTTGGACGTTTTTCAGAATGAATGTTTATTTCTTTAAGCTAAAGAACTATTTTATGCTTCTTCTAAACTTTAAATGCTGTAGAGGCAGTGTGACAACAGTGTACAAAGTGTACCTCTTCAGTTACAAAATAGCCGCCATCTTCTGGTTGAAGGCTCTGGAAAATTCATTTGAAACTGTTGGCATTTACTCACTTTACGGAGCAAAAGCTCAAGATTTTGAAGCCCAGCTCAATATGGCTGCGCCTTTGGTGATCAATAAAGCTACTGACTGTTTCAGACATACCAGCATTTGGACTGGGAAACAGCCCCACTGAGTCTGGGGCAACACACTAGCAAAGGCTTGAAATCAATGGGACAAAATGGCTACCCAGAAAATGGCCGTCACTTTCTTTTCTTATTTGATTTAATTTGATAATTTAGATGCATTTAATTGTTTTAAGTGCGTGCAAATATTTTTCAGCTTTGTAGTGTTTTTAAGTTGTTCTTTTTCTTTGTGTTTTGCAAAAATATATATATTTTGCAATGACGTAAACTTAAGTGAGGACAGCCCTAACAACCAATGAAGCTGAAGCCAGGGCCTCATAAGCTATCAAGGCTGTGCTCAGAGACAGGCCCGATGCTTGAGCTTACAGAGACCTTCTAATCAGTTGGCAGACATATTTCCCGGCGTGATAGTGCTCTGTCCCTTTCTCATTTGAACATGTTGTCTACAAACGCTCATGGCTTTTCAGTCGCCTTTTCCATTCATGAAGTTATGCTCAACAAAATGCTCTCCACGAATGTATTCCTTTTGTAAATCAAGGAATGGCTGCAGTTTCATTCTTAATATTTTGCCAAATATAGGATTATTGTACTGTTTATGTGATCATAGGTTGCAGCACCCGCACCATGAATAAATCTGCTGCTCCATTCTCACACTAAATTGGGGACGGCACTTTAAAAACACTCACAAATCATGCAATTGGCTTCATTTGTAAAAGTCAATTTGTTTCTTTTTTCTTAAGCACCATGATGGAGTGCATGATTTCAAGATTTCTGACAAAATCAGTGTCCTATTCTGAAGATGATGGTTACCATATATATTGTTCCGATATGATACGATAGAGCTTTATTTATCCCATGAGGGTAATTGGTCTGCCAACAGTCATAAAACGCAAGACACATGAAACATGAAATTAAAATAACGAATGGAAAGGATTGGTGATGTGCACAGATTGGGGAGGCAGGGGGGAAGGGAGTCAGTGATAGCCTCAGGGAAAAAGGATCTCCTGTGGCGTTCAGTACTGCATCTTGGTGGAACCAGTCTGTTGCTGAAGGTACTTTTCAGGTATCCAGTGTGTTATGAAGGGAGTGAGCTATATTGTCCAAGATGCTCCGCAGTTTGAGGAGCATTCTCCCCTCCAAGACCACCTCCCATGAATCCAACTCCGCCCCCCAGGACGGAGCCAGCCTTCCTGTTGCACCACGTTTCAGGTTTTTTCCAGGGACACCCTCATCCAAAGCCTCACCTGAGCTGGATTTGGAGACATAGTCTCACTGGCCGGCATGGAAAAGTCTAACAGGTAAGTAGGCCTCAACAGGTAAGTAGGCCTCAGGCTATGAGCATGGAGCCTCTGCTCCTGGAAGACCCGGCAGCCTCTGACAAAAGGCAAAACTGGGAGCTTTGTCATACTCTTCCTTAAACATTGTCCCTGATTTTAGTCATTATTAAAAGTCTTTGACATTCAAAAACTATAAGAACTATTATGAAAATATTATGATAGAAAAATGCTTAAAATTAGCTAATATCATTAAAATATGATATATTTTCCTTTTGCCTTCCAATCTGCAGGCCAATATTGAAATCAGTGGGGTTTTGCTTCCTGTGCCAGGCCTGCACTGAATCTGAGGCAAGCCCCAAGCAAAATAACCTTGAAAGGCAAACTAAGTAGTTTAACTTACTTGGTAGTAGTTACACAGCATGGAAACGGGCTCCTTTGCCCAACCTGCTGACCAAAGTGCCCCATCTTTGCTGGTCCCACCTGCCTGCATATGGCCCGTATTCCTCTAGACCTTTCCTATCCATGTACCTGTCCAAATGTATTTTAAATGCCATTATAATACCTGACTCACTGCCTCTGGCAGCTTGTTCCATATACCCATCCTATGTGAAAATGTTGCCCCTCGGTTTCCAACTAAATCTTTCCCCGCTCACCTTAAACTTAAGTCCTCTGGTTTTTGATTCCCCTACTCAGTAAAACAAAATCTGTGTAGTCACCCTATCTATCCCTATCATGATTACATGCACTGATTTTAGTTCAGAGTCTTTAAATCATTGTTCAAGAGTGTTTTCCAATATTCCTTGTCTTTTTGGCACAAGAAAATAGTGAGAGAATAAAACTATTATTTAAACATTGTGAATGGAGGCTGAGAAATGTATCTAAGATTAGATCAACTGGGAAAGTGGGCCAAAGAATGCCAGATGGAATTTAAATTGGGCAAGTGCGAATGTGGCATTTTTTGGGAAGTTAAACCAGGGCAGGACTTACATGCTGGATTGCAGGACCCTAGAGAGTGTTATACAACAGGGAAATCGAGGGGTCCAAGTATAAGGTTCCCCTAAAGTGGTGACAGAGGTAGACAGGGAGGTGAAGAAGATGTTTGGCATGCTTGCCTTCATCGAGTACATGAGTTGAGATGACATGTTATAATTGTACAAGATACCGCCCTGGTGAGATCAGATTTGGAAAATATTCTGTGCAGTTCTAGCCATTTAGCTCTAGGAAGGTTGGCGTTATGTTGGAAAGGATGCAGAAATTATTTAGAAGGATGTTACCAGGACAAGAGGGCTTGAATTATGCGAGGGGCGCCGCATTGAAGGCGCCTCTGCCAACAGTCTGCCCGTTTTTTTAGTTTGTCTAACCAGTTTGTTTTGGGGATACTTTAGTTTTTCTATGTGGGGGAGGGGGGGAGGGTAAGGGGGAAACCGCTTCCCTGTCGCTTCCTGGCGGGGATGCGACTATTTCTCCAAGTCGCGTCCTCGCCTGCCGCCTCTCGGCCTACCACTGGATCGGAGCGGCCTTTCCTACCGGGGACCGGACCAGAGCTTCGTCGGCGTGGCGCTGCATTCACTGCAGAGTGGGCGATACCTACCTGGATCGCCGTTTGAAGCATAGGAGCATTGGGCCTGCAGTATCGACATCACGGAGCTGTGGTTCGCAGAGCTCCCAGCGTGGGCGGCGCTGACCGACATCGCGGAGTCCCTGGGGCTTTTTGCTGAGGGCCGCCAGCGTGAATCCCCGCCCGGCGCGGCCTGGGGACTTTGGAAGCTGCGGACTCCGGTGGGAAGCGGCCGATTTAGAGGTCCAAGCCGCTGAGGTTGGCCTCCCGTTCCGAAGTCGGAGTTCGAACATCCCGGCGAGCAGTGGTAGAGTTGCTGCCTTACAGCGAATGCAGCGCCGGAGAACCCAGAGTTTGTACGTTCTCCCCATTATCTGCGTGGGTTTTCTCCGAGATCTTCGGTTTCTTCCCACACTCCAAAGAGTACAGGTTTGTAGGTTAATTGGCTTGGTAAATGTAAAAATTGTCCGTGGCGGGTGTAGGATAATGTTAATGTGCGGGGATCGCTGGTCAGCGCGGACCCGGTGGGCCGATGGATAGAAAAGGTTTAGAGGGATATGGGCCAAGCACAGGCGAATGGGACTAACTCAGGTTGGCAACTTGTTTGGATTGAATGTGTTGGGCCAAAGGGTCTATTTCTGTGCTGTATAACTCTATGGCTTTAGAATGGAGCAAGAGTGATTAGACAAGTTGATAATCAAAGTGGAAAGCATCTACAAATATCATTGATTATGGAGAGAAACTGCAGTTTTTCTCCAAAGCCGGGGATCCCGGCAATGGCAACACGATGGTGATATCAGACTGTTTAGTTCAGATAAGCACAATGAACTAATCTCATTTTCAAATAAAAGATAGACACAAAATGCTGGAGTAACTCAGGAGGACAGGCGGCGTCTCTGGAGAGAAGGAATGGGCAACGTGTCGGGTCGAGACCCTTCTTCAGACTCGAAACGTCACCCATTCCTTCTCTCCAGAGATGCTGCGTGTCTATCTTCGATTTAAATCAGCATCTGCACCTCCTTCCTACTCACTTTCAAATCAGTTCAGCTGCCAGTTACCAGTGAGGATGATCTTGTGCTCCGATTCTCAACAGTATATTATTAGTTTGCAATTGTGCGGGGCCTAATGTTTGTTTATGTAGTTGAATTGTAACCATGACAACCCCATTTCTAAAAAAAATACCATTTAACTCTGCCTCTGTATCATCTGTTTATCTGCTCGGCACTGAAAGTACCGACTGTGGCGATGGATAGATGTCTGGCTTTATTTTCAGAAGAAATGCCGACTGATAAGGAATGATGTGCTTCTCAGAACCATTTGCAGGATTTTCCATGTCCAGCACTTTTTAATTACATTTTCTCTCTTCTTTGTACTCCATGCCTCATTTTACAATTTTTTTGCATTTTTGACAATGTGGCCATTCTCATTCTGAATCATTCATTACCAAATTACCCAGCCCATGCCACTGCTGCCGTTGATTCGAGGAAAGTAGAAAGCTCTTTCACTCTTTTCTTGTACACAGGAATCCCCAGTGATAGAGGAAACTCACCGAATACCCACTGGTGCTGACAGCAACTGGCCCATTATTTAATGGACTGTGACTGTGAGAGAGCATAACATTGCCACTGCCTTCTCTTTAAGCTCCAGCTTGCTTTGCCACTTAGAAACACTCTATATACAGTAAATAGAGCTGGAATTAAAGAGACACACAAACGGAGGGGAGCATTGCCACAAAAGATGATGCTTTATATTAAACGTACCTAACAGATATTGGCGCCTGTACTTTCTCTGCAGTTTTTCTCCAGATGAACATGCAAAAGAGGTGGCTCTTCAAAGATATTGAGTGGACAGCCCTACAAACAGCAGGCGGCACGGCGCGCAGCGGTAGAGTTGCGGCCTTACAGCGCCTGCTCGGCTTCGATCCCAACTAAGGGTGCTGTCTGCACGGAGTTTGTACGTTCTCCCCGTGGCCTGCGTGGGTTTTCTCTTGGTGCTCCGGTTTCCTCCCACACTCCAAACACGTACAGGTTTGTAGGCTAATTGGCTTGGTATAAGTGTAAATTGTCCCTCGTGTGTTTAGGATAGTGTTAATGGGCTCGGTGGGCCGATTGTGGTCAGTGCGGCCTTGGTGAGCCAAAGGGCCTGTTTCCGCGCTCTATCTCTGAACTAAACTGAAATAAACTAAACAAGTAAAATTGTCCTAACCCGCAGATTCATGTGTCCATTCCCTCCACAGATGCTGCTTGCCTGCTGAGTCACTCCAACACATTGTGTTATGCTCAAGACTTTAGCATCCGCATGTCTAGTGTTGGTTGCTCAATGATTTTTCATTGATGATCATAGATGACCAATGTTTGAAATGGGTGATTGTCACCGTTCAGAATATTACTCCACCTTCAAATCAGACGTGTGATCAGAAAATGCCTCTCATCTACAAGGGACATCTTGGCAGGAAATCACTGCTTCATGATATCTTTCCGTGCTAGGAAAAGACCAAAGAACCTCTGTAAGAGGAACCTTTCTTCTTCACCTGCAGAATTCCCACAGAACAACAAAATTGTGTTGGATGACGAATAAATTGTTCCATTAGAAGGAATTGTTATTAAGATTATAAGGAATGTACCCGAGAAAATGAATACTGGCCATGGTGGATTGAAGTGTCGACAATCAGAATCTTTTTCCCAGGGTGGAAGTGTCCAACATTGGAGTGCAAAGTTGTCAGCTGAGAGGGGAGGGGGGGAGTTTAATGGAGATGTGTGGGGTAAGTGTTTTACACTGAGAGAGTGAGAGAGGTGGGGGCCAAAAATGCATAGTCAGGGATGGTGGTAGATGATGGAGGCAGATACGACAATGACATTGAAGACACTTTTAGATTGGCACATGGAAGTGTAGGGAATAGAGGGATATGGATCATGTACAGGCAGATGAGATCAGTTTAACTTGGCTTCATGTTCAGCACACACATTGTGGGCCGAAAGGCCATTCCTGAGCTATACTGTTCTATTCTTTTCTGTTTCTCAGTCTGCTGGTTTAACATCCTGTTGTTTCTCTTTACTTTTCTATTATTTCAGCTGTACAACCAGTTTTAGCCTTTATGCTTTGGGCCTGATGATGTTCCATTTTCTATCTCCAAACCGGCAGTATTCTCCCAACTGGCACATTGCATGTTAATCTGCGTTAGGTGGTGTAAAGTGAACGGCCCTCAGATATCCAGCAACACAAGAGTAAGTGGAGGAAAATCTTCAGCCAAAGTTCATGCAGCTTCTGAAATGTGTCCATAGATCAAACACTCACATCAGCCAGGAGAGCAAATGTGGACCCTAGGAATGAGTGGGTTAATATATGATGAACGTGTGTCAGAACTGGGCTTGTACTCGCTGGAGTTTAGAAGAATGAGGGGGGGCCTCATTGAAACTTACCAAATAGTGAAAGGCCTGGATAGAGTGGATGTGGAGAGGAGGTTTCCACTAGTGGGAGAATCTAGGAGTAGAGGTCATAGCCTCAGAATTAAAGGATGTTCCTTTAGGAAGATGAGGAATTTCTTTAGTCAGAGGGTGGTGAATCTATGGAATTATTTGCCACAGAAGTCTGCAGAGACCAAGTCAATGGATATTTTTAAGGGAGAGATAGATAGATTCTTTATTAGTACCGGTGTCAGGGGTTATGGGGAGAAGGCAGGAGAATGAGGTTAGGAGGGAGAGATAGATCAGCCATGATTGAATGATGAAGTATACTGGATTGGCCGAATGACCTAATTCTGCTCCTATCATTTATGACCTTCTGACGATCAGTCTTCCCATCTCCACCAGCCAGAAAACTTAATTGCCCTTTTCTTTGACAAAGTTTCACTGAATGAACCAATTAAGATATAAAATGAGAGAAGTTTGCTCTGTGGGTATCTATCTTGTGATGGATAGACACAAAATGCCGGAGTAACTCAGCGGTTCAGGCAGCATCTCTGGAGAAATGGAATGTCTCTGAAGTAGGGTCTCGACCCGAAAGGTCACCTCCAGAGATGCTGCCTGTCCTGCTGAGTTACTCCAGCATTTTGTGTCTATCTTCAGTGTAAACCAGCATCTGCTGTACCTTCCTACATGTCTTGTGATAGTCTCTGCTTCTGCTTGATTTTTTGTAAACCACTTTGCCTGTGTAACAAATCTGAACAAATTGCATATTACAATGCTGCGCACTCCCTGACAATTATAGTACCTCAAGCAGTAACATTTTCTGTGACAGGAAACCCCAATGATAATTGCAGATTGTTAGTGTGACATTGTGCATATATTTAAAAGAGGTAAAACACAAAATGCTAGAGTAACTCAGCAGGTCAAGCAGACAGAATGAATAGATTACATTTCGGGTCAGGAACCTTCTTCAGATGATTTAAAAGGGATGCTGGCCCTTTCTAAAAAGATGGTGCAGTGGTAAAATTGCTGCCTTACAGTGCCAGAGACCCCGGTTCGATCCTGACCACGGGTGCAGCCTGTACAAGTCAATCCCCGTGACTTGCGTGGGTTTTCTCCGAGATCTTCGGTTTCTTCCCACACTACAAAAACTTCCAGGTTTGTAAGTTAATTGGCTTGGTATAAATGTAAATTATCCCTAGTGTGTGTAGGATGGTGTTACCGCTGGTCGGTGCAGACTTGGTGGGCGGAAGGGCCTGTTTTCATGCTGTATCTCTAAACTAAACTAGTAAGATTAAACGAGAACTTACCAAGTTTGAAGGTTGATCTGTATTTTACGAGGAGTCGCGGTGAGGGATTTCGTGAAGACCCCGCCAGCACGCCTGCGCGGCATCCTTCAAAGCAGCGGTGTGGAATCACAGAACCAAACCATGACTAAAAAATAGTAAGATGAAAACGTAGAACTACCTGGTTGACCTTATGATAGAGGGTGGGAGCGGTGGGCACAAAATCCCTCACCGCGACTCCTCGTAAAATACAGATCAACCTTCAAACTTGGTAAGTTCTCATTTAATCTTACTATTTTACTTCGGAGTCACGTGAGTGACTTCGTGAAGATTTCAAAGCTCTGTGATTTCACGCCCTGGACAACGTCCATGCTTATTACACTGCCGCCAGTCTGATGGAGGAAGGCTGTTAATGGAGTTCAGTCGAAACTGGCTGAAAAATCAACACAATTTATTAATCAAATAAACAACAAACCCCTAAATCGGGGCCAGACATTTACTGAGCGGTACCCAGGATAGCTTCTGCGAATGTCGCAGGGGCGGCCAGAGGCTTGTTATAGAACCGTTGAAAGGTTTCCCCACTGGCCCAGCCCGCGGTGGCGAGAATGTGGTCCATAGGCACCTCCATGGCTCTCGCTGCAGCCCTGGTGGAATGAGACTTAAAAATGTTAGTAGAAACTCCTGCTGCATCCAGCACCACCCTGAGCCACCTGGCGATCGTCTGTGTAGTCACCCGATGATGCGGAGGTTTATGACTGATGAGGAGCCCCTGTTCCTTCATCCTGATAACTCCAGTAATGCGGATGCAGTGGTGGAGATGGGTGACTATGCAGAGTGTGGCATCTACAGGGTACGCCCGAAATTCCAACTGCAGCCCATGCGCCCCTGGCCTGTGCTGTTTTAATAATTCTTTGACAAAGAAATTTATTTGACCAGGGGTGGCCACCATGCTGTCCAGTCGCAGTTTCTGTAACGTCTGGGCTCGTTGGGCTGTAGTCAGTGCCATAAGCATCACCACCTTGAGGGTGAGCTGTTTCAATGGTAGCTCATCTATTGGAGCCCAGCTCCTCAGTAGGGTCAGCACGATCCCCACATCCCACGTTACTGTATATCTGGGTCGTGGAGGGTTGGTGTTGAACACTCCCCTCATTAGTTTAGACACCAGGTGGTTGGAGCTGACACCTATATCCAGGTATGAGGACAGCGCACTCCTGGCGCTGTTGATGGCACTGTAGCTGAGGCCAGCATCGAAATGGAAGCCTGCTAGAAACTCCAACACATCAGGTATTGTTGCCGAGTTGGAAGACTTGTTGGTCCGGGCACAGAATGCCTCCCACTTTCTGATTTGGGTGAGGTATTGTTTCCGAGTTGATTCTCGGCATGATGCGGCGATAAGGTCTATGGCTCTTAACAAGATGCCTGCCCGGATGAGCGGTCTTTCAGAACCTGCAGGCCAACAAGTTTAAATGACCATGGCAAGGATGACTGACCCCCCCGTAATGGAGTGAGTAATCAATTTGGGATGTTTCCCAATCGCCATCCATGGTTGTTTTAAAATTTCTACAACCATCGGGTACCATGGTTGTGTAGGCCAGTCGGGAATGATCAATATGCCAGTTGCAGAGTCTAGTTTAATTTTCTGCAATACCCGACTGGTGAGGCAGAATGGGGGAAATGCGTAGCAAACCATTTCCCCCAATGGATAAAACGCATCCATTGCTATTGCCCCAGGGTCTAGTTCCCACAACACATACGTTGGTATTCGATGGTTCAGCCTGGACGCAAATAGGTCAATATCTGGTGTCCCAAAATGAGCTATAATATCTCCAAAATTTGGGGGTTCAACATCCACTCAATGTTGTCATTGAAGACACATGACCTGGTGTCCGCCACTGAATTAAGCTTCCCAGGCAAATAGGTCGCAGTAATCCAAATATTTCTTTCAATGCACCAGTGCCAAATTGTATTAGCCAATTCATCGCAAACTAGCGACCTGATACTACCCATATGATTGATGTAAGCCACTACTGTAGCATTATCTATTCGAAAGCGGACATGTAATCCCGTGAATTAGTACAGTAAGCCCGCAGTCCATGAAATGCCCCCAGCATTTCTATATAGTTTATCCCATGTGACTCCAGGAATGTAGACTCATGAGAGTTCCATCTGCCACCACAACTGGACATCGTACCAGTTGCTCCGCAGCCTGGTGCGCTTGCGTCAGTTAGTAGCACAACGTCAGGGTTGCTCACTATAATAGGTCAATGACATTCTTTAATATTATCTACCCACCATTGTAGCTCATTTCTAGCTTCCGGTGGTAACTGAATTGGCCGATCAAAGTGGCCAGCATTTGTTTTTTAATGCTGTGATTTTTGATCTTTGTAAATTTCGGTAGTGTAGTGGTCCGAATCGTGCAGCTGGGAATGTAGTTACCAATTTAGAGTTACCAATACCAATAACTTTTGCAGTTTGCCGAATGGTCGGTACCCTGGCGCAAGCAAGATTGTGGCACTCTTCTATTATAGCAGTAGCTTTATTAGTTGGGATGATAAACTTCATTAAATTGGTGTCTAGGGTGAACACCAAATAATCCATAACCCGTACCGGGTGCAGTTTTGATTTGTCTGGATGGATTACAACCCCAGCTTCTCAAGCAGAGCCTTGGTTGCAGCCACTCCTTGAATTGCCAATTGGAGGGTCTGCCCCACTATAAGGATTTCATCCAATATGCCATCACTATAATCTTGTTGTCGGAGAAGAGCCAATACAGGTAAATACCAATTTGGTAAACAGCCTAGGGCTGTGATGATTCCATTGGGCAATGCACCCTTCCAGACAACTTCAGAATTCCCTGTGAGCCTCAGCGATGGGCACCGTATAGCATGCTTCTTTCAAATCGATGCATGCCATAAAGTACCCTGGGTAAAGCATCAGCCTAGCTGTTCCAAAAGTATCCATTTTGAAATGGGTATATTGTACAAAAGTGTTCAACTCAGTTAAATCTATTATAATCCGACATCCCCCTTCTTTTTACTGCTGGTGAACATATTAGACTCAATAGGTCCATGCTTGGTTTTGCCAATTACCCCTTTTTCTGCTCACCGTATAATTTCAGCATGCCCTGCCTCCACCTCTTTTTGGGATAGAATAAATTCCTACGGGGCGAATGCTGGGTAGGGGAATTTATACCTCCAACAAATTATATACCCTTGAACACTTTGTAAAATAAACTCATCTGTGGTGACAGTTTTCCCATATGTCCAAGGCAGCCCGCAATCGCCCACCTATTCGTGCAGGAGGAATACTACGGCGTGAGAGGAGCCAGACCCCCTTACCTCCATAGTTAACGGCGGTTCCGTACATACGGTGCTTCGGTTGGATGTTATGGAGGTTGACGGCCCGGCGGCCGCATTTTCCATGCAGGCCGCTGTTGGCCTTGCCCTAAAAGGTCGTTGTATTTGTTGAGATGGAGGTAGGTAGGATCTTTGTGCCCTATCCGGCAGCCTTGGTTCACAGGTTGTATTAGGCTGTTGCCGGTGATATGGGTGAACTCTGGCCGATGGAGTTTCATGAGGCCCACTGTTTTGGCCTCCTTTGTCCAGTCCCTTCACCTGTTTGTACAGGTCTCCAAACAACTGATGCGGCGGTGGAGCGGTAATGGTCGGCACAACCCCGCGAATTTGGGGTTGAGTGTGGGCTCTTACGCAGGCAGTTTATCTCATACTGGGCGTTGCATAGGAGTGCCAGTGCATCTTGCTGTTTACTGGACACATTATCCCCGACCAGGGTCCTAGCAAACGCCGTTATGCCCGTGGAGAACCTTTCTCCAAGGTATTATTGAGAATCTGACTCCAGAGTTGGTGCATACGTAGGCAATCAGCGGTCATTGGCTGTCCCGGGTTGTCTTCAAACACAGCAGCTGGGCAATCATTAATGCTTCTGGCTGGAGACGATGAGGTGCCGAGTGGTGTCCTCGCACGGCTAGTGGATGCCCGCGAGTCCCGCTCTTCTCGTTCCCGGTCCCGCTGGAGGCGTTGCACCACTAAGAGCTCCAACCGCTCTATGCGACCGTCCCTGCTATATGCAGCGGACAAGCCGACTTCCCCAGGTCCTGCGAATTCACTGGGGCTTCCACCATCGGACCACACCCCCTTAGGGTGCTGTCTAGGGTCCAATGGCAGGTCGTCGTGACCTACAGCCCAAGTAGGATCATACGACTCCCGCACGGACTCTCTGCTAGTCTGTCTTCTCCCAGACTGTGGCGGCCCACCTGCCTGATAAGAAGGCAGGTGAGTTGACTCGGCGCCGGCCCCCGGAACCTGGCTCCCCGGAGTCCGTGCAGGCTTACCTCCACACATGCCCATCTTTTGGCGTGGAGGCGCATGGTCGGCCGCTCCCAGAGCTGAGCTGACCGACCGCTTCCTGCTGCCACCTCCGCCCTTGACCGCAGCCTGACGGGGTGTGTTGTCGGCGGTATCTGCTCCAGCAGGCCTACACGACGCAGCAGTGATGTTGCCAGACTGCACTACGGCAGATCTCCCTGGCTGTGGTACGTTAATGCACTTTGCAGGGCTCCCCTGTCGTGCAGCTGTCCCCCGGCCCAGCCCCCTCGGGTCTTCTGGAGCTCGGGGAGAGGTTGCCTGTGAAGAACAAGACCCCTAGCCACGTACCTGTATCCCCCCTTCTTCTCTTGGGGGACGGGGGCTCGGAGTCTGGACCCGTTGCTTCCAGCTCCGGAGCGGTAACCCATTCGGGTGAGTCGGCCCCTGAAGGAGCGCCCGACTTCCGCATTCCTGCCCCCACCGTGCGTTGAAGCTGCCGGCGTTCCTTGCAGCTCCGGGGACAAGGGCCCTTGGCTGGCCGCAGCTCAGCTCCTCGACAGCGTCGTCCTCCGGCCCTTGTCCATGCTGTGAAGAAAAGGTAATACTTACCTGCCGGTCTTGTGAAGGAGCCGGAGGAGAGAGCGCACTCCCCCCCCCCAGCCTGCCGGTGCGAGTGCGCGCGACGATATGCCGCGCATGCGTGCTGGCGGGGTCTTCACGAAGTCACTCACGTGACTCCGAAGTAAACTAAACCTTCATATAAATGCACTGTGTGTGGCATGGAGTTATTTGTTTGTCCTTTGCATATGACATAATTGTTAAATATATTCTAAAATTTTACCTGCTTTCTCGGTGCAATGTTTTACCTTGTTCATGGGAATACATTAATGGTTTTGTGTGGCTGTTAGCTGGAGACACGCATTTTGTGGATCGTTTCATTGTTTCTCATTGTTCAGCCCACAGCAGCCAATGTGAGGTTCGCTGAAAACCGAGCAATAGGACAAACGCACATTAGGAGAAGCTTTATTACCAAGATAGTAAATGTCTAGAGCTACACAGGAAGGTCAGTCTAGCAATTTAATCCTATCATCAGTCTGACGTTGATTTTTTTCTCCAGAATTAATCATGGTTATGGAGCTGTCACTAGGTACAAAATGCACCTTGCTTCTCTTACCAATGTTGGCATTTGAGTGCAAAGTGCAACGTGTCTGCAGTTCCTTGTGTCTGCATTGTCCAATTGTTTATTCATTCTGTTGTTAAGACCAGCTTTTCTCTGAGATGGTCACTCATATTCTGAACTCTACTGCTGCTGGTTATGAAACTCCAAATCTTTAACATGGTAAATACGAAGGAATAGTTAAATGTTATTAAGTCAAGATGGTGGAATGTGCCTACAGTCCTAGTTTTTCAAAGTCATAGATGTCGCAAGTTGAGAAGGGATTTCCATGCACATTGCCAGTCTTGTTGATTGTACACACAGTAACCCTGGTGCACTGGCTACAGAGAGAGAAGGATGAGGTGCCAATTGTATGTGCTGCTTTGTCCAGGATGGCACTCAGCTTCCTGTGTTGCTGAAGCTCATCCAGGCAGCTGGAGAGTATTCCGTCACACTCCTGACTTCTGCCAAGTAGTTGCTGGAAAGACTTTGGGATTCTGGAGGTGAAGCATTCAGCACAAAATTACAACCACTGACCAGCACTTGTAGTCATTGTGTTTATGTGCTTTATCCAGTTTATATTTCTGCTCAATGGAGTGAAGCCCAGACGTTGCTGATGTGCTGCCATTGAGGTTTAGGAGAGGCGATTGGACAGTTTTTTGTTGACAACTGTCAGTAAGTAAGTACGTTTAAGTAAGTAAGTTTAAGTAAGTAAGTTTATTGGCCAAGTGTTCACATACAAGGAATTTGACCTGGTGCTCCGCCCACAAGTAACAACATGACATACAGTGACAGTTACGAATGACTCAGAAAACACTAAACATTAATAATAATAATGATAAAACACCATTGATCAAGCATGTGAATCAACAAAATAGCAGATCAAAGGGAGGCTACAGATTTTTGGCTGTTGAGTAGAACAACTACTCGTGGATCCAAACTGTTTTTATGTCTGGCTGTGGCAGCTTTGACAATCCGGAGTCGCCTTCCAGAGGGAAATGATTCAAAGAGTTTGTGGCCAGGGTGAGAGGGGTCAGAGATGATCCTGCCCGCTCGCTTCCTGGCCCTTGCAGCGTACAGTTCATCAATGGAGGGAAGGTTGCAGCCAATAATCTTCTCTGCTGATCGGACGATTCGCTGCAGCCTCCAGGTATCGTGCTTAGTGGCTGAGCCAAACCAGACCATGATGGAGAAGGTGAGGACAGACTCTACGATGGCCGTGTAGAATTGGACCATCATTGCCTGTTGCAGATTGTGCTTCCTCAACTGCCGCAGGAAGTACATCCTTTTTGACTGTGGAGTTGATGGTAGCCCCCCACTTAAGGTCCTTGGAGATGATGGTTCCCAGGAACTTAAAAGACTCCACAGGTGAAAACATTACCTGTGAATGCAATTCATCAGGTGAAAACATTACCTGTATTTCTCAGTGGAAGCCTCTGTGCTTCATTCTTCAATGCATTAGGCAGTGTTGTTTCATGATCTGATGATGACAAAATGAACTGAACAATGTGTGCAATTAATAGTGAATATGCTCAGTTCTGAATTTATAATGAAGATATTGATGAAGCAACTGAAGATAGTGGCTTAGGATTTCCTATAAGATAAAATCATTCTGATACAACACATCAACTTGTCTTTCCATTCCCATTTCAATGCAATGAAGTGCTCTAGGCTGCTTTGCAGAAGTAATGTGATAGGAGCAGATTTAGGCCATTCGGCCCCTCTATTCCACCATTCAATCATGGCTGATTGCTCTTCCCTTCTGAACCCCATTCTCCTGCCTTCTCCCCGTAACCCCGACACCCGTACAACCAAACTACATTTGACACTGCCTGCAAAGGGAGAGGCAATCGAAAGCTTGAACATCTTAAAGGAGGATTGAAATGCAGAGCTATGAAAAATATTTGGGGAAGGATTTCCAGAGCTCAGGCTGTAAGCAACTGAAGGCACTGTTCTCAAATGGAGCTATTAAAATTGGGATATACAAGGCACCAAGTTTGGCAAAGTACAGTGTTCTCTGTGGGCTGAAGGACTAGAACCATTCACAAGGTGAAGTAACAAGGGTGAACATATTGTGATCGTGGTATTGCCAATATAGTAGTGAGTGCAGAATGGTTCAGCAGATTGCACTTGGCGGCAGGTAAAGTACCGGCGGCAGAGTTTTCAACGAGCTCAGACTATGAAGGATACAACAGGAGACCATTGAAACTTTGAGGTGCAGTGGTAGCAAAAATATGGGTGAGGGTTTAACGCAGCGGATGTACTGAAGCAAGGACACAGGCAGCCAGTGATACGCAGGAAGAAGCAGGCAGGTTTGATGCTCTAGATTCAGATGCTCTGCTCAGGTTCAAATAAAATGCCAAGGTTGGTATCGATCATAACGCCAAATCTGTTCTCTTTCTAAATGACATCAGGATTGCAATATTTCAAAGGATGAGCCGTGCAAGGTCTCTGTCTGTAAAGCAACATCATTGAAAAGCGTGAAGAGTAATGCCTTCAGGATCGACTTACTGCCCAAGAAAGAGTTTGTGCCTTTATTTACAGTGAAGGAAGTTTGACAACATGTCATGTACATTGGTCAGATGAAGTGAATGTGGTTAAGTATGTCACATTGTGTCAAATTAAATCAGATTTATAAATATATCGCACAGCGGGAACAAAATCTAAATTTGACAAAATGTCTCTATGTGTAAAACCACCCATGCATTAACATTAAGAATGGTTATAAGGCATAATTCATAATTAGCAGTTAACTGTTTCTTAACACTTATCTCAAGTAAGTTCAATGTGAAGTCGTCTTGTTGAGTCTCACTGTCTGTAACTCGTTTTCACCAGTCCCACAGCCAACAATGGTCTGTTTCCTTTATCATCGTTACTTTTTTGCATGTCTTTCATTCACTCGTTCTATATCTCCCTATATCATTGTCTCTATCTCTCGTTACCCTTTCCCCAGACTCAGTCTGAAGAAGGGTCTCATCCCGAAATGTCACCATTTCCTTTTCTCCAGAGATCCAGAGGTGCTGCCTGACCCACTGAGTTAAGGGCCTGTCCCACTTGGGCGTCATTTGCGCAACATAATTTACGCGCCATGATGCATGACCCTGTCGTAACGCGCGCATGGCATGCATTACGCGCGCATGGAGCGTGATGGCATAGGCAGTAGCGCGCGGAGCCCCAGGATTTTTGGATTCTCAAAATCCTCGCGCGCCACCTGCGTGATGCGCAAATGACAGGCCCTTTACTCCAGCTTTGTGCTTCTATCTTCAGTTTAATCCAACATCTCCAGATCCTTCATACACATGTTCAATGTAATCCTGTTACAAGGATCCCCCCCCCCCCCCCCCCCCCCCCCAATCCCCTCACAAAGGAAGATGTTTGTGATATTGTGATTCTGTGCTGTAAAACGACGACTCTGACTGAAGCTACAATCTCTCCATTTTGTGTGGTTTATAGAGATTGGGAAAATAAATAAAATTGCTTTGCATTTTCCTGGTTCTAAACTGTGCACTGCAACATTTAAATTACATTAGTGCAGTAATGCCTTTATGAAATGTGGCTTTTTTTAACCCAAATCTTTGCCAAAAATTGAACAAATCTTTATCAGAATAATTGAGATAGTTATTTTCTGACATGCATCAATAGTCTGTGGCAGAGTGCTACAGCAGTAGAGTTGCTGCTTCACAGAGCCAGAGATCCGCATTTGATCCTGACTACGGGTGCTGTCTGTACGGAATTTGTACGTTTTCCCCTTGACCACCGAGGCTTTCTCCGGGTGCTCCAGTTTCCTCCCACTTTCCAAATTGTCCCTAGTCTGCAGGATGGAACTTGTGTACAAGGACCATGGTCGACACAGACTTGGTGGGCCTAAGGGCCTGTTACCATGCGGCATCTCTAAACTAAACTACACTAAGAAAGCTGCAGTTTCTAGAGTTCTGAAATTAGAAAATGTTCAGCCTAATGTGCTGTGGAAATTCATAAAATTCATTTATGCTGCGTATCTGGGGCCTTTATCAGCAAAATCTCGCTTTCACCCTGCTGCCAGATGCTACTTTTAATGAAACCAAAAGTAGTTGGCAACAGAGCAAAGCATTTTCCGAATGTTAGCTCTCCTGTTAATAATTTCATCAACCGGAAATTTGAATGTGAAACTTGGATCGAAAGCAAATATGTTTCATTCTTATTTAAATGTTATTTTAGTAATAAGCATCATGTACCATTCTAAAAATGGCTATGGGTATTTTTGGTCCTATTTCTCTAAGACTCTATTTTTGGTCTCCTATTTCTCTAAGAATCAAACTTTAAACTTATTTTGCGACCTTATTATCAACTTCCAGCTTAGTGTTTAAATGTGATAGATTTGATCTGTGTTCTGCTACTGAGGAAGTTTTATGTGGCACATACAAAGCGCCGGAGACCCGGGTTCGATCCCAACTACGGGTGCTGTCTGTACTTACTTTGTACGTTCTCCTCGTGGATTTTCTCCGAGATCTTTTCGGTTGTTATCCCAGGTCACACTCCCTGCAAGGACATACAGGTTTGTAGATTAGTTGGCTTGGTATTAGTGTAAATAGTAGAAGTGTGTGTAGGATAGTGTGAGTGTGTGGGGATTGCTAGTTGGTGTGGACTCAGTGGGCCGAAGGGCCTGTTTCCGCGCTGTATCTCTAAACTAAACTAAACTCAATTGAAATGCCCCTATCCATTTCTGCAGTGCTACTGTTCCCCTTTCTAGGAGCCTGTGTTGCATCAGCCATATTTGCATGGAAATAAAACACTTTTCCTTGATTGAGCACGATAGTTGATTTAAAACAACAGCAGGAATAAAAGATTTGTTGTCTTATTGGTCTGAAAACATGCAAAAATCTCAAGTAGGTTAGAACATTTTTTTTTGCAAACTTCATTAAATGTGACAAAAGAATATTATGATAATTCACATTAACCCCACTTCCCGCCTGATATATTGTGGATATCGTCGTTATGAGCCTATTCCACTGCGGCAACTTTTTAGGCAAGTGCATGAGACTCTGCTCTCGCCACATGGTTGTCACATGGTCGCCACATGTACGGTGATGGTCTCTGGTGAGTCTCCTCATGGTCGCGAGGAGTTCCAGCATTCTGGGAAGTAGTCGCGGCCTCAGTATGGTCGCAGCAGATTTTTCAACATGTTGAAAATTGTTCTGAGACCAAAAATTGGTCGCCATGGAGAAAATCGATAATCCTGTAGTCGTAAGTGCAGTTGTAGTGGGGTCGCCATGTAGTTATGGGTAGTCAAGGTGGTCGTAGGTAGTTTTAGTTAATCGCCTTTGCTGACCGGGCATTTTCATTAGCTCATTGGGGAAAAAAAATGTAGCAATCAAGGATAACGACCAGTGTGTGTATCTTTGTCTTATTAAAGTTGTGTGGATTCTTAAAAGTTGTATCCACCCCTTCTCCCCCACTCTCCCCCCTTCTCCCCTATTTTAAAGGACTTACCGTTCACTGTACTAGCCGTCTTAATTACAGCGCCAACCTTCCTGTTTATCGCGGTGTGTGTCTGTATCACCTTGGCTTTGTACTGTGTGAATTTCAGACAGCACTCCCCAGCTTCCTCGCCTTTGCGATGTGTTTGTGTGTGTGTGTGTGTGCTCCACTCTGACAGTCGCTGTTCCAGTTGGCGGTTTTTCAGGCGACTGTCGGCAACTTGATAGTCGCCGGCAGTCCGCTGAAAACTCGCCGGTGGGACAGGTCCATTAGGGTTATACGAGCATCCTGGAAGATTGCTCTAATTTTGTTAAAATGCCTTTTGAATATCATTCAAGTAATGCATGATAGGATTTGAAAGGCAGCAATTGTTTTGAGAATATAAAGATTTTCTTGGCTACTATATTGAAGCATCCAGTTTTACAGTGGTGATTTACACAGAAATGCAAACGCACTGCTCCAAAAATAATTGCCATCGTGCAATAAAAGGAAGGAGATCTTCCACTGACTAGAGTTTGCCCGACATCTACATCCAATCTACATACTGGAGCACACTGTTTCTCCCAGCATGATCCAGGAGATCGTCTTCCAGTGGAGGCTGGCTCCCAGCTCACCGGTGTGATCCCAGGCAGCCGAGCGTCCATCCCAGTGCAAGCAATGAGCTGCACTGCACAATGGCTTTGTCACCCAGGGAAGCCTCTGCCCCAGCTTACGGGCTGATATCTAAAATTATGTTTTAATAAAATCCAAAGAGCAACTCTCACCATTTCACTCAAAGCAGATACCAGCATGGCATTGTATACTTTGGGAGCATCAAGTAAAAATAGAATTAAAAAAGGTGATTCAGAATGAGTCAATGAGCGCAGGATGGGATGGACAGAAGGAGTGTTCTTTGAGAAGACTCCGTCTGAATTAGAATTAAGGTTCAGTCCGCCGCTGAATTTTTGTTGCTTCTGCATTCCACGCCTGAGCCATACTAGCATTGTGGCTGGAGAACTCCAGGGGTTGGAGTTGCATCGTAGTTTTAAAATTCATATTGAAAAGAAATAGATTAACTGCGGTCTGCTGCTGATCATGTCACAATTTCAGAGGACTACATATTAAACAAAACTGTACAATTGGGACATTTCTTTTGCATGCTTTGCTTGTTGAGATTGAAGCATCGAGGTTTATATTCCAAGACACATTCCGTTGTATGTTAAATTCCATTCACAGGAGAGTACAGTCAAGATTAAGGATTGGCTTCCAACATCCAATAAATTTTCATTTGTCTACACACAGGCAGATGAATACAAAATGTGCAAAACGAATGTTGTTTTGTTTTCTTACAACATAGAGGGAAGCTATTCCTCTCATTAAGTCTATGCCAGTTGTCAGAGCATTCTCATCAGTCCCATTCCCCCGTTGCTTTCCTGTAACGTATTCGCTCCTACATGCCAATTAGTATCACCTTCCACTACTACCTATTCACCTACTGGGTGACTATTTAGATCATAAGTGATAAGAGCAGAATTAGGCCATTCGCCCCATCAAGTGTACACTATTCAATCATGGCTGATCTATCTCTCCCTCCTAACCCCATTCTCCTGCCTTCTCCCCATAACCTCTGACACCCATACTAATCCAGAATCTAGTTATCTCTGCCTTAAATATATCCACTGACTTGGCCTCCACAGTCTTCTGTGGCAACTAATCCAGATTCTTTGAGAATGTAGGGTGTCTTGGACAGGTTGGGTGAGTGGGCAGATGCATGGCAGATGCAGTTTAATGTGGATAAATGTGAGGTTATCCACTTTGGTAGCAAAAACAGGAAGGCAGATTATGATCTAAATAGTGTCAAGTTGGGAAAAAGGGAAGTACAACGGGATCCGGGGATCCTTGTTCATCTGTCAATGAAAGTAAGCATGCATGTATAGCAGTCAGTGAGGAAAGCGAATGGCATGTTGGCCTTCATAACGAGAGGAGTTGAGTATAGGAGCAAGGAGGTCTTTCTGTAGTTGTACAGTTACAGATTCCTTTATAGGGCCCTAACGTGACCTTGACCACACCACAATAGAGTTGTATAGAGCATTAGTGTGTGCAGTTTTGTTCCCCTAATTTGCAGAAAGACATTCTTGCTATTGAGGGAATGCAGCATAGGTTTACAAGGTTAATTCCCAGGATGGCGGGACTGTCATATGCTGAGAGAATGGAGTGGCTGGGCTTGTATACACTGGAGTTTGTGAGAGGGAATCTTATTGAAACATATAAGATTATTAAGGGTTTAGACACGCTAGAGGCAGGAAACATGTTCCCGATGTTGGGGGAGTCCAGAACCAGGTGCCACAGTTTAAGAATCAGGGGGAAGCCATTTAGAACGGAGACGAGGAAACACTTTTTCACACAGAGAGTTGTGAGTCTGTGGAATTGTCTGCCTCAGAGGGCGGTGGAGGCCGGTTCTCTGGATACTTTGAAGAGAGAGCTAGATAGGGCTCTTAAAGATAGGGGAGTCAGGGGATATGGGGAGAAGGCAGGAACAGGGTACTGATTGGGGATGATCAGCCATGATCACATTGAATGGCGGTGCTGTCTCGAAGGGCTGAATGGCCTACTCCTGCACCTATTGTCTATTGTCTATTCACCACCCTCTGACTAAAGAAATTCCTCCTCATCTCCTTCCTAAAAGAATGTCCCTTAATTCTGACGCTACGACCTCTAGTCCTAGACTCTCCCATTGGTAGAAACATTCTCTCCACATCCACCCTCCCCAAACCTTCCACTATTCTGTATATTTCAATGAGGTCCCCCCTCATTCTACTAAACTTCCATTCTTCATTTATAGAAGACAATTTCCGTATTATGTTTCTTTGAGAAGTGGTCGGAAAGGCGAAACCCATGTGGTCACAGGGAGAACATGGAAACTTCCGCGAGGCAGCATTCAGATCATTTGGGACCTCCACTATGTCCAGTGCCACTCTGACAGCCTGCAAGAACAATGTACTCAACGGCAGTCGGTCTGCCTGTCGATGTGCTACTTCTTTGCTTTTTACTAATGTTTTCAAACTTAGTCCAAACAAAGAATCCCATCGGAATAACTTAAGTGCACCAGGGATGGGCTCGGATATATGTAAAAGCTTTTCAAATACCAAACCTCTCGAACTGTCTTTCTTCTTTTAAGGCACTGCATAAAATCTGGTCTCCCAGCGTAACTAATGTTCCCATTTGGTGGTACAACCAGCACTGATGTGATTTATTTCACTGAGGAAACACTTAGTATGAACATATTTACGGTGCACATGAAGCAAATGCATTAACATGTCACTGCAGTTCTACACTAAAATATGTTTATTCTTTTTATACCAAGTCATTTTGTTTTCTCTCATATTTCCTTATGATATAAGAGGCCACGTTGTCCAAAGAGTCTATGCCAGCTCTCAGCATAATTCAATCAGCTGCATTCCCCATTCCTCCACTGTACCCTATCCTCTCACAAGCTCAACGATGGCCCCCTGATTCTCCTACCACCTACCTACACACACAAGGAATAATTTGCAGAAATCAATTGATCTACTAACCAGTATGTGTTGGAAGGAACTGCAGATGCAGGTTTAAACCAAAGATAGACACAAAATGCTGGAGTAACTCAGCGGGACAGGCAGCATCTCGGGAGAAAAGGAATAGGTGATCTTTCGGGTCAAGACCTTTCTTCAGACTATCTTCGATCTACTAACCACTACATCTTTGGGATATTGGAGCAAACCAAGTGCTCAGCAGAAACCAAATGTGTAAACTCTACAAAAACATGACTGGAGGTCAGGATTGAACCCAGATCCTTGGAACTGTGATGCAACCATACTACCTGCCACTGGGCTCCCTTTTCATATATACTGATATATATGTGTGTGTGTGTATATATATATATATATATATATATATATATATATATATATATATATATATATATATATATATATATAAATATATATTTTTTTTATTGTGTATATATAAATATAACGCCACCATCTTGACCTGAAACGCCACCTATTCCTTTTCTCCAGAGATGCTGTGTGACCCTCTGAGTTCCTGCAGCTTTTTTTTGGCTGTCTTCCCTTTAACTCCTGAGGTGGCCCAATGATTACGTCTGTCACAAAGTTTGAACCAGTGGTGTTTATGGCTTTTCACATCCTGACACCTCACTAATGTCCACAGCAGCTGTGAGGCAGGTCGGGAGGTTGACAGAATATGCTCAGCTTGTTGGATGGTTTCAGTTGCCACACCGTTCAAGAGGCTCAGCATCCGGGACAAGCAATGCATGTGATCAGAATCATCTTTGCAGCTTTTCCGATTTGATCCAGCTGTCTGTGTGCGTTTTGCACCTTCAAACTCTCTGACAGCGGAACCAAACAAAAAAAAACGCTAATATGGAATTAAACTGCTTCACTTCACAGCAAAAGAACAATCAGTGTTCGAGTTAGAATCATGATTTATCTTCACAAAGAAAAAAAAAAGAATATCTTTTGCACATTAGTGGGTTGGTTTGGTTGAATCAAACAAATTATATATTTTTTAAATTGAATTGCAGCCTTTTCCAGGCCCTCCTTGAGATACTCTGCTGTGCAATCTTCTGTTTTTAAAGGTCAACAGAATCAAGAGTGTTTTATTTAGCAATAGTTACAAAATTTTGAGATTTAAAAAATCAAGTCTGCAATTTATCCCATCAGATAAAGCACAAAAAGAAGTTTAATGTGACACCTAATTCACTTTCATATCTTCAGTATTAAAAAGGTTATGGCCATTTTCAAACTCGGAAATTAGCATCTTGTTCCCTATTGCTTTTCCATTGACTTAACACAAAAGTTGTGATCGAGGACAGTCAAAAGCCCATAACTTTCATAAAAATTAAGAGAACTGAAATAAATTTTCAGTTATTATAGATTGAAGCATTCTGAAATAAATATGAAACAATCTTACTTGGATGACCTGAAATTAAAGCATTTAATTAGTTAGTTACCCAATTGTAGCTAATTACAAAATTCAATTACTAGATCTAAACATCTATCCATTTCTTAAGAAAATATAAACATTTTTTTAAAAGCCTAAGTGTCCAAATAACATTCACACAAGAATTCACAATAATACATGATTTTAAAATCTCATTGTCATGAATTTATAGGCCAAATTGAAGGAATTTAGTGTTTAATGCCCGTAAATTAATGGCCATTAGCTTGCGAGTGGGATTTTGTGGAACGCGATGGATTGGAACGTTGCGGTTGCGTTGAATTTTAACCCCATATAGGCAGGAAAAATACTGGCCAGTTCGTATGTTGAATAAATCACCGTTTCACTACATGAAATTTTGATTAAGGTCATCATAACAAGCAAGTTTATATGTAAAAATAAACGGTTTTCCTTTACCTGTCCCCCACGTAAAATCCGTCCCCGTTGTCGGCGTTCACGGCATTAGAAGCTAATTTTTAAATTACTCCAGTGCTGAAATTGTCGGGCGATTAAAACAAAAATTTCACATACCTTTAGCAAAACCTGGCACCCCGAGAAAATATAATTCCGGAAGGCATTGGAAAACCACATTTTAACCCCCGTCCCCCCCTCCTCAAAGGCGCCAAAGTCGCGCACACGGCCAGTGACAGAACTGCAGCGCCGCTGAAGGTAAGTTTTGTAACATACCTACAAGATCCACCTCAGGACAGGAAAAAAGTGCCTGAGAGAGCTTGGTGTGGGGCTTCACATTGACCATTACTTTCTAAGAGGTAGGCCAAATCGCAGAACTGCAGAGCCGCTGAATTTTTGTAACATACCTATTTTATTGCCATATGTCCCAGATAGAACAATGAAAATCTTATTTACAGCAGCACCACAGAATGTGTAAACATAGTACACTGTGAACAATATAATAAACAAGAAAAGCCTTTCAGGGACCCAAGCAGTCCTTTCAGGTCCGACAGAGGTTCACCTGCACCTCCTCCAACCTCATCTACTGCATCCGCTGCTCCAGATGCCAGATGATCTATATCGGTGAGACCAAGCGGAGGCTTGGCGATCGCTTCGCCGAACACCTCCGCTCGGTCTGCAATAACCAACCCGACCTCCCGGTGGCTCAGCACTTCAACTCCCCCTCCCATTCCACATCCGACCTCTCGGTCCTGGGCCTCCTCCACGGCCAGAGTGAGCAACACCGCAAGCTGGAGGAACAGCACCTCATATTCCGCTTGGGGAGTCTGCATCCTTTGGGCTTGAATATTGAATTTTCTCAATTCTGTTAACCCTTGCTGTCTCCTCCCCTTCCCACCTCTCCCTCAGCCCTCGGGCCCTGGCATTCCCTCTATCTCTATCTCCCTCCCCCACCCCAGTCGCACCAGCTTCTCATTTTCACACCACAAACAGCTTACAATGGCTTGTTCCCTTTATCACCGATACTTTTTTGCATATCTTTCACTCATTGTTCCTTATCTCTCCACATCACCGTCTATATCTCTCGGTTCCCTGATCCCTGACCAGTCTGAAGAAGGGTCTCGACCCGAAACGTCGCCTATCTCCTTCGCTCCTTAGATGCTGCTGCACCCGCTGAGTTTCTCCAGCTTTTTGTGTACCCTCGATTCTCCAGCATCTGCAGTTCCTTGTTTAAAAAAAAGAAAAAAAGTTCAATGTGTGAAAATACACACATATTCGCATATACAGATCATATACACACACGCACGCATACATAAAAAACAAACCAATAATAATAGTGTATTGATAACAATAATAGTCTATGTAGTTCTGAGCTTATTTGAGGTTGTTGTGTTTAACAGCCTAATGGCTGTGGGAAAGAAGCTGTTCCTGAATCTGGACACATCAGTTTTCAGGCTCTTGTACTGTCTTCTCGATGGCAAGGGTGAAATGAGAGCGTGGCCGGTGTGGTGTGAGTCTCTGATGATGCGGTCTGCCTTCGCAGTTGCAACACAGTATTCCCCGGCCCATCACTCAAAGTGATCAAAGCTTTTCAATGGAATGATTGTGAGAAACTATTCCACTGCCAAGTTATGCGAACAAATGGCCCATTGACAGCAAATACGGAATCCACACCAGTGCTAGCTCTTCATCAACTTCATGACACATCAAATCAACTCCAGTTTAATCAAGCTCCTGAGTACTCTATACTTTCTGGCTCTGTGCCATTCCTCAAGTCTTCAGCATGGGCATTGCTGCAGAATTAGTTGGACTTTGCCAAAAATAGGCAGAAGAGAGCCTGAAGTCAGCACGGACCCAACAATCACACATTAGCAAAAGAGAATGTCATACTCACAGTCCTCCCTGAAACCATGTCCATAGTCCAACATTTTGCACCATCCATACAGCAGAGCAACCTATGAACCATTCAGTGAGATCACCTCTACTCCTCTTGCACCAAAGGCCAATGTTCTATTTCACTTTACCAATTGCCTGCTTTGTGATCAGGGCCCGGAGCAGACCTGCTTTATTTTCTTCGCTCTGCCTCTTGATTTTCAGTTTAGTTTAGAGAAACAGCGAGGCAATAGGCCCTTCGGCCCACCGAGTCCACACAGACCAGCGATCTGCGCACATTAACACTGCCCTACACAGTTTGGGACAATTTACACATACACCAAGCCAATTAACCTACAAACCTGTCCGTCTTTGGATTGTGGGAGGAAACCGAAGATCTTGGAGAAAACCCGCGAGGTCACGGGGAGAACGTACAAATTCCATACAGACAAGCACCCAACAGGATCTAACCCGGGTCTCTGGCGCTGTAAAGCAGTAGCCCTACCGATACAACAATGTGCGCCAATCTTGTCCTTGTTTATTTTTGCATCCACAAGCCCATTTACTCTGCCAAATCTCAAACCAAGATCTTATTGGTAGCTGTGCAAATGTGTTTGTTTTGGGCTTTGACTGGCCCAGTACATCTCAATGGTGTTGAGTCATTTCAATGACTGCATAATGAAAGGAAGAGACCAAATTATAACTCCTCTTTACACCAGTCACCCTGAGCTCTGCATTTTTTTCTACTCCTTTCAATTGTACTTTTGCATCTCAATGGCCTAAACTTGGGCCTTATCCAAAAGGAAACATCAGTCTGAAGAAAGGTCTCGACCCGAAACGGCACCTATTCCTTTTCTCCAGAGCTGCTGACTGACCCGCTGAGTTAATCCAGCTTTTTGTGTCTATCTTCAGGGAAAATCAGTGCCATGAATTGTCGAGGTGTACATTGTCAGAAGAAATCTTTGCTAACAGCCTCCCCATGGCTCCCGCCTAATCCCACTCTCCATTCCTTTCAGCTGAGATAAATGTTATTTCATTAGCCAAGAGTCATATTTTACTGTGGAGTACAGAAGAACCTCTGTCCTAATCTGACACCTTCCTAGAACCATAGGTTCTAGTGTGACAGCTCATACAACTTTAATGCTGGTGATAATCAGTACAGCCCTCCAAGATATTTGTACACCTCCAGTTCTAGCCTCATGAGTGTCACCAATGTTGATTGTTCTTCCATGGGCGTCCATGTTGCTTTGACCAAGCTCATGGTAATTTATTTTAACATATGGGTCATAAGGTGCAGAATTAGGCCATTTGGTTCATCTAGTCTACTCTGCCATTCAATCATGGCTGATCTATCTCTCCCGCCTAATCCCACTCTCCTGCCTCTCTCTCCTAACCCCATTCTCCTGCCTTCTCCCCATAACCCCTAACACCCGTACTAATCAACAAGTACTAAACATCTCCTTCTGTGCCTCAGTGTTAAATGTTGTTCCTTAATAATCTTGTAAAATTCTTTCAGATGGTTATTTGTAAAAAATTGTTAAAGGAATACATATTGTTTGTGTTTAATAGAAGGTTTTAAACCTGTACAAACTGTTAGTTTGCTTCAGTTAATTTTCATCAGAATCATCCAGTCAGTCTATACCAAAGTCCAGAAATCCAATCTGATGACAATGTAAAATGCAAAAGGCCCACTCCCACTGTCCAGCTGTGGCCAAAGGATCTTGTTTAAACCAGTCTGGCCTTCTGGTCATTTTTGTCATTCATTTCTGTGGGTTATATTTCTCGGGGAAAATATATTTTTGTGAGGTCCCTCTTCATCAAATTGAATGTACTGTCTTCCCCAAGTGCAGTTTCAAACCACTGACAGTATTATGACACAGCATGAAAACAGACCCTTCTGCCCACCGTCCATTGATCATACTAGTTTTTTTCAATAAAGATAACGTGCAAACAACACACAGACAGCACCCAAGGTCAGGATAAACCCTGGGTCTTCGGCGCGGTGAGCCAGCAGCTCTACCACTGTGCCATGCTATGATGTGGATGAGATGCCTATCAAGCTACGCTTTGTATAGTCATAGAGTGATACAGTGTAGTAACAGGCCCTTTGGCCCAACTTGCCCACACTGGCCAACATGTCCCAACTACACTAGTTCCACCTGCCTGGGTTTGGCCCATATCCCTCCAAACCTGTCCTATGCATGGATCTGTCTAACTGTTTCTTAAATGTCGGGATAGTCCCAGCCTCAACTACCTCCTCTGGCAGCTTGTTCCATACACCCACCACCCTTTGTGTGAAAAAGTTACCCCTCAGATTCCTACTAAATCTTTTCCCCTTCGCCTTAAACCTATGTCCTCTGGTCCTCAATTCACCGACTCTGGGCAAGAGACTCTGTGCATCTACCCAATCTATTCCTCTCATGATCATATACACCTCTACAGGATCAACCCTCATTCTGGTATGGTGTGAGCTTTTCAAGTGTTGTTGAAGTTGCACTCTTCCAGGCAAACTGGGAGTATTCCATCACACACCTGACTTGAGCCTTGTCGACGATTGGCAGGCACGGGTTATTGATAGCGGACGATCAGCCATGATCACAATGAATGGCGGTGCTGCCTCGAAGGGCCGAATGGCCTACTCCTGCACCTATTTTCTATGTTTCTATGTAGCTAAGAACCAATCAAGTTGGTTCTTGAATAGCAGGGTAACATGTGCTAATTTCCAATCCTCTGGTAATCGATCTATTGATTGTTGAAAGATCACTATTAATGCCTCCACAATTTCAGAGGTGGTGAGGTGAGTCCATCTGGTCTAGGTGACATCTACTACACCTTTCAACTTCCCAAGTACCGTCTCCTGAGTAAAAGCAACTCCACTAACTTCTGCCCCCTGATTCTCTTGGATTTCTGGCATGTCGCTGTTTTTTCTGTTCATCTGCTATTTCTTTATACGCCATTACTACTTCTCCAGTGTCATTTTCCAGCGGTCCAATGTCCACTCTTGCCTCTCTTATACTCCTTATACATCTGAAGAAACTTTTGCTATCCTCTTTTATAATATTGGCCAGCTTACCTTCATATTTCATCTATTCTCCACTTATTACCTTTCTAGTTACCTTCTGTTGGTTTTTAAAAGCTTCCCAATCCTCTAGCTCCCCACTAATCTTTGCAATATTATATGCCTTCTCTTTTGGTTTTATGCTGTCTTTGACTTCCCTTCTCACCTCATTCTCCCACTAGAATCTTTCTTCGTATTGGGATAAAAATCTATGACAGATTTTTGTTGGTTTTCCTAATTAATTGAGGAAAATCAGCAACATAAGCTGAGACATTGTCATTTCTATTCCCCTTTTGCTGATGGAAGGAAAAGGATAACAATAAATGTTTGTAGTTATAAGATTTTTTTTCCCCATGAATTAACAATTTATAGACAAACCATAAAAAAAAGAACACAATTTGCTATTTATTCATTTAATGAACATGACATATTTTTTGCGAGCATAATATTTAGTTTAGTTTAGTTTATTGTCACCTTCCAAGAATCCTGCGTAATATTAGCAATCAATGGAGATCAGAAACAGGTACTCTTCCCATCTGCTCTTCAGTTCGAGGATTAAAAAACAAAATTATATTTACACGTGCCACATGAGCAAGTGCAAATGGTAGCTTCTCATGTTTGATCGCATTTCTTTCAATATAATCTTGGCCAGTCATACAGTATCATTTCCACACCAAGAAATTCTGTTGACTGCTGATGTATATATTCCACAGGAATTAACAAGTTACACTCTTGTCTTAACACCTTTTATTTAAAATAAGCTTGGTTTTAATCCATCAACAGTGGCCTGCTCCACAATAGAGCAATTTTCAAAATAATTTAATATATTCACTGTAATACTAACATTTTGACAATTTCAGTGATAAAGCTTAGTAAATAAGAGTAGTAAATACATTTTTTAAAATTATCATTTTGTGTTTCTGTTATTTGTACATGGGACATGACCAGTGTTGGCAGAACTATTTGGTTCGTCCTTAGTTGCTACCACACTGGTCATACCAAAGAAATAGAGCATATGAAATAAAAACAGAACAAAATGGTTTTATACTCTACAATTCTTTACTTCCTCTGCATGACAAGGACTGTGCAGTGGTGTGATGAAAATCAGACCTCTTTCAACAAAGGAGCCACATACAATTGCAGTAAATACAGAGGGGTGTGTATGCTATCTGTGCAGAGAATGTCCTCAATTACATCTTCCCAATGGGCCTAGTTGCAGCGCAGATTCTATTCATCGAGAGGTACAATGTTCTCACAACCTTAAGAAAAAGTGTTGGAAAGAGCATAAATAATATTCCAAAGACGTACAGGTTTGTAGGTTAATTGGCTTTGGTAAAATTGTAAATTGTCCCCAGTGTGTGTTTGGGAATCGCTGGTCGGCACGGACTCGGTGGGACGAAGGGCCTGTTTCTGCACTGTATCTTTTAATAATAAAGTGAAACTAAAGTAAATATTACATGCCATATTTTTGTTGTCATATGCATTTCTCATGACATAGAAGGAAGCTATTCATCCCGTTGACTCTCTTCTCTTCTGGCTCTTGGAGAAATCCCATCAATCCCTTAACCACACTTATTTTCCAGTACTTTATTCTCTGTCACATGCAAATCAACTTCCTGCAAGTCTCCTGCCTTTAACCAGAGGTTATTTATAATGGCCAATTAACCTACTATTGTTTTTGTTTGGGAGGTGAGTGGAAACCACAGCTTCCAGGGAAATCCATGAGATCACAAAGAGATCGTGAAAATTCCACACAGTCGGCACCTGTGGTCAAGATCGAACCAAGGTCATTAGAGCTGTGAAACTGTAGCACTACCTGCGGCATCACTGTCCCGCCCCATGACTCTGTCAATTGAGAGGGATTATAGAGACTCCTTCTCAAAACACCAGCCCACAACATTTGTCTCAGGTCTCTGCCTGCAATATGGAAGTTGTGATTTTAATTAACAAATCGCACACAGATCCTTCATCAGGGCAGTTGGGTCCATCCTCTTGTCAATCTCAGTGTGGACAAGTTGAGGTAAAGGAGCTGTCTCCGTGCTCTATGACTCCATGACTCTCTCCCTTGCATCTGCCCTCCGATGTGCTTTCCAGAGAATGTCATCTCCCTTCCAAAACCGACAACTCCAAGAATGGTCTTGACCCGAAACGTCACCCATTCCTTCTCTCCGGAGATGCTGCCTGTCCCGCTGAGTTACTCCAGCATTTTGTGTCCATCTTCGGTTCGATCTCAGTCATCCAGCTGCAGGAGGCAAACAACACTGGTCTTTGTGCACCCTTGCAGGCTGAGCTCCAAATCATTGTTGACTCTCTTACTGAAGCTTACATGAAAATGGACCTGGCACTAAACATCTTTAAGATGTAGATTGTCTACCAACAAATCCCTGCTGCCCAATATTGTCCATGTGAGTGGCTGGAAATTTTCAAATCTTGGTTGGAAGTCACCTCTCAGTAAAAGCAGACATTGATGATGAAATGCACTACTGCCTTCAGTCTCCCTTTGGCCTTCTGAGGAAATATGTATGGGAATGACCAAGACCATTCTCCGGACCAAGACCTTGTAGACCATGAGTACCAACTCAATGTCTCCAAGGCAGCTCTGATGCCTAACCTCTGAAATGTTTTAGAGATCTGGACAACCTAACAAAGTCATCTCCACGCACTGAAGAGTTCCCACCAATTCTGTCTCCATCAAATCCTCCAAATCCCCCGGTAGCATAAGCATTGAATGTCAATGTCCCTTCCCAGGACCACAGCCACAGCATCAAAACTCTAATTACCTGGTCGCAATTGACAGGCTAATTAAGCTGTATGTAGACACAAAATGCTGGAGTAACTCAGCGGGAGCGAAGGAATAGGTGACGTTTCAGGTCGAGACCCTTCTTCAGATTCAGCAGCCAGAACCCTTCCAACTGTACTGTCAAAGACCTCCTGCCCCACTTATGACTGTGTCCTCATGAGCCATGGAATAAAGTTACATTGCTTCTCTACTTCCTTCTTAGACCTCCTTCCCATTGAATTTCCACTAGAAGTCGAGAAGCAATGTAACTTTATTCCTGCTGACCTTCCACTCTCCCTCCCACCTCCATAACATGACGAGACCGAAAATTGACAAGAGCTACCAAGAGCAGACAGACACCTCATTTGCACATGCAATTTGAGGTTCTATTATTATCAGAGGATCCTAATGCATTTGGATGCCTTCAGCAACAATTATGAAACTACCAACATTAAAGCATTTTCTATGGCACAGCTGGACATAGCTTTCTACTCCATTTTGCAACCCATTGATGCCTGTTGTTGAGTAACCCGGCTACTGGCTCTCACTGTGGCCATGCCCTTGAATCCCTCAACAACGATCAATCTTTCAATCACTTATTTCACTTCAGCAATTTCACGACCAGCAATTTCAGACCAATTTGCTGATTATATTTCAATATGGCTTGCTCACAACTATATGTGAAAATTCAAGCTGAAGTATTTTGAAAATAACTGGTCGAGATTTTCTGTTACAATATTGCAGCAAAAGAGAACCCTCCCTCTTAAGCAAACTGTGTCACTCCCCTGAACAAACTCTTGCTGTCGGTGCATCAGGCTCACAAGCACAAAATGTGCTAATTCATGTGGCACGGTGGCGATAACCTTACTGCCTTACAGCGCTTACAGCGCCGGAGAACCGAGTTCGATTCCGATTATGAGTTCTGTCTGTACGGAGTTTGTACAATCTCCCCGTGACCGTGTGGGTTTACTTCAAGAACTTCAGTTGCCTCCGACACTCCAAACACATACAGGTTTGTAGGTCAATTAGCTTGGTATAAGTGTAAATTGTCCCTAGTGTGTGTAGGTAAGACAGTGTTACTATGCAGGGATCTTTTCACATGTATCTTTGTGTAGTGAAGTTCCTTTTTTGTATAGTTTAAGTTTAGAAAACATCTTACTAAAGATAGGCACAATCATACTTAAGTACAAGAGTGTATGAGTAGCAGATCACACTGAGACAGTCAGCAGGAGTGCCAAATTTACGGTGCCATTTTGGACTATTCAATTCCGAAGTTGGTAAAAATGTAGAGGCTTAACTTGGCCATGAAGGCCTGTTGTCATGGCAGTAGCACTGGGTTGCAGGGCCGGCCTGGTAAGGCAATGTTGTTGGTGCCCTCCACTGCCGATCCGCCACTCTGCAGCTGCAGCCAGTGTCCAACCTGCGTGCTCGGTTGTTTGAAACCGCACCTGACCAAATTGAACCCCAGGCTGCTGCAGGGCCTCCAGTGTTGCAAAAACAAACCATTTCTCCCAATGACCTGCGATGCATTACACACTAAAAATATCTGCATTTTCACTAATCTATATTACTAAAAGTCTGATCTTGACCACTTCCTGTTGTTCTGTATGGTAATTTTAGAAAAAACACTGCCGGGTTTTATAGTCCCTCCAGAAGGGGTGTGGCATTCAGGAGAGAGAATCTCAACATTTTTTAAACACTAATAACTCTTTTATTTTTCATCAATTTGTGATTTTTGGCCATCTTACTCAGAGTCCCACTCTGCTGCGCAGGACATGAGGATTTTTCCCATTGATTAAAAATAAAAGAGTTATTAGTGTTTAAAAAATGTTGCGATTCTCTCTCCTGAAGGCCACGCCCCTTCTGGAGGGACTATAAAACCCGGAAGTGTTGAGTGCCTCAGTCAGTCTCTGCAAGATGGGGGAGCGAGAGGGTCATGTCTCTCAGTCTGAGCTGTCAATAACACTGAACACAGGTCTACTAAACTGTGAGTGGTTTTACTGACCTGTCAGTGCCCTTAATGTGGTTTGAAAATATAGTTTGGAAATGCTAAAGCTATGTTGCCTTTGTTTTGGAAATGCTAAAGCTGTGTTCCTTTGATTTGGAAATGCTAAAGCTGTGTTGCCTTTGGTTCGGAAATGCTAAAGCTGGGTTGCCTAATTAAAGTTGCGTTGCCTAATTAAAGTTGCCTTGCCTAATTAAAGTTGCCTTGCCTTCTATATAATTAAAAGTCTACTCTTGCCCACTTCCTGTTTGCACTTTATATTATAACCATATAACAATTACAGCACGGAGACAGGCCCTCTCGGCCCTTCCTGTCCTTGCCGACCATTTGTTTTCCCCTAGTCCCATCTACCTGCACTCAGACCATACCCCTCCATTCCCTTCACGTCCATATACCTATCCACTTTACTTTTAAATGTTAAAATCGATCCTGCCTCCACCACCTCTGCTGGAAGCTCATTCCACACAGCCACCACCCTCTGAGTAAAGAGGTTCCCCCTCACGTTACCCCTAAACTTCTGTCCCTTAATTCTCATGTCATGCCCTCTTGTTTGAATCTTCCCTACCCTCAATGGGAAAAACATATCCACGTCAACTCTGTCTATCCCTTTCATCATTTTAAAGACCTCAATCAAGTCCCCCCTTAACCTTCTGCGCTCCAAAGAATAAAGACCTAACTTGTTCAACCTTTCTCTGTAACATAGTTGCTGGAACCCTGGCAACATTCTAGTAAATCTCCTCTGTACCCTCTCTGTTTTGTTGACATCCTTCCTATAACTAGGCGACCAAAATTGTACACCATACTCCAGAATTGGTCTTACCAATGCCTTGTACAATTTTAACATTAACATTACTATTGATTTTAGAAAAAACACTACCACGTACGGCTGTGATTTTTGGCCATCTTGTTCAGTCCCCCTCCGTTCATCAGGTGCCAGGGATTTTTCCCATCGATGAAAAATAAAAGAGTTATTAGTGTTTAAAAAATGTTGAGATTCTCTCTTCTGTCAATCATGCCATGAAGGCCACGCCCCTTGTGGTGGGAGGGGGGTGGGGCAGGACTATAAAACCCAGAAGTGTGGGCATGGCTCAGTCTGTGCAAGATGGAGGAAGGAGAGGTCACGACTCACTGTCTTTAGTGGCCTTGCACCCTGCTTGAAATGGTATGAAACTGCACTTGAATTTGATGGCCTTACAGCCTGCTTGAAATGGAATTTCAAGGAATAGCTGTGAGTCAACTGCCAGCCCACCAGCCGTGATTGAGTGAGCTGCCAGCACAGCAGGCTTGAGTGACTGAGCCGCCAGTCCAAGAATCCATTTGACCCACAATATCCATACTAGTTCTACTGCCCACAACACCCACACTACCCCCCCACTGGCCACCAATATTGGAATTGGTGGAGAGGTGAAATATTGCATTCCAACGGGTCCCACTTAGTCTGTTTTAACTAAAATTACAACAGCGGCCACTATGCTTTCTGTCCACTGGCCAATTTCTGAGAAAATGCATAAAGTAAAATGAAATAGTTCAAATTAAAATATTTCATTTAAAAAATACATAAAAATTCATCCATGTATACGTTAATCATGTTGAAGGGACACATAGAGTATTCATTGTATTCGGAAATGTATAATTATACACACCATATAAATTACTCTATCTCATGAATGCAGATGAATACTTTTGTTTTTGCCTGTTATAGAGTCACAGAGTGATACAGTGTGGAAACAGGCCCCTCGGCCCAACTTGCCCACACCGGCCAACAATGTCCCAGCTACCCTAGTCCCACTTGCCTGCGCTTGGTCCTTAACCCTCAAAACCTGTCCTATCAATGTACCTGTCCAAATGTTTCTTAAACGATGGGATAGTCCCAGCCTCAACTCGCTCCTCTTGGCAGCTTGTCCTGTACACCCCACCACCCTCTGTGTGAAAACGTTACCCCTCGGATTCCTATTAAATCTTTTCCCCTTCACCTTGAACCTATGTCCTCTGGTCCTCAATTCCCCTACTCTGGGTAAAAGACTCTGTGAATCTACCCGATCTATTCCTCTCAAGATTTTGTATGCCTCTATAGGATCTTCCCTCATCCTCCTATGCTCCATGGAATAGAGACCCAGCCTACTCAACCTCTCACTATAGCTCACATCCTCTAGTCCTGGTAACATCCTCGTAAGTCTTTTTTGGATCCTTTTAAGCTTGACAATATCTTCCCTATAACATGGTGCCACATGGTGCCTGTTCTGTACATGAGTGTTTTGCCTTTGTATTCACTAAAGAGTAGGACTTGTAGGGAAGGAAGCTGGGGAATTCAGACAGAGAGGACAATTAATTTCAAAAATAAATTACCATTTAAAAAAAGGTGGAGGTATTCAATGGTTTAGTGGACATCTAGTGGAATAAATCCCTAGGGCCTGACGAGATGTATTCCCGTTTTTTTATTGGGAGGTGATTGCTGGGACTCTGACGGAAATTCTCAAATGTTCTCATTGCACTAAGAGGTGTCAGATATCTGGAAGAGCTATACCTTTATTCAAGAAAAGCAATGGGGATAAGGCAGATAATTCCAGGCCGGTGAATCAAGTGTTGGTGGCAGTGATGTTATTGGAAAAATATGACCTTGGTGTATATGCCGAAGGATCACTGAAGACATGCAAAGGTAGATAATGTGGTTAAGAAGGCACACTGGATATTAGGTTGCATTATTTAGGCACTGCACATGAGCATGGAGGTTATAGTATGAGATGCTCTCTGTCCCGCTGAGTTACTCCAGCATTTTGTGTCGATCTTCGGTGTAAACCAGCATCTGAGGTTCCTTCCTACATGTAAAACATCATTCACATCATGGATAGGTTGCTGTGTACAGTTCATTGTTGATGTTGATTACTTTATTGTCACATGTGAGATGTTCCAAGGTATGCAATTGTCGCCACATAAAGGGGGCTGACAAAGTTACAAAGTATCCCGCGCCAGGTCCTCCTTTGTTCTCCCTCCCCCTCCCCCGTCCCTCCCGAATGTACCTCCATGCCAGGTCCTTTGTTCTTCCTCCCCCTCCCTTCACGGCAGTCCCCCCATGCCGGGTCGTCCTTTGTTCCCAGCTGCGCATAATTGGGACATAATTGCACCAAAAAAGGATGCAGTTGCCTGATAATTGCCTGAGATGGAGTGCTGCAGCACTGAGACGTACCCCAATGACAGTTCACATCCCCTGCTGTGTTCCACGCTGAGTGTCTTGCTACTCACTGTCAGTGTGGCTTCTATCGAATCCAAAGTTTCATCCTGCCTGAACTGTACATCGGCGATTTAAAGTCAGTTTTTCTCTCTCCGTTACTACTGCCAGCCCTGCTATTAATAACACATAAAACAGAAAAATAAGTATAATTTCCTCTAACTGCCTTCATTAACCCATTGGACTTGGCCTCACTCTTTTACAGTTATTCCTTTTGTCCTGCCTATCTTTCTCCACAATGTCACTGCAGCTGAAATCTAACTTCTATTTCTCTCCTTCCCAGCTCCGATAAAGAGTCTTTAATCTGACATTTTAACTCCATTTCCACAGATTCTGCCTGATCTGCCGATCGTTTCCTGCATTTTCCTGCGTTTGTCTCAAACTGCCCTTGCCCTTACTTCTGTCCCATGGTTGGTGTTTCCAAAAATTAAATTATTTAATATTTTCATTGTTATTTTCATTCATTTAAAATCTCCTGGCAAATAAAATGCACATTGGGGCAGTGCTCACTGAAATGTCTTTTGAGTTCAAATTACATCAGAGGTGATTTCTGTGGTTCAAACGGAGATGTGTGCTTTCCTAAATTTGGGCAGCTGGACAATTTTGAAAGGCAATGCACATTGAGTACCTTGTTTGGAGATGGGGGTGTAAACTGGTGTAAATATCCACCATCTATATCTCTTGTTTCCCTTTCCCCTGACTCTCAGTCTGAAGAAGGGCCTCGAGCCGAAGCGTCACCTATTCCTTATCCCCAGAGATGCTGTCTGAGCCGCTGAGTTACTCCAGCTTTCTGTATCAATCTTCAAGTACATTGAGTAGTTGGGTCGTTAAGCAATCATTTATCTGTATTCAATAGCTTGTGCTTGAAGAACACATCTTAGGCAAGTTCTGGAGAGCTATCAGTGCCTGTCAACCAGTCCTCCAGCTTTAGACATTCTTTTTCGGAAGAGGAAGGAAAGTAAAATTGTTACTTTTGTCATCAAATTTCAATTACATGCACTGGACACGTTGACCCAGATAATTTGAAACTTGCTTCAAGCACAATCTTTAGTTGTTATAAGGTTATAATCTTTTTTTTTCTTATGAATTGGTGAAGTGTGAAACTCAGTGTACACTTACAAGGTTTGTTGTTATGGATTTTCAACATCCTAATTGGATTCGGTTGTGAGTGTGCAACCCCATCTTTGATAAATGTCCAAGATTTGGAGGATTATAGTTAAACACTGATTCACATTTGTGTGGTGCCAACAAGATGTTTTAAATAACTATAGAAACACAGTATAGGTTGCAAATAATACCAATCTAATTTAAAAAATGGAACCATTACTTCAGAGCTGATGATGATTATTGAAAATGTGGCTGAGGGATTCAATTACATATTACATGTTATTCTTAAGCACTACAGAATGCAATTGTAGCATAAAATCGATAGCAGAAAGCAATTTGTACCTTGTGGGACACAGTAGTCCCAATTTTAGACAGAAATACAAGCAGTTTCCCAGAATCTCTGTCAGATTTCCTTGCATGCAAACCACCTGGTTCAGGATACTTGCGTGAGCACTTAAGTCCAAAACTTACAACCTTTCAACAGATTCTTCCAGACTCTTGTCGATTGGCACAAACCTGTGGCAATTCCACAGCACTGACACAAGGGAATTTGTCTGATAAAACTGTTATCATATCTGTTATTTGATCCATTTATTTGAGTGGACAATAATGCACGTGAAGGACTTAAGTAAAGAATAAGTAATTTTCATTGTTGTAATTAATTGATTTTAAACTAATGTTGAAATATTGATTTCTCTGACTTCAGGACCCCTCCTCTCTCTCTCTATCCCTCCCCAACCCAAGTCATACCATCTTCAGTCATCTTATTGAGTCTCATTGTCTGTAACTTGTTTTCACCTAGCCCCAAGCCAACTATGGCTTGTTTCCTTTATCATTGTAACTTTTTTGCATATCTTTCATTCATTTGTTCTGTATCTCTCCACATCATTGTCTATATTTCTCGTTTCCCTTTCCCCTGACTCTCAGTCTGAAGAAGGGTCTCGACCCGAAACGTCACCAATTCCTTTTTCCCCAGAGATGCTGTCTGGCCCTGAGTTACTCCAGCTTTTTGTGTCTATCTTTGTTTGGTTTAAGCCAGTATCTGCAGTTCCTTCATACTCAAGATGTTTTATATGTTCTTATTTGTCTTAGTTCAGTTCATTTGTTTTTACTTAGGTTTTTGCTAAATTTTGACAGCTTATGAATGTCCCTGACATATAAATGTAAAGATTTTGACAGACAGTTAAGCTGCCTCAGTCATATGTTTCAGTGTTTGTGGTTCCAGTTCTGAAGTTCTAATGTTTCAAACTGAAACTGTTCCTCCTTCCACAGATACTGTCAGTTCAGTTTAGTGTATTGTCACCAGTCCCGAGGTACTGTGAAAAACCATTGTTGCCTGCTATCCTGACAGCAGTAAAACAATACATGATTACAATCGATCCATTTACAGTGTAAGGGAATAAGATTTAGTGCAAGGTAAAGCCAGCAAAGTCCGATCAAGGATAGTCCAAGGGTCACCAAAGAGGTAGATAGTAGTTCAGTACTGTTTTCTGGTTGTGGTAGGATGATTCAGTTGCCTGTATGTCCCGCTGACACTTTCTGTTTTCATTTACTATTTGCCAGCACATCTGCTGGCAATATTTCTCCACCTCCCTTCCACGTGCCATCCAATGTTATTGCATGTGTAACATGTTGCTGTGCAAAGCCACAATGTGGAGAACTAGGATAATGAGGAGATGTCCTCATTTTTTAGGGAACAGGGGTTCTCCTCTTCCATTATAGATGATGCTCTCACTAGGGTCTCCTCGAAATTCCCACAGCTCCGCTCTTGCTCCCCCTCTTCCCACTCGTAACAAGGAAAGAGTCCCCCTTGTCCTCACCTTCCACCCCATCAGCCGTCGCATACAGAATATAATCCTCCAACATTTCCGCCATATCCCACTACAGGCCACATCTTTCCATCTCCACCCCTTTCTGCTTTCCGCAGAGACCGTTCCCTCCGCAACTCCCTGGTCAACTCGTCCCTTCCCACCCAAACCACCCCCTGCCCAGGTGCTTTTCCCTGTAACCCCTGCAGGAGATGCAACTCCTGTCCCTTTACCTCCCCCCCCCCCCCCCCCTCGACTCCATCCAAGGAAAACCCCAACAGTCTTTTCAGGTAAGGTAGAGGTTCACTTGCACCTCCTCCAACCTCATCTACCGTATCCGCTGTTCCAGCTGTCAACTCCTGCCAAGCGCAGGCTTGGTGATCGTTTCGCTGAACACCTCCGTTCAGTATGCCTGAACCTACCTGATCTCCCGTTTGCTCAACACTTTAACTCCCCCTCCCATTCCCAATCTGACCTTTATGTCCTGGGCCTCCCCCATTGTCAGATTGAGGCCCAGCACAAATTGGAGGAACTGCACCTCATAGTTCGCTTGGGTAGCTTACACCCCAGCGATATGAACATTGACTTCTCTAGCTTCAAGTAGCCCTTACTTTCCCTCTCTCTCCATCCCCTCCCCCTTCCCTGTTCTCCCACCAGTCTTACTGTCTCCGACTACATTCTATCTGTCCCGCCCACTCCCCTGGCATCAGTCTGAAGAAGGGTCTCGACCCGAAACATCACCCATTCCTTCTCTCTAGAGATGCTGCCTGTCCCGCTTAGTCCAGCATTTTGCGTCTACCTTCAATTTAAACCAGTATCTGCAGTTCTTTCCTACGCAGCAGGCCAACTCTGTTCTCTCTGGGAAATTAGCTGTAGATACATGCCGACTTGGTGCACAGGTCCCTGAAGCACATGGGCAGTACGCCACCAGCACAAAATTATGGACCAGTGAAACTTAACATCACATGGTTCAGCATGCATTATACTTGACTTGCAGTGGCGATTGCAGTGGTGCATTCGTTGCGCCACACACAATTGATGACTGTGCTGCAACATTGGTTGATATATATGTGGTAAAGATAGTTGGGTACACACAAAATGCTGGAGTAACTACGTGGGACAGGCAGCATCTCTGGATAGAAGGAATGGCTGACATTTCGGGTCGAGACCCTTCTTCAGACCCAACCCGAAACGTCACCCGTTTGTTCTATCCAGAGATGCTGCCTGCCCCGCTGAGTTAATCCAGCATTTTGCGTCTATCTTCATTGTAAACCAGGGGTGGAAGATTGCAACCTTCACGTGGTCCGCCCTGTTTCGACGAATGCAATCAACCCGGCGTGCACAATCAAGGAAGATCAAATCGAACAAGTTGTCCTACAACTTTAGGCTGGGCACGTCATAAGCAAGAAGTGTAAACCAGCATCTGTCGTTCCCTCCTACACAGAGTTCGGTGCATACACTTAAAATCAAGGCCAAAGAAGAAAGTAGCCCCACTCATGGAATGCACAAATAGATGGATTAGCACTTGCATTTTTGTTGGGGTAGTCAGTTAGAATTAACATTGATGAGGTCAATTGGGCCACAATGATAGAACAAGTTTCTGTAAATTATTCAAGAGAAGTCTTCCGCAATCTTTGGGCGAGGGTCTTAACATCACCAAATTCTCTTGGTGTTTATTTTTTATTTTTTTATTTTTTTATTTATTTATTTTTTTTAATTTTTTTTTTTTAATTATAGAAACAAAGTAATGACAAAGTACAATATTTTACAGTAATAAAAAAATTACATGATAATAATGATAAATTCATACTGTTGATATTATTTGTATTATTATTAATTATACATTTTAAGGTTGTTTATTTTATATAATTGGGAATACATGGTATTAATGATACATTCATAGTATTAGCAATATACTCATACTACCCATGATATCCATATTGTCTCTGATTTACAAATACAGGTCCCAATTTTTTGTAATTAATAATACGCAATATTAATAAAACTTCTATGATATTCATTATATTTTCATAATGTTAAGAATGTTTGTATTATTATTGACTTTAAATCCAAAAATTATTATATAATTGAAAATACACAATTTTATATAATTGAAAGTACACAACACTAATAATATTTTCATATTTTCTTGGTGTTTATTGCTGCCACCAAGACATTACGGTTATTCCTGGAGAAACTGGTTGCCTCCCCACCTTCCCCCAACCTTTCACACCACGCTGTCCAGTAATTTACCTCACCAGTGCTCTTCAGCATCGCCACCATGACAAGCCCAACTGAATGTGAAAAGGCAATTTTATTCACAGTTGTACGTGCAGATTGCAAAATAACTAGTGGTTAACATGCGCAACTGGGGAAAGGGTCTCTAATAATTTGAGATCACAACATGTGCGGTGGAAAAAAAAATATGTCAGGAACTTTCTGATCATTTTCCTTTGGGTATTAATGCAAATTCTGAACGTGTGGATGTTCATAAATATAGGATTAAGTTCATTCAAGTTTCTATGCTTGGACAGTTAGCCCTCCGTACTGAAAACAGAGATTTACCACTGGCAGGGATTAGAAGAAATTCCTTCACCCAAAGGCTGGTGAGCCTTCACAACCCAAGAGGTTTATAGAGACTCAGATGTTGAGAATAATCAAGACAGAGGCTGATACACTTTAACATATTCAAAGATATGGAGCTAGTGCAGAACAGTAGTGCTGATATAAAAGACCAGCTATATTTGCCTGATAACCATATAACCATATAACAATTACAGCACGGAAACAGGCCCTCTCGGCCCTTCCAGTCCGTGCCGACCATTTGTTTTCCCCTAGTCCCATCTACCTCCACTCAGACCATACCCCTCCATTCCCTTCACGTCCATATACCTATCCACTTTGCTCTTAAATGTTGAAAGATGAATGGTGGAATATTCATAAGGAGCTGAATGTTCCTATCTCAGGCGAGCTGAATGTTCCACGTCTGCTTCTGTACCATATGTTCTCATTAGCAGGAAAACTGCAGAATGAATCCCAAAACATAAATCAAAAATTCCAAAAAGTTAACCAGAAATGGGCTGGAAAAATATTCACTCCTTTGTGAACCAGCTGTCTCAAGAGACGAAGGGAGAAAATTGGTAAGGTTGCACAAACATCAAAGAGAGAGATTTTGAAAGAAAAACTGTACCAGCTGTCAATGTTTTTTCTCACCTCAGTCATAAATGACCTCCCCTTTATTCTAAGACTATGACCCCTGGTTCTGGACTCGCCCAACATTGGGAACATTTTTCCTACATCTAGCTTGTCCAGTCCTTTTATAATTTTATATGTTTCTATAAGATCCCCCTCATCCTTCTAAACTCCAGTGAATACAAGCCAAGTCTTTTCAATCTTTCCTCATATGACTGTTCCGCCATCCCAGGGATCAATCTCGTGAACCTACGCTGCACAGCCTCAATCACAAGGATGTCCTTCCTCAAATTAGGAAACCAAAACTGTACTCAATGCTCCAGATGTGGTCTCACCAGAGCCCTATACAACTGCAGAAGAATCTTATAACAGTTATATCTGCCAGGCTTAGAAACATGGCACGCTCAATCACTATTTTGTGCTGTTGTTTCACATGCAAGGAACTTGGAGAGGGAAGGAACTTAAGAGAAGGTACCTGGAGAGGGAATGGTTTGAGTGGGAAGGGATGAGTGGAACAAGAAGTTGTGGAGGGAGTGTTCTCTGCGGAAGGCGGAAAGGGGGGGGGGAGATGGGAAGATGTGATTAGTGGTGGGATCACGTTGGAAGTGATGGTCATGTTGGAGGATGATGTATTGGATGCGGGGACTGGTGAGTTGAAACGTGAGGACTAGTGGGACTCTGTCCTGGTTGCATCTGGGGTGGATGGGGATCTCGAGCAGAACTGTTTTCATGCTGCCCAGCTTTATGACACCGTGATTCTATAAGTTGGGGAGAATCCTCGTGGATATGCCGAATCTTCTCAGGCACATACGAAGGTAAAGATGTACACTGATGCACTTTTATTGATCACTGTGTCAGTATATAAGTATAAGGTTTGGTTGCTGACGATATGAATGCCCACAAACGTGAAGATGTCAATCATCACTACAACAGCTTTCTTGTTAAGGACAGGGTTGTGTTCGCTGCCTGAGGTCAACAACCATCTCTTTTTCGCCTTGCCGATGTTGAGGCTTTGGTTGCTATCCTGACACTATGAGAAACGGTTCTTGATCTCTTTCCTGTACTTTGTCTCATCATTGTTGTAGATCCGGCCAACAACAGTGGTATCATCCGCGAACCTATACATCGAGTTGGCGCAAGGCTTGACCATATGTAGGGAATAGAGTGGGGATTGAGACAACAACCCTGAGGGACATCAGTGCGGGAAATGTTGTGAGGGTCAGGGTGCGGGAAATGTTGTGACCAACTGAGGTCTGCTAGACAAGAAGTCCAGAAGCCAGTTCCAGTTGAGCCCAAGGCAAAGATCCACTTGTTTAGAGGAGGGCCTCATAGTGGTGCAGTGGTAGAGTTGCTGACTTAGCGGTAGAGTTTGTACGTTCTCCCTCTGAATGCGTGGTTTTTCTTTGGGTGCTCCGGTTTTCTTTCACATTCTGAAGACGTGTAGGTTTGTAGATTAATTGGCTTCTGTAAATTGTCCCGATTGCGTAGGGTAAAACTAGTGTATGGGTGATCGTTGATCTGTGCACTCAGCAATAGTCGGTGGGCCAAGGGCCAGTTTTCATGCTGTATCTCTAAACTCCAAACTGAGTTGATTTGCCATTGTCGGTCGAAGGATGTGATGGGTTATGGAACGTGCAGAAAAGATTCACAACAATATGGCCTGGATTGGAGGGTTTGAGTTATAAAGAGAGATTGAAGAATCTGGATCTGTTTTCCAAAGAGCACCGGAGGATAAGGGGCGACATGATAGTGATATGTATAATCACCAGGGGCATGGATAAGGTAGTCAATAGACAATAGGTGTAGGAGTAGGCCATTTGGCCCTTCGAGCCAGCACCATCATTCAATGTGATCATGGCTGATCATCCCCAATCAGTACCCCGTTCCTGCCTTCTCCCCATATCTCCTGACTCCGCTATTTTTAAGAGCCCTGTCTAGCTCTCCCTTGAAAGCATCCAGAGAACCTGCCTCCACCACCCTCTGAGGCAGATAATTCCACAGACTCACCACTCTCGGTTCCCTCATCTCCGTTCTAAATGGCTTATTCCTTATTCTTAACATGTGGCCCCTGGTTCTGGACTCCCCCAACATCGGGAACATGTTTCCTGCCTCTATCGTGTCCAAGCCCTTAACAACCTTGTATGTTTCAATGAGAAAATACCTCTCATCCTTCTAAACTCCAGAATGTACAAGCCCAGCTGTTCCATTCTCTCAGCATATGTCCCACCATTCCGGGAATTAACCTTGTAAACCCTGCACTCCCTCAATAGCAAGAATGTCCTTCCTCAAATTAGGGGACCAAAACTGCACACAATACTCCAGGTGTGGTCTCGCTAGAGATCTGTACAACTGCAGAAGGAGGTAGCCAGATTTACCACAGTAGGGGCATCAAAAATGAGAAAATACAGGTTTAGGTTGGATGGGAGGAGATTTAAAGGGGATCTGAGGGATGAATGTTTTGACATAAAGAGCGGATGGTATCTGGAATGAGCTGCCAGAAGAGATCGTGAAGGCAGGAAAGTAGCAACATTTAAGAGGCAGATGCACAGGTTCTTGATTGAGCAAAGAATGGAGGAATGTGGGATTAATGCTGGAAAGTGGGATCAGTATAGACAGGTATAATAGTTGGCACAGATGTGGTGGGCCAAAGAAACAGTTTCCTTGTGTAACGTTTGACCCTGTACCTCTATAATTGTATGATAATCAATAGGTTGGCCATATCTGGAGTAATGTGTAAAATTCTGGTCATCACATCAACTTTTCCAGATACCTCTTAAATGTTGTTACTGTTCCTGCCTGTTTCGTCTTTCCTTACTAATGGCTTGGTCCATCTTTGTTAATGTTAGCACTCCTCAGGTTTACTGCACCTTTTGGCAAAACACTAAGTCGATCCCTTTCAATAACAATAATCCATCCTTGCCAACTCATGCCTCACACCCTCTGGAGTTTGCTTTGCTTAAGTTTGGTTAAACTTCATTTTCAGATTGAATAGAAATCACTTGTAGTCTTTATACATAATTCTATCATATTATGATCACTATTCCCCAATTGCCCATTAACTCCTGGATCATTTATTAAACTTTCCTAGATGCACAGTAGTAGCCTGTCCCCCTCATTGGTTCTTCAACATACTGATTGAGAAAACTATTTACCATACGCCACATGAATCTGTCCTCCATAATCGTGCCACCATTATCGTTAACAATTTCTGAACATAAAGTCCCCTGAGATTAATGCATAACCCTTTAAAATGCACCTCTACTTTCTGTTATCCACTGTGCAAAAATATTTCCATTTGAAAGTGGTTTTGATGAAAGAGGAGGCTTTCAACATTTAGTTCTGAATATTGAATTTAAACAAAAGAAATTCTTAAATAGCATCACACAACAATTCATGGTGTTTTATTTAAATAAACTCGGTTCATAAAGGTTTCTGAACGTTGGTTAATATTAAAAATCCAAATATAGTCTCTCATAAAGCAAATGTGCATTTATCTCACAATAGCAATATTTGTTTTGCACTGGTTTTGTATTTATTGCATTTTGCAACATGAAAATAACTGCAGTAGCTTTCTTTATTGATCACGTGATTTAGAAAAATAATCATTTTTCACCAGGCGACAGATATGCAACAAAAGCTGCTTCTGGATATAGCTGATGACCTTTCCCCACTGGGACTTGCACTTGAAGCCCTGCCAGACTGATGGAATGAAAGCCCCCTCTGTCCGAAGTCTATAAGGATTAGATGTGAAATATGCTGGAATAGTTAGAATCAAGTTCTAAGTGAGCAGGATCACAAAATACAAAATGTACTCTAAATTGACTGCCTTGCAAATGCCCACCACACCTTCACAGATGCCGGCTGTCCTCGGGTTCTGTATGCAAGAGGCCAGTCGTCATGTGTGGTAATTGATAAGAGCACCAGGAGCCCCATTTTCCTCTGAGCTTTCTGCTCAGCTATTCCTATTCTTCACGTGGCATCCACCCACATGCATTGCACATTGCTGGTCATTGTGTGACAACCCAGGTGCAAAATCTCTGTCTGTTTATTCCTCTTTTCTTTGGCTCGGGAATAATATAGCCCTCGAGAATACCTTCTCTTTCAACTACTGCTAAATTAGCGAAATGCAAGCTTTGACCCTGTGACCTTTCTTTCTATGTGATTCCTTTTCACACAGGACACTATAATTACTAACCAAGCCAAAAATGCACCTTAAATACATTTTTAATTGAACCTTGACTATATTTTACAATTAGAATACTCGCTATGTGGACCTTTTCTTAACGCGTAAGCATAAATTAACTTTTAAAACTGCATAAAACATCCAATCTAAATATAAGATAAACACAAAATGCTGGAGTAACTATGCGGGACAGGCAGCATCTCTGGAGAGAAAGAATGGGTGACGTTTTGGGTCGAGACCCTTCTTCAGACTATCTAAACATAATCCTGACAATAATAAGGAAAATCTGCATCAAATACCCTTCTAATTGTTATTATTCCATCAAAATATCTGCTATTGTTCAATGCTCCAAAACTTCCAATATTCTTAGGGTGTAAAATATGAAATAAATAATGTAACCAAGGTAACTGTATTAAAATATTTTACATAATGCTTGAATGGTAGTTATTCCAATCATCCATGTGGTTAAACCTCTTACAGCTTAAATCTTATATGAAGCCCTCTGGCTTTAAATTATGCAGAATGGTAATTCGTTACATTTCTCCTCAATGCTAACAACTGTTTTATAACTGAGATATTTGCATCTTTTAGTTAAGAGCAGGAAAAAAATCTTCCTCCCACTCACGCCTCCAGTTCCTGGTAAGTTGTGTACTGAATGAATGACATATGTACATAAATAGATTGGTAGGAGTTTGCTTTTCCACTCGGCTCCAAAGATGTCAAAACCCAAAATGAATCTGAGATTTCTAACTCGTTTTGAACCCAAAGTGTTAATCTGTAGATAGTTTTTACATTGATATGTTTTATAATATATAAACAGTTCTCTACTCCCATTTGAGCAATTCTGAATTTCACAGCAGCTGAATGCAAACTATGTAAACTACCAAATTTTCTTGTACACTGTATTGCTCATGATGCAGAAGGAGGCCATTTGGCCCCGAGTCGATGCCATCTCTTAGACCATTCCATCAGCCCCTTTCCCCAAAATCAAAGCACCATCCAAATCTATGCAGTCACAAAGAGACAGTCAGCTCTCGAGGTGAGGATCGAACATATGTTACTGGAGTTTATTGGTGGAGTTTTGCATGTGTAGATGAAAATGACACAGAGCACAGGCACATGCTTACACGTGCATACGCATGCATGGGCAAGCACACAAAAATGCATGTGCAAACCTGAACACACGTGTGTATACACAAACACATCCGGCATGCACAAACACATGCACACATACACATGCATACAGAACCAAACACAACATGAAACTGTTTAAAAAAGTATTGAATGACACTGACCATATTTGATCTGTTTTTAGATGTGCTTTCTGGAAATGCGGTCAAATGAATGAAGGTTGAAAGAATGAAGTGTTTTCCAGGCTTTTCAATGGTCTGTGATGGAGGAAGCAAGGTGCATAATGGAGCCTTGGTAATAACACATAGTGTCATAGAGGTTTACAAGTCCTTTGGCTGAACTCCCCTGAGCCGTCCATGGCCCCACCATTGTTCTCTGCTGCCCCAGGCTGGGTCCTCCCATTGCTCTCACCAGTCCCTCCTCACTCTCGCCGGTCCCACATCACTCTCAGTCCCTCTTCACTCTCGCCAGTCTCTCCTCACACTCGCCGGTCCCACATCACTCTCAGTCCCTCTTCACTCTCGCCAGTCTCTCCTCACACTCGCCGGTCCCACATCACTCTCAGTCCCTCCTCACTCTCGCTGGTCCCTCCTCACTCTCGCTGGTCCCTCCTCACTCTCAGTCCCTCCTCACTCTCAGTCCCTCCTCACTGTCAGTCCCACCTCACTCTCAGTCCCTCCTCAATCTCGGTCTTTCTGCACTCTTGGTGGCGTGGTTCCCGAGGATGACGGTGGCTCGGGGCCGATTCAAAGTCTGTGATGGGTGAGCCGGGCCTACCAGGCAGGTCGGACCGCAGTGGGCAAGTCCTCCTCCTACCTCTGACTGCAGTGGGCGAGTGGGGCCTTTGTGCTGGGGGTGTCCCGGCCCGCTGCTCGCCAGGAGTGTCCTTTAATGTAATTCCCTTAATTCCATGAATGTAATTCCCTTAATGTAATTATAAAATCTCTTTGGATTATCCTTCATATTACCCGCCCCCTTTTTCCCTCCTGATTTCCTTCTTTAGCATTGTTCTTCAGTTCCCGAAACTGCTCCAGGGGTACATTTGATCCCAGCTACCTACACCTGCCCCTTGCCCTCTTCTTATTCTTGACCAGAACCTCAGTTTCTCTTGTCATCCAAACTTCCTCACACACACCTGCCTTGCCCTTCATTCTAACAGGAACATGCATGTCCTGAACTCTAGCCACCATACTTTTAAAAGCATCCTACTTTCTGGATGTTCCTTTTCCTACAAACAACCTGCGCCGATCAATTTGAGTGAGTTCCTGTATAATATCATCAAAGTTGGCCTTGCCCCAATAAAAAAAATTAACTTGTGGGCCCACCCTGTCTTAACTAGCTTCAAGCTAACAGAACCAGTCAACCCAATAACATGTTTCTTAAAGCAGTAACCTCCTTAAAGTAACAATGAAAACTAATGCTTCCTACACCTTCTGGATGTTGTAGAAGTTCTTCCTGACTGAGAGCAGCTGCCTTGGATTAAGCAAGGTATTTTAGACAATAGATGAAGGGAAGCTACTATACGTATTTTCTACTGAAGTTGTGAAAATAACTTCTGAAACATATCAGAGGGTTTTTTGGGGAACTTGACAACATTTGACAATATCCACAACATTTCCGACACACGTTCTTTGTTAATTTCATTCACAACAAGTGATCCTTCACCTTGTTGGGCTCCTTATATAGCAGTCACCAAGGGGAAAGTGTATGCATGGTAAACACAAAAAGTAGGAGTAAATCAGCGGGTCAGACAGCATTTCTAGAGAAAAGGAATCGGCAGTGTTTCAGGTCAAGACCTTTGTCTTGACCTGAAACATCGCCTATTCCTTTTCTCCAGAGATGCTGTCTGACCTGCTGAGTTACTCCAGGTTTTAGCGTCTATCTCCGGTTTAAACCAGCATCTGCAGTTCCTTCCAACACAAGTGTGTGCATGGTCCTATTTATCTTGCTAGTGGTAGTCATCTGCATGAATGAGAAATGGAAAGACAAAAGGGAGGTGTACTAGAAACATGCGGGACGCGAGACGTCCTATCCCACCAGCGTTTCACAGTAGCTGTAATAACCTCAACACTATTCACTGTGACTTCACACATTCAGCAGAAGAGGATGAGACATATCCATGTCCCATGAAAAATGTATCTAGTCAGGATTTGGGCAACACGGTGGTGCATCGGTGGAGATGCTGCCTGACAGCACTTGGAGCACCAGAGACTCGGGTTCGATCCCGATTACGGGTGCTGTCTACATGGAGTTTGTACGTTCTCCCCGTGACCTTCGTGGGTTTTCTCCGAGCTCTTCTGTTTCCTCCCACACTCCAAAGATATAAAGGTTTGTAGGTTAATTAGCTTGGTGCATGTGTAAAATTGTCCCGAGTGTGTGTAGGATGGTGTTAGTGTGCGGGGATTGCTGGTCGGCCCGGACTCGGTGGGCCGAAGGGCCTGTTTCCGCGCTATATCTCTAAACTAGACTAAATTATTTGAATGATGATAAACCTGCAGGTCTTTGATTTATCAACTTAAACCAAAATCAGATTTAGTGAACAATAATTAAAACAAAAATTAGTCGTGAACATGGCACGTGTTATAAGCATGGCATTAATTCTTACTTTTTCACCAAAATGAATCCAGGCCACGTTTAATTCCCAGTCTGAAATGCACTGCCCATTATTATTACATCACCTGGACTGACCTGTTTCCTCTCCCAGTCACTATTTGATGCATATCAAATATACTGAAAAATCACTCGTCTGAATTCCCTGACTATGTTGAAGCCATATCAAATTTCTTTAATACATTTTATTTATTCCATTTATTTATTTATTGGGTTTGCGAACATTTCGTAAATATTTCTTGAAAAGATACTTGCTTCATAAGGATTTGATTTTCTAACTATGCTCAATTATATCGTAGATTCTCTGTAATATCACTGAACACGTTTAGCAAACCGACCAAAGTGTGTATTGGTAACTCGAAAACGGTGGTAACTATGGTTTATTATTTTTTACATGTGCAAAAACAACATACTTTAAAAAACATTGCTTGCCTGCTATCCAGTTAAATATACTATACATGAATACAATCAGGCCATACCCAAGTGCAACAGGTGGTGCAAAGAGAAAAATACCAGAATGTAGAATATAGTGTTACAGTGTTATAATATTATAGCTCCAGAGAAAGCACATTACAAAAGTGCCTGGGATGCAACAAGGTAGGTTGGGAGATCAGGACTTCACTTATAGGTGAGGCTTTATAAGGCGCTGGTCAGGCTGCATTTGGAATATTGTGAGTAATTTTGGGCACCATATCTAAGGAAGAATGTGCTGGCTCTTGAGAGGGTCCAGAGGAGGTTTACAAGAATGATCCCAGGAATGAGTGGGTTAACTAATAAGGGGGGAGGGCACCACATTGAAATAAACAGAATAGTGAAACGCTTGGATAGAGTGGATGTGGAGAGGATGTTTTCACTGGTGGGAGAGTCAAGGACTTGAGGTCATAGCCTCAGTTGTTCCTTTCAGAAGGAGATGAGGAGGAATTTCTTTAGTCAGAGGGTGGTGAATCTGTGGAATTCTTTGCCACAAAAGGCTGTAGAGGCGAAGTCAATGGATAATTTTAAGGCAGACATAGATAGATTCTTGATTAGTACGGGTGTCAGGGTTACAGAGAGAAGGCAGAAGAATGGGGTTAGGAGGGAGAGATAGATCAGCCATGATTGAATGGTGGAGTAAACTTGATGAGCCAAATGGCCTAATTCTGCTCTTATCACTTGTGACTTTATGATCCGTAGCTTATGAGAGGACGTTCAGTGGCCTAAATGCAAGGCAGTACAGCAGCGCAGCTGGCAGAGCTGCTACCTCAGACACAGGTTTGATCCTAACCTCGGGAACTGTCTTTGTTGAGTTTGTATATTCCCCCTGTCCCTGCTTGGGTTTGCCCCGGATCCTCTGGTTTCCTCCCACATGCCAAAGACATGCGGGTTTGTAGGTTGATTGACCTCTGTAAATTGAGTGTGTTGAGAATGGACGAGAATGTGGGATAACATAGAACTAGTGTGATTGGATGACTGATGGCCTGTGTGGACTCGGTGGGTCAAAGGACCTGCTTCCATCCTGTATCTCTAAACAAAGGGGAAGGAGCTGTTTCTGAATTGGGTGGTACATGATGTCAAGCGTCTGTATCTTCTGCCTGATGGGAGAAAAGAGATAAGGGAATGACAGGGGTGTACAGTCAATTGTCCTTGTTTATGTTGGCTATTAAATACACTGGAAGAGTTCTAGTCCGAATGGCTTGCTTTTCATTCTCATACAGGATCCTTTTGTTCAGGCTCACTCTCTTAAGATTACTATTAATTTTTATTGTGCTATCTTCTGCAACAAAATACATCTCCATAAGTTATTTGCATGGCTCATGCACTCGATCATTTCCATCAAAGCCGTTAATGTTGCTTGAGTCTGAGCAGCCTCATTCCCTCTTCACTTGGTAACAACATTAACAACATCACACCAGAACACACAAAGTTTTTCCATTTGGTGTATAGTGTTTTGTGTTTAATGTCATTGGTCACAACCTCTGATTCGTTGAACTTACGATAGCAATTTTAGTCTCATTTAATATTAGTCTAATTCCCGATACTATTCTTGTAGTACTCTTGCATATCCACAGTCACTCTGGTGGGTAAAGTGCCTCTGCTTGCTTTTGTCGATAAGAATTGTCCTCGCCCAATGCACACACCTGGGTGCTTGGGTGCAGAGGTTTCTCTGCAGAGGTTTGCAGTGGTTTGCCCACACTTACCAGTATTCACTCAGACTCAGCCCCCTCGGATGCTCATGGTTGATGCCAGTGCCTCAGAGTGTGGCCATGAGCTTCAAGGTAAATGACAAGCTCCATTATTTCTGATTCACTTGAGGTCCATTCTTAACATCTTCACTGCAATTCTTTGCAGAGGTACATGTTCCCTGTTCTAACCTGGGAAAATATAAGGATAAACAAAAAAGATATATAAGAAAATATAAGAAAAACACAAAAGAACACAGAGAGCTGCTGGAACATGCAATTAGTTTATTACGTTCTGTAGCTGCACTGTGCATGTGCACAGGCTACGAAGGGGTGAAAAGACAGGTTAAGTGAGTGGGTTGAAACCTGGAAAATGGAATATGATGTGGAAAAATGTAATATTGTCCAGTTTGGCAGAAAAATTAAAAATGAAGCATATTATCTAAATTGTGAGAGTTTGTCGAGGTGTGAACTACAGATGCATCAGGGTATTGTAGTGCACAATTTGCAAGAGTCTAGTATTCAGGTGCAGCAAGGTATTGAGAAAACTACCAGAATGTTATTGTGTCTTGCAAGAGGAATTGAATATACTGGCAGGAAGATTGTGCTTCAGGTATGTAGGATGTCTGATACACCATTTTGGTCTCCTGTGAAAAGAGAACTTTTAACAGTGAAATGGATGGAAAAGGATAAAATAAGTATTTTTATTGGTTGCTCAGCATCTGTTGTTGTAATATCGTCCAATTCAATTCACTTCAATTCAACATGATTGTATAATATTTCATGCGTATCTCAGTTTCTGGCCGTGTTGTAAAATTTCTGCTTCAAATACGCATTGTGCTTTATTCTTCCAGGTGGACATGTAGAAATGGAAGATGAACGCTAAAAGCATTTTCCATTTAATCTGTTTGCGTTTTTCCCCTTGAATTGTGGGCAACGTATTATAATCTGTTTCCATCTTGAGATTGCTTCATGTTGCAGTTGCTATGGGAACAACAGGACAGTTTGTGCTGCGGTTGCTATGGAAAAGGAAGTTCACATATGTCACGATGATGATGATGATGATGATGATGATGGTATTGGGCATTATGGGTGGTTCCTTTGAACGTATACTGTGAGCACAATTGCTTCCTTTCTCTTACTTAAAATTAAATAAGCAATAAATACGTTCAATTAAAATGCTTTCCCAGAGAGTTTGCTTAAAAAAAAATCTGTTTGAATAGTTTGCTCTTGAAAAGGATTTGTGTTTTCCTCTCAGGAGCATCTGTTCCATAGAAAACAATCCAAGTCTCTCCAACCTCTGCCTGTAACTGAAACCCTCTAATTCAGCCCACATTTTGGTAAGCCTCTAGTGCTCCCTCTCCAAAGCCTTCACATCTTTCCTCTCTATGGAATTGTCCTACACCATCCCACAAGGGGCAAGCATTGACACAGCTGGTGGGTTCGGTCTAGTACTATCTGTGTGGGGTTTGCGTGTTCTCCCTGTGGCTGAGTGCCTTTCCTCCAGATGATTTAGTTCCCTTACACATTCCAAAAATGTGCAGGTTTATTGGCTTCAAAATTGTCCTTGGTGTGTAGATACATATGGGAAGAGTTGACTGAACTATGTGAGGAATAACTGTGTAGGAGGTAACTGCAGATGCTGGTTTAAACTGAAGATGAACACAAAATGCTGGAATAACTCAGCGGGACCCGAAATGTCACCGATTCCTTCTCTTCAGAGATGCTGCCTGTCCCGTTGAGTTACTCCAGCATTTCATGTCTATATATGTGAAGACTAAAATTTGTTACGGTGAAATTAGTGTAAAAATGGTCGGTATGAAAACTTAAAGCACAAAATTCAAATGGCAAGTTATACTTAACGGGTTAATGTTGGAAATGCAAAGGCAAAGATTTAAAGACTGCATGGATGACCACCAAAAATTGTTCATCCCTGTCTGGCGAAAAAATAAAACGGGGAAGGTGGCTCAAATGTGGCTAACAAGGGAAATCAAGGATAGTGTTAAATCCAAGAAAGAGGCATATAAATTGGCCAGAGGAAGCAGCAAACCGGGGGACTGGAATTTAGAACTCAGCAGAGGAGGACTAAGGGATTAATTAAGAGGGGGAAAAAAGAGCATGAAAGAAAGCTTGCGGGAATATAAAAACTGACTGTAAAAGCTTCTTTAGAAATATAAAAATCAAAAGATTAGTGAAGACAAATGTAGGTCCCTAACAATCAGAGACAGGTGAATTTATATTGGGAAACAAGGAAATGGCAGAACAGTTGAACAAGTACTTTAGTTTTGTCTTCACTGAGGAAGACGCAAACAATCTCCCAGAAATACTAGGGGACCGAAGATCAAGTGGGAGGGAGGAACTGAAGGGAATCTTAACCCATTCCTGAACGTAAGATTGCCCCCCTCAGCAGTGGACTTCCAAGTTCCAACTGCAATACCAATTCGACCTTCCCTTCCTGTTGAAAAGTCCCATTGAGGTGAAAAGTTCAGAGTGTGTCTGTCTTGTAACTTTGTATTGAAGTGTGTTGGAAGCTGGGAGGAACGAATTTTAACAGTAAAAATCTTGATGTTGGCATTTTTTTAACTTTAATCGCAAATAACGTGAAATATAGGTGAAATCCAGTGAAGCTGATCACTGTTAGCTGAGCCATTGTGACATCATCAGTTGAAACTGGTCATTTTGAATTCAAAGTATTTTGATTTTTTTAAACGTTAATCAGTAATAAGTTGAGAAATAAAGCATAAAATGTTCAGTGAAGGTGCTCTGTGCCTAGAGGGGAAAAATGTGAATCAGAATATGTAAAAATGTTATCGTTACCATGTAGTGTTTTTGCGAAGATGTAAAGACAATCACATATACACACATACAAGATCAGAGTTTTAAGTATATGATGATACAATCTTTGAAATGATTATTTAAAAAAACTTTTCGATTTTAGTTTCTCCTTTTCCTTGCCGCAACTTTTTTTCTGTTTTATTTGCAAATCGTGCAACTTTTCCAACTTGGACATATTTGATTTGTGGTCTGTAGTTAATATTAAACATTTGCCAACAAGTCATCAATACTACAAAACGTAAAAGTAATAGCTCTGTCCCATGGTATGAGTTCATTCCAAGAGCTCTCCTGAGTTTAAAAAAAAATCAAACTCGTTGTAAGCACGGAGAATGAACGTAGCGGGTACGTCGGAGCTCGGGGACGTCACTTAGCGGCTCGTAACGCTAACGGCAGGTAAGCACGGGAAGACTCGTGAAGATTTTTCAACATGTAGGTCCGAGACCCCCGAGTACCGACGAGTGGCCATTACCGTAAATTTCCGAGTTCGAATCAGGGCAAACTTGGGAGAACTCTTGGAATGAATTCGTACCATGGGACAGGGCTTTAAATCATCCACAGTTTGACTTCAGGATTTCCTTTTAGTGGTGTTACTGGCTCCCTGCTGCTCATGGACGGATATCTGGTGCCCTTCCAGGTGGGAATCCTGCTTCAATAGGCAAAAGCTCGGAGCAAAGGATGCAAGCAAGTTTGAAGGAATGGTCTCAGTTTAGTTTATTGTTACATGTATTGAGGTACATTGAAAAGCTTTTGTTGTAACCAGTCAGCAGAAAGACAATGCATGATTACAATTGAGCCATTTGCATCATGACCCACTGGTCAACCTGAGGAGTACTTTTAGCAACAGTGGTTCCACCAAAATACAGTACAGAACGCCACAGGAGATCCTTCTTCCCTGTGGCTATCAAACTGTACAACTCCTCCCCCTTCTGTCATGGAGCAGACTGGCTCCCCCACCCCCCTCCCCAATCTTTTCCACTCGTCCCTCTAATTTCATGTTTCATGTATCTTGTGTTTTATGACTGTTGGCAGATCAATTTCCCTCTTGGGTAAATAAAGATCTATCGTATCATATCGTATTTACATCGTAGGAAACATAATAAGGGAATAATGTTTAGTGTACGGTAAAGCCAGCAAAATCTGATCAAGGAAAATCCGAGGGTCATCAAAGAGGTAGATGGTAGTTCAGCACTGCTCTATGTTTGTGTTAGGATGATTCAGTTGCCTGGTAACAGCTGGGATGAAACTGTCCCTAAATCTGGAGGTGTGCGTTTTCACACTTCTACACCTCTTGCCTGATGGGAGAGGGGAGACGAGGGATTGACCAGGGTGCGACTCATCCTTGATTATGCTGCTGGCCTTAATGAGGCCGCATGAGGTATACAAGAGAAGTGAGGTTGGTGGCAATAGAATGGAGTGAAGTTCCAGTGGTTGCAGGTGCCCTCACAATATTTAAGAAACATTTGGACAGGTACATGGATAGGATAGGTTTAGAGGGATATGGTCCAACACAGGCAGGTGGGACTAGTGTAGATGGGGCATGTTGGTTGGCGTGGGCTGTTTGGGCTAAGGGGCCAGTTTACTGACTGTACAACTCTATGCTTGTGGCCCTGATGGTAGTCTGTGCACACTGAGCTGCGGATGAAGTTGGGGAGAGATTTGGATTTAGCATTTATGAAGTCAGTTTGGAACACAGGAGATTAATGGATGGATTTATAAAATTAAGCATGGGATAGTGAGTCAGAGGCTCGAACCCGGTTCCCTGCCGCTGTACGGCAGTAGCTCCACCCCTGCGCCACCGTGCCGGCCTTGAATGAAGCTTGTTAAAACTTCATCCAAGAACTCTGATAGAGTTGGAAGAAATAAGTACAAGAATTAGTAATCAGTGGCTGAGGTATGTATCAGCAGATGACAAGTAGTTATACATGAACAGATTGTCATGTAGAGTGATTGGAACAGAGAGAACAGTATGAAGAGGTGATGGCAAATCAGCCTGCTGCATGCAACAACTATCTCACCATCTGCTGTGCCACATGTCCTCTTTCTCTCTGTGATGTTCATCAGAGTCAACTCCTTTCACATAACCACTTGTGCAGATCACTAGTCCTGCTGTTAGAAATGAAGGTAGGGTCACTGTGTGGGTCGACACAGAAGCCGATTGTTATACGTTCAACAAAGTGTCTCACAGAGTCTGAAGAAGGGTCTCGACGTACAGGACAAGATTAGCAAGTTTGCTGATGATACAAAAGTTAGTGGTTTTGCAGATATTGAAGATGGTTGTGAACGATTGCAGCATGATCTGGATCGATTGGCCGGGTGAGCGGATGAATGGGTGATGGAATTTTATACAGAGAAGTGTGAGCTGTTGCATTTTGGGACGTCGAACAAGGGAAGGACCTACACAGTAAATCGTAGGCCTCTGGGTAGGGTTGTAGAGCAGAGGGATCTAGGAGTACAGGTGCATGGTTCCTTGAAGGTCGAGTACCAGGTAGATAAGGTGGTCAAAAAGGCTTTTGGCACTTTGGCCCTCATCAGTCAGAGTATTGAGTATAGAAATTGGGAGGTCATGTTACTGTTGTATAAGACATTTGTGAGACCGCATTTAGAATATTGTGTTCAGTTCTGGGCACCATGTTTTGGAAAAAATATTGTCAATATTGTCAGAAAAGATTTACGAGGATGTTGCCAGGAGTAGAGGGTGTGAGCTATAGGGAGAGGTTGAGTGGGCTGGGTCTCTATTCCATGGCGCGCAGGAGGATAAGGGGTGATCTTATAGAGGTGTATAAGATCACAAGAGGAATAGATCAGGTAGATGCACAGTCCTTTGCCCAGAGTAGGGGAATTGAGCACCAGAGGACATAGGTTCAAGGTGAAGGGGAAAAGATTTAATAGGAATCTGAGGGGTAACCTTTTCATGCAAAGGGTGGTGGGTGTATGGAACAAGCTGCCAGAGGAGGTAGTTGAGGCTGGGACTATCCATCGTTTAAGAAACAGTTCAACAGGTACGTGGATAGGACAGGTTTGGAGAGATATGGACCAAGTGCAGGCAAGTGAGACTAGTGTAGAAGGGACATTGCTGGCCGGTGTGGGCGAGTTGGGCCGAAGGGCCTGTTTCCACACTGTATCACTCTATGACTATATGACTCTATGACCTGGAACGTCACCCATTCCTTCTCTCCAGAGATGCTGCCTGTCCCACTGAGTTACTCCAACATTCTGTGCCTATCTTCACTGAGATTAAAGGCAAGGTGGTGTCAGGGTTGAGAAATGCTCTCATTGTGGCTAAAATATGATGGTGTAACACTAAGTGAAGTACGGTGGTGACATTAGATGCCTTAACAGCTCTGGATTTTTATAGCTTTGATGCTATATGAGCTCATTCTGGGAGCTCATTCTCATCACAGACACCTTATGTACCTTCAATTGTGTTATTTGACAGAGTAGACGATAATCATGGAAGGACAACTATACTTCTGATTTTACCTGCTTCTTAGACGGGTCCACACCATTGTAATTCTGGAGGCAAAGTCACTTGTGACCGATAAATGCAACTTTATTTGAATTTTGAATTGAAATGTCTATATCTCTCTGTTAGGATGTTCATAAATATCTCTAACCTTTCCAACCTCCCCATTGTCTGTTGAGAGCATGATTCATGCTGAGAGTTTGCCCTGAATGGTGAAGTAGGACCAAAGAACAAAAAAATGGCTCAGATCTCTTATCCACATCACAGGTAATGATAAGGAGGTGAGATGTTGTGTGGGAGTGGGAATTGAGAAGAGTGGCAAGCCCTCCTCCCTCTGTACAACACAACACCATTCAACACTATACAATATCATCTAACCAATCATGGTAAATGAAGCATAATGACTGGAATATTGCAGGGGTATATTGGATTTCTTTCAATGAAATACTCATAGTGACACCTCAGGACAAACTATATTCACCTTAGAAAATTCTTCTGCCTATTATTTGCTTATATAAAATAAAGTTACATGAAAACATGCCGCGCCGGGGCCTACTCACCTCCGGTCTCACCGGGCCCGCCGAACCTCGCCGCCTCACCGGGGCCTACACACCTCGCCACCTCACCGGGGCCTACACACCTCGCCGCCTCACCGGGGCCTACACACCTCGCCACCTCACCGGGGCCTACACACCTCGCCACCTCACCGGGGCCTACACACCTCGCCACCTCACCGGGGCCTACACACCTCGCCACCTCACCGGGGCCTACACACCTCGCCGCCTCACCGGGGCCTACACACCTCGCCACCTCACCGGGCCTGCCGAACCTCGCCGCCTCAGACTGTCGAACATCGCCGCCGCACCGGGGCCGCGGAACCTCGCCGCCGCACCGGGCCCGCAGAACCTCGCCGCCTCATGAAGAAGAGTTTGGGCCCGAAACGTTGCCTATTTCCTTCGCTCCATAGATACTGCCTCACCCGCTGAGTTTCTCCAGCATTTTTGTCTACCTACATGAAAACAGCATTTAGTTTAAATTGGAGATACGGCTCGGAAACAGGCTCTTCGGCCCACAGGGTCCGCGCCGATCAGCGGTCCCTGCATATTAACACTATCCTACACCCATCCGGGACAATTTTCACATTTACCAAGCCAATTAACCTACAAACCCGTATGTCTTTGGAGTGTGGGTGGAATCCGAAGATCTCAGAGAAAACCCATGCAGGTCACAGGGAGATCGTACAAATTCTGTACGGACAGCACCCATAGTCGGGATCGAACCCGGGTCTCCGGCGCTGCATTTAACCCCACTATTTATTTTCGTGAACATGTATCTATTTTTAATAGACACAAAATGCTGGAGTAACTCAGCAGGACAGGCAGCACCCCCAGATCGAAGGAATTCCTTCAGCATTTTGGAACTCCAGCATTTTGTCTATCTTCAATGTAAACCAGCATCTGCAGTTCCTTCCTATAGATGATCTTTGCTATATACTGTATGCTTAATATTGTTGGTCAATAATAATTTCAGATTGAAAAGTATCAACGTCATGTAGAATTGGTTCCAAACTACAATTTAGAAAATTCTAGCTTTCATACACCCCCATTTGACAGAGTAATCAATAGTTCAATAAGAGGAAGATGATTGAACTTTGTTACCTTCCCTCACAGTGGGAAACGTTGATTCCGCTGAGGAGGATGTTAAATTCTATAGTGTTGAGTTTATTTTATTTATGTGGCTGCATGGTAACTCAAATTTCACTGCACCAATTGGTGTATGTGACAATAAATGTAACTTGAACTTGAACTCATTTTTCTCTCTGTCAGTTTACCAATAAATAATGACAACTTCAAATCATTCCTTAACCTTCTACATTTAAGAGAATGGAACCTCCATTATTATAATATCTATTTGGAATTTAACTGCTAATATCTGCTTAGCTATTAATATCTGCTTAGAATTCAACCTTGTTCAGATAACATTCTGCTGCAATCTTGTGTTGCCCTCGTTATCCACACATCATTTCTGAGGTGCCATACCCAGAACTGTTCACAACCCGTAGATTTAATCATTTTTTAAACTTTAACATTAGCCGCCGTTCACTTTTTGCATTTGTCTATTATGTTTACTAGTCTATGCACATAATATCCCTTCACTATTTCTAGCATTCCATCAATTAGGAAGTACTCTGATCTCTCCCATTGGGAATACTCATTCATATTGAAATCCATTTACTGTTGTTTTACTTAATTGCCTGTTCTATTAATATTGTTGTAATTTTATGCTTCCACCCACACTGCTTACAATGCAATATACAGTCTATGTGACTTTGTGTCCCACATTCTTGGAAGTATTTGGCATAGCTCGCTGAATTAAGGCATCTCGTTCAACTCTAAATATCTTCTGTGTGATCTCTTGCTTGTCTATTTAGGGAGCAGCTTGATTTGATAGCTGCCTCAGCGAGGACAGGGCTGGGTCTATGAGAAGGGAGGGAACAATAATCACCTCTTGTCTTTTTGTTCTCAAATTCTATACCAAAGACCTTCTAATTGTGGGCTTTGGTCAGCTGCCATACTGATGCCTGTCAGTGGCTCCATGCTAGTATGTTGCCATGTAAGGCGTAAATAACTCTGGAAACGTGAACCGAGTGGATGAGCAGTTAAAATGGAAGAGCCCTTCTCTCTCAACATCTATGCATCTGATAATGATGGCGGATGAGCAGAAACAGGCCCTTCACCTCACCGAGTCAGCGCTGACCAGCAATCCCCGCACATTAACACTATCCTACACAGACTAGGAAAAATTGACACTAATACCAAGCCAATTAACCTATAAACTTGTACGCCTTTGGAGTGTGGGAGGAAACCTATGGACTTCGGTGAAAACCCATGCGGTCATGGGGAGAACATACAAACTCCATGCAGACAGCACCCATAGTTAGGATCGAACATGGCGCTGCAAGGTCACTGTACCGCCTTGTAAAAAAAAACTGAAAGAAGTTTCTGACAACTCCAATCTTACCTGGAGCCGAGTCAGGGAAGTTATTTTCCCGAGCCGAATCAAGGTGTTAGCTTTAGTCATGACCTTTCATTCAAAATGACAAATTTCAAAGAAACGTCAGTGTTTCTTTCCCTTTTCCGCTCACTCTTTTTCCTTAACCACCTCTTGCCATCTCCCTCTTTAGAATTTGCCTTATCTTGCGCAAGATCCTCCAAAACCACCTCCACTCCCCACCCCACCAATCATTTGGCACCACTGGCTGCTGGCTAAGGGTTAGGTACCCTTCCTCCGACTGCCCCCTCTGTTTCCACCCAGGCTGGGTGAGAAACAGAACATCAGTTTACATTTGTAGGAAGGAACTGCAGATGCTGGTTTACACTGAAGATAGACACATAATGCTGGAGTAACTCAGTAAAACAAGCAGCATCTCTGCAGCGAAGGAACGGGTGACGTTTTGGGTCGAGACCTATCCTCAGTGTGAAGAAGGGTCTCGACTCGAAACGTCACCCGTTAGTTTAAATTTACTCACCCTGTTCCCAAATATTCCAGCAACCCACCCCACCAGGTGCAAGATCCATCCTAGTTTGGACCATGTCCTTTGATTCACCCTCATGGGCAAAGTTACAAGAAGTGATTGAGGAAAGTCACATTTTGGAAAAAATAGAAATGGATTTTGTTTTTCTAGCTGAAGCTACAGATTAATTAATAAAAGCACGAGTGATTTGGAGAACATCTAACAATGGAAATGCAGGCAATATATGGGAAACTGTCCCCTTATTTCTCTGACATTCTTTACTGGATTACAATTATAGTAATGCATTTAAAAATAGTCAAGCAACCAAATGTTCTCACTTTCAGTTCTGATGCAGTGTTATTTTCTCGTGTTAAAGCACCTTGAAAGAGATGCTCATGTTACTTTAAATGTAAGTATTTGCTATGAGGCTTGCAGCACCATCTGTTCACCAGTTACAGAAATCTCCAAATTTGTCTCCAACATCAGGACTTCCTTCCAAGGGTAAAGGCCAATTCAGATTTATCTTCACGAGAACCTCCTCCTCAGATCCTCACTTTCTACTTCCTTCGTCTATCCAAAACTATTTTCAGCAATGAGATAATTCTCTTGCCAGCACAAATCTCTTTGAGCTCATGCTCCTCACCCTCAATGGGTTTTTTCTTCTGGATCAGCTTCTCCAGACTACTCCCTATTAATATTGTTTTGTTTTGTCCCTTTCCCTGATTAGATACAAACTTTCTCTCTAGATCCATCTCTTGCACTGCCCCTTGCCCCTCCATCCTCTCCAACTCTCATTTCCCAGTCTCTCCTCCTCTATTTCATCCTCTCCCTCACTCTCTTGTTGTCTCCTCTCTCTCTCTTGTCATCTCTCACTCTTTCTTCCCATTTCTCTCTATCCCATTTCTCTCTAGCCACTCTCCTCCGCACCCCTATACTGCACTCCATTTTCCCACTTTCTCTCTCTCCACTTTTCTCTCGCCCCCCTCCCTCCGTTGACCTCTCTCTCCCTTCTCTCTTTCAATCACCCCCCCCCCCATCTGACCCCACCTCTCTTAGTCCCAATCAAATTATTTTCCAATTGCACTGTTTTTGACCAAATGTACATCCTCTTTGAACATCTAAGGTTCACTTCCTTTGATATCCTTATCCCTCTTCCTCACTGGAACGTCCACAATCAACTGGCCTTGAAACAACTTGCACATGTCAGATGTGGACTTACCCAGCTCCTATTTAATAATGTAATTTACCTGACTATTTTAATACCTTTGTCAAGGTTCAGCCTTCTCCCTATTCAAAACTTATGGAGTTTCTAGTAGGAACTTCCTACCCACCCATCTTCTTCCTGCCTTATCCTAGGCATGTACACCTCACTGTAGCTCCCTCTATGGCACCTCTCATAACCCCAGGTAATCTTGAGGTCATCCAGCTGCAGCTCTGGTACCTTAACATGGTCTGTGAGGAGCTGCAGCTGAACACAGGCACTGCAGTAGTCATCCTCATAGACACCTGAAATCCCCCTGACTTCCAACATCCAGCAGGAGCAGCATTCCATTGTCCCATCTGTCATCTCCATTACACCAAGACCAGGGAGTAATAACACAGAGAAATACACTGTATCTCAACCTGCGGTTAGCCTTTGCTCAGACCTCTCGTCAAAGCTTCTTGAGCCTTACCTTCAGCGGTGCCCTTGTACTCAAATACAGCAACTTCACCTCAACAGCCTCTCTCCCAACATGGTCGCTTTGCTAAACCTTCCTTCCTTTTATTGGCTGCTGTGCCTCTCCATTTTGTCAATCTAATGCCTGATTTTTAAAAGTCCATCTTAAATTTCTCAGTGAGAAACATAATTCTCGCAAATTAGCATACCAAATATGCTAAATTTAATAGAGGAATTTGGTTCTTTTACAGGATATAGAATAAATTGGAACAAAAGCGAAATTATGACGATAAAACCTCAAGAGTCGACACATCTGTTGAAATTCCCTTTTAGAATTACAACAAAAATATTTAAGTATTTGGGCATTCAAATGACTAGGAACTATAAATCATTACTCAACGCAAACTATATGCCTTTATTAACGAAATTAAATGGGTTGATTAAATTTTGGAAGACGCTGCCGATATCTTTAATATGCAGAATAAACGCGATAAAAATGATCTTCTTACCACAAATATTGTACCTATTTCAATCAATACCAATATACTTACCTAAAAAAATCTTCAAAAATAGATTTTGATACTATAAACTTCATATGGGATTATAAATCACACAGAATTTAAAAAAAAAACACTTGTGTAAATCTAAAGAATCAGGGGGACTGACACTCCCTAACTTATTGTATTATTATTGGGCAGTGAATATTAAAAATATAATCTACTGGTTGGACAGTTCTGCCCAACAGGTAGATTGGATAAGAATTGAGAAAGAGGATTGTTCCCCTTATAATATAGGAGCGATCCTTCTTTCCCCCGATAAAACTGAACAATGTAATATACAAGAAGAATCCAATTATTCATAGTATAATACGAATTTGGAAAAAAATAAAATTAACTTTAAAATTAAGAAAATTATCGCTTCTTTCTCCAATATCTAATAATCCCTCATTCATTATTGATAAAACGTTTATCCATTGGGAATGAATAGGAATTAAAACGATGGGAGATATGTATAAAATGGGAACATTTTTATCATTCCAACAACTACAACTAAAATATAATTTGGAAAGTAATCAATATTTCAAATACCTTCAAATTCAAGATTATTTGAAAAAGTATATACAAGGATATCAAACTTTAACCCCAGATCTATTGGAGGAAGGAATAAATAGAAAGGCAGAATCAAGCAATTTAATATCTTACTTATATAACATAATTCTAAATATAGAAACACCAACGACAGAGTCAATTAGAAGAGACTGGGAACAAAGAGTTATTGATAAAAATTCCGAACGATAGATGGGATAAAAATTTATTATATGTAAACAAATGTTCAATGAATGTAAGACATAACCTAATTCAAATTAAAATTTTACATAGATTATATTATTCGAAAACAAGACTGAATAAAATATTTTCAAATGTTTCCCCCATCTGCGACAAATGTCTAACTCAAAATGCCACTATAGCACATTCCTTTGTCTCTTGTACAAAACTGTATACATTTTGGAATTAAATTTTTGGAATTTTTACAAAACTATTTAACACAAAATTGAACCCCAATACCGAATTGATTATCTTTGGATCAATGGAAGAGGGAAGTAAACTAACTATATTCCAAGAAGCTTTTCTTAATTATGGTCTAGTAATAGCAAAAAAAACTTATCCAAATTTTGGAAAAACGCACCTACGCCAACATTCAAAATGTGGATCTCAAACATGTCTGAAACACTACATCTTGAAGAAATGAGATTCCTCTTACTAGGCAAAGTAGACCAATTCTTAAATATTTGGTCTCCGTTTATCAACTTTTTACAAGCATATGGTGCAACATAACATAACCTTAGAAATTAAATGGTTTAGAACTGGGTGAGGGATGGGCAAAAATGAGATAGGTAGATCTCTCCTAATCTCTCTTTTCTTTACTTTTTCCTTTTCTTTCAATCTTTTAACTTCTCATCTCTGTCCTTTATTTCTTTTGTTTTCTGTTTCTACTCACTTGTCTAACTATTCCGACACTCTTTATTTCTTTTTTCTCTCACTGTTCTTTTATTATTGAACCAAAAGTATGAAGTTGTACAAGAATGAAAATATGTATTTATGTATTAGGTACTTAAGTCCCAGACTACTGTACTTACTTCTAACAAAAATAAACAAAACAAAAAAGAAAAAGAAACTTAATTCTCAGTATGAGAGAACTCTCAGCCTCACTGTTTTATTGGGAACAACCTTGTGTCGTAAGTCTGTAAATGTTATGAATGTAAATTATGGTCTGACATCAAAATATTTGGCATTCAAACTTGAGCAATCAATATTTGAAGATCTTTGAAAACATTCCCAGTCACTGGTGGGCTATACGCCAATCCATTCGCCTCCTTTTATTATCTGCGTCAAAAAGAATAAGAAATCACATACAAGGTTTAAGAGGATGGAATCAGACGGTCCTTCAGGAATTCTTGATCAGTAAGGGTGTCAGAGGTTATAGAAAGATAGAAACATAGAAATTAGGTGCAGGAGTAGGCCATTCAGCCCTTTGAGCCTGCACCGCCATTCAATATGATCATGGCTGATCATCCAACTCAGTATCCCGTACCTGCCTTCTCTCCATACCCTCTGATCCCCTTAGCCACAAGGGCCACATCCAACTCACTCTTAAATATAGCCAATGAACTGGCCCTCAAACTACCCTCTGTGGCAGAGAGTTCCAGAGACTCACCACTCTCTGTGTGTGAAAAAAAGTCTTTCTCATCTCGGTCTTAAAGGATTTCCCCATCCTTAAGCTGTGACCCCTTGTCCTGGACTTCCCCAACATCGGGAACAATCTTCCTGCATCTAGCCTGTCCAACCCCTTAAGAATTTTGTAAGTTTCTATAAGATCCCCTCTCAATCTCCTAAATTCCAGAGAGTATAAACCGAGTCTATCCAGTCTTTCTTCATAAGACAGTCTGACATCCCAGGAATCAGTCTGGTGAACCTTCTCTGCACTCCCTCTATGGCAATAATGTCCTTCCTCAGATTTGGAGACCAAAACTGTACGCAATACTCCAGGTGTGGGGAGAAGGCAGGAGAATGGGGTGCAGAGGGAGAGATAGATCAGCCATGATGGGCCGAATGGCCTAATTCTACTATTTCTTATGACCTTATAAAGAAAGGAGGAAAGAACACAAATGGAGATTACAAGGAGCAAACAGGTTCTGTTGGGTCAGATTAAAGGAAATGTTCTGTTGAGTCAGATTAAAGGAAATCCCAAATCATTTATTATCTACATTAAAAAGTTACCATATACATAAAACTATTCTGAACATAATAATGTCTGATGTGTCCTGATTACTAAGATAATCAAACAACCATTAATTTATGAATCACTTCATCATGGAAAATAAAATTCTGAAGAGCCTTGATGAATAAGGCAATGGTACAAGAGAACTTTGAGCGCAATATCCAAGAACGGCCAATGGTCTTGGTAGCTGATGTTGTTGACATTGCGTTGAAGGAAGAAAACACTCACTTTTTGTTCATCATTGAAAAAAGTATGCACTGGATATATTAAATATTTATCTATGTGCAATTTTAAACTTTTGCAGCAAGATGAAACACAGTGTAAATCCAACAGTAATACAAATTTAGGAGCGAGAGTATAAGAAAGCCATAAAATGGAGGGCCCAAAACATCGGGCCATCGTTATGGCGACTGCGGAGGCCTCGATAGGCCCCGACCACAGATAAACAGAGGAGGACTGAACTTTGGTGCCTTCCTCCACAGTGGGAAATGCTGATTCTACTGTGGGGGGGATGTTTTTTATGTTTTATGTTAAATTCTAAAGTGTTGTGTTTATCTTATTTGTGTGCAGCAGGGTAACTCAAATTTCACTGCACCAATTGGTGTATGTGACAATAAATGTCCTTTGTCCTTTGAAATTGTGTTTTGAGCCAGTTCCTATTCAAAGAATATTTCAACATTTACCGCGGATGGCAAAACTTCTTGTTTGCACATGAATTTACATTTTGATTCAAACTGTATAAAAGGTGATCATTGTTGATCCTTCGGCAGAATCAGAAGGGGAAGTGGTGGGTTGTTGACAGTATTGGAAAGGATATTGATAACGATAGCTCTGAAATGAAGTGATGGTCATGGGGAAAACATTTGGTGTCGTCACATAAGAGGAACTCAATGGGCCCTTCAGACAATACTAGTGTAAGCATGGTTACAGAACCACTCAAACGAGGTTAAAAAAGTGGATGGGGTGGGGGCATACAAGAGTCAAAACTGTTTTATTGTCATATGTCCCAAATAGAACAATGACATTCTTACTTGCAGCAGCACCACAGAATATGTAAACATAGTAGATCGTGAACAATATAATAGCGAGAGAGAGAAGAGAGAAAGAAAGAGAACAAAGAAAATAAAAAAAGAGGAAGAAAAAAACATGCTGAGTGTGTGTATATACACACACACTTGATACTTAATTAAAGTATTAGTCTTGTTATTTCAAACCATGTCAGTCAATCCCAGGGTTTTTAAAGGAGATTACTTGATCCAAGTTATGAATTGTTATTGTACCTTGAAAACAAGGAGATAAGCATGGAGGGGAAAAGGCAAATGGGAACTATGACACAATGGTGTTTGTTGGCGTTAAGAGATCATGTCCCAGGATTCATGCAGATAAGTGAGAAGGTCTTATACCCTCTGTCTCCATCCTCCTCTCTCTCCATCCCCTCCCCCTTCCCAGTTCTCCCACCAGTCTTACTGTCTCCGACTACATTCTTAACTCTGTCCCACCCACTCCCCTGACATCAGTCTGAAGAAGGGTCTCGACCCAAAACATCACCCATTCCTTCTCTCCAGAGATGCTGCCTGTCTCGCTGAGTCACTCCAGCATTTTGTGTCTACCTAGGATGAATAGGACATCTGGGTTTTGGTTTAACACACTAAGGTTGCCATTATCAAAGCACTGAACTTGCAGAATTCCACATTTGAGTTTCAGTTCATTTGCGCCACTGGATTTAAAATTGGATCTTTCAAATTGAAAGATCAGCCAGAATGTTGTGCATTAGTTTAATTACTTATTCACTGGATAATTTCCTATTCAAAAACAATATTGAAATAATGAAATAATAATCCAATGACATGGTGTTAAAAAATTCTGCTGCAATCAAAAAGTGCAGCAATATAATGGGCTGGGGGCGCAGCAGGATTGCTGCATTTACTATCAGGTAGACACAAACAGCTGGAGTAACTCAACGGGTCAGACAGCATCTCTGGAGAAAAGGAATTGTATTTTTGATCTTAATCAGTTGGGCACATGGGGAGGGGAGTGGGTAATAGAATCAGAGGACACAGGTTTAATGCAGATAACTGCGGGGTGTTGCATCTTACGAAGTCAAAGCAGGGCATGTGCGACTGGCCCACAATTCCCCCCAAACCCCTCCCCCCCCCTCACACCCTGGGTCTCCCTGCCTTGGACATTAGATATAATTATGAGGGAAAGACCGTGTGTGCAGAAGTCTCATTCAATAGCACACACAATTGTTGGCCTCTTCCACAATCTAACATCCTAGCAACGGGCTCATTGACAAAACATTCATTGGCTGTAAGGTCAGCACCTTTGGAGGAACTAACCATTTTTTCCCATCAATACCACACTGAAAATGCACTGAAAATTACTTTATCAATGCAATCAATAGTATAGTTCCTTCCTATATTATTCCATCTTATTCAAATAGAATGTGCTATGACGGATTGCAGAGGACACTACAGCCTGGGGATTAATTTGCACAGCATTCTCGGTTCCCAAAAAATGTATTTTATCAGTCACTCATACAAGTGATCATTTCTGGCACAAGTTCACGTTATAGGAGTGCTCGGCTTGTACTCGCTAGAATTTAGAAGACTGAGGGGGGATCTTATAGAAACTTACAAAATTCTTAAGGGGTTGAACAGGCTAGGTGCAGGAAGATTGTTCCCGATGTTGGGGAGGTCCAGAACAAGGGGTCAAAGTCTAAGGATAAGGGAGAATTCATTTAGGACCGAGATGAGGAAAACATTTTTCACACAGAGAGTGGTGAGTCTCTGGAATTGTCTGCCACAGAAGGTAGTTGAGGCCAGTTCATTGGCTATATTTACGAGGGAGTTAGATGTGGCCCTTGTGGCTAAAGGGATCAGGGGGTATGGAGAGAAGGCTGGTACAGGATACTGAGTTGGATGATCAGCCATGATCATATTGAATGGCGGTGCAGGCTCGAAGGGCCGAATGGCCTACTCCTGCACCTATTTTCTATGTTTCTAGGAGTAGAATTAAGCCATTCGACCCATCGAGTCTAGTCCGCCATTCAATCATGGCTGATCTCTACCTCCTAATACCATGTTCCTGCCTTCTCCCCGTAACCCTGGACACCCACTCTAATCAAGAATTTGTCTATCGTTGCGATAAAAAATATCCACTTATTTGGCCACCACAGCCCTCTGTGACAATGAGTTCCGTAGATTAGCTACCCTTTGACTAAAGAAGTTCCTCCTCACCTCCTTTCTAAAAGAGCGCCTTTTAATTCTGAGGCTTTGACCTCTGGTCCTAGACTCTCCCACCAGTGCAAACATCCTTTCCACATCCACTCTATCTATGCCTTTCATTATTCTGTAAGTTTCAATTAGGTCCACCCTCGAGCTTCTAAACTCCAGCGAGTTGAGGCCCAGTGCTGTCAAGTGCTCATCATATGCTAACCCACTCATTCCTGGAATCAATCTTGTAAACCTCCTCTGGACCCTCTCCAGAGCCAGCACATCCTTCCTCAGATATTGGACCCAAATTTGCTCACAGTATTCCAAATGTGACCTGACCACTGCCTTACGAGGTGTGAAACTAGACACTCCCACTGGCCAAGTGGGCATAGCATTCACCCAGCATGTGTACACATAATCATGTCATTAATTGCACAATACCCATTTCCATTGATATTCACATTCAGTTTGCGCTCAACGTGTGATTTTGAAGTTTGTGCTGATCATCTCACTGCCAGTCACGATTCCCTGCTAAATTAGTGAAACAGAAAGGATTCAAAATGATCTTGAACACAGACAGTAAGAGTAATATTTTTCCTTTTTTTTAATTCATGTTTCAACATATCTAATTATACCAACAACTGGTTTAGTTTTGTTGAGATATTTATTTCACGTATTTCGCAGGCCAGTGTCTTGCCTATTAAGAAACAGGGTGTTACATGAAGTCAAACTCTGTTGCAGATGTGGAAAGTCTGCCAATTTACTGGTGGGTTTAGCAATATACACCGCAGGCTCCTTGTTCATGACTGATAGACATGCTGATTGTGGATAATAGAGGCTGGGGCTATGAATGTTGCAGTCAATGCTTCAATAAGGAGCTCTTACAGCAAACTTGATATCTATGGATAGACACAAAATGCTGGGGTAACTCAGCGGGACAGGCTGCATCTCTGGAGAGAAGAAATGGGTGACGTTTGAAGTCGAGACCCGCTGATTAAGATCCTGCTGTCATTTTTTTAATAGCCATTTTCACTATCTACGATACCACCCACTTTCGTGTCATCTGCAAATTTACTGATAATGCCTTCTACATTTTCATCCAAATCGTTGATATAAACCACAAACAACAATGGGCCCAGCACTGATCCCTGAGATACACCAGTAGTCGCAAGATTCAATGCAAAGATTAGTACAGAATCTTGAGCTGCTAATTAAGCTGACTTTTGTAAGAAGCCAATTAGATTTATATTGATCCAATGTACCTAATCTATTTGTGGCTTAGATTTGTAGTTAGCATTCGGTATTTTAATTCCTTAGTGGTGTTGTTGATGACTATGAGCTGTCTCGAGAATCAGTATATTACCATCCGAGTAACCCGAATCAGTGTGAAAGATGAGTAGGCAGTGCAATTTCATTTGCAGTGTCTTCTGAAAGCATTTTAATTCATCTCGCCGGTTTCTCAAATCATTCAGCCTGCAAACTGAAATACAATGGGAAATGCAAACAGGCATATCATATGTTTAATATTACCAACATAAAATTATTTGTATGAACTAGTCAATTGATCATGGTGTGTGTGTCAGTCCTCATGAAGATCCAACCTCAATTTCCAGCACACAATGTTTGCAAATACACAGGACTAGATGTTAAAAGTCCAAGGTGCCAAATATCAATTTATTCCCGATGGTGATGGGAGCCTTCTGCACTCACCTATGCACCTCCGATGTTGAGAAAGGCTAGGCAGACACGTCATTGGGGTTATCAAGTGGGCACCTACTTTCATCAACGTTTCGCTGATTGAACCCACGACGTCTCCAGTAGGCTCAGCGGTGCATTCTGGCGTCCCAGAACCACCCCCTCTGCATCTGTCTAGTCGGTTATTTGGGAGACCAAATGGGGTCTTTCCTCTTCAGCCAGAGCCACTGGCTACTCCGCTCTGCTACCCGTGATGTTTCTTTGATGGCCTGGCGTAGGGCTTGTCCGCTGATCCCCAGGTCCTTCATCAGTCTTAAGGTAGATGTTGCCACAAATCCTCGACATCCAACTTCTACCGGGCAGATCTTAGCTCTCCAGCCCCGCTGTTCTGCCTCCGCTGCAAGCTCTGTATATCGCAGTTTCTTTCTTTCAAAGGCTTCCTGCACAGCATCCTCCCAAGGGACTGTGAGCTCCACAAAGTACACCATGCGCTGACAGTTCGACCAGAGCACAAGATCAGGCCTCAAGTTGGTGATGGCTATCTCTGATGGAACTGTAAGCCGTTGGTCCACATCCACCAGCAACTGCCAATCCCACTGCCAATCAAACTTAGGACAAAACCTACTTGGGTAGCACAAACCACTAAAGCTATCTCAGCAAACTCTGCCAAATCCATTGGAATGAAAGGCAAATTTCTCTCATGCCAACATATCCAGCAAAGGCTCTCATTATACTCAGCTAGTTCCTATAGGTATCACACATTGCTCACATTCTTGAAATATGCACACTTCCCCCCAACCATCATGGGAAGAGCAATCATCATAAACGCATCATAAATACACAATCACAGTCACAACAATGCTTTATTAGCCAAGTATGTTTTGCAACATACAAGGAATTTCATTTGCCAAGTCAGTCATACGCATAAAAAGCAACGGAACACACAAAATACATTTTAACATAAACATCCACCACAGCGACTCCTCCACATTCCTCACTGTGATGGAAGGTGAAAAAAAAAGTTAAAATCTCTTCCCTTTCATGCTCTCCTGTGGTCGGGGGCCTCAAGCCTTCCGTTAATGGGACGATCTTGACCCCCGTAGCTGGCAGCGTTTGGGCCCACCGCATCGGGGCGATCAGCTCCTACATCGGGGGGATGTCAGTTCCCCCGCATCGGGGCAGGTTGAGCATTTATTATGCCCTAGAAGGCAAAAGCAGTGAGTTTTTGTTAACTCTTTGAAACACCAGGTTATGCCTTGACTGAGGCGTTACATCCAATTCTAATAATTGTGGTTAAGAAAGAATTAAAGTTCCTATCTCTAATACATGAAAGGTTTAGCTTTGTTTAGAGATACAGCTCAGAAACAGGCCCTTCAGCCCACCAAGTCCTCACCGACCAGCGATCCCCTCACATTAACACTACCCTGCACACACTAGGGACAATTTACACTTATACCAAGCCAATTAACCTGCAAACCTGTACGTCTTTAGAGTGTGGGAGGAAACCGAAGATCTTGCAGAAAACCCACACGGTCACGGGGAGAACGAACAGACAGCACCCATAGTCGGGATTGAAGTAACATCAATTAATCCAGTGTTCAAGAAGGAACTGCAGATGCTGGAAAATCGAAGGTAGACAAAATTGCTGGAGAAACTCAGCGGATGAGGCAGCATCTATGGAGCGAAGGAAATAGGCAATGTTTCGGGCCGAAACCCTTCTTCAGACTGATCCAGGGTGGGGGGGGGGGGGGGGGGGGCGGGAAGAAGAAAGGAAGAGAAGGAGCCAGAGGGCTGAGGGAGAGTTGGGAAGGGGAGGAGACAGCAAGAGCTACCGGAAATTGGAGAATTCAATGTTCAGGCCGGGGAATACGAGGTGCTGCTCCTCCAGTTTCCGGTGTTGCTCACTCTGGCAATGGAGGAGGCCCAGGACAGAAAGGTCGGATTCGGAATGGGAGGGGGAGTTGAAGTGCTGAGCCACCGGGAGATCAGGTTGGTTTATGCAGACCGAGCGGAGGTGTTCGGCGAAACGATCGCCAAGCCTACGCTCGGTCTCACCGATGTTGATCAATTAATCCAGGCCAGTTAACAGGATTTAAGAGATGAAGAATCACTTGTAGTGTCAATATTCCTCATCGTTACATTAAAAGGCAACATGCTTTCAGTAAAAAAAATAGAAAATCATATTTTCCCTTTTCCATCATTGTGCAAGAGGGACATCATTGTCACATCAATGTGGCAAAAAGCATAACTCTCATAACCAACTACATATTGAATCTAGACCCTCCATTTCTGCAATGTGGTACAAGTGAAGGCAGATTCCTGATGAGATCATGAAATATCTTCATGTTCCAATTATGTTTTATGTAAAGTGAAACAAGTCAAATATTGTATAACATTGAGATATTTAATAATTTTATGTATCGGTAGTTTAATATAATTTTAAATGCATATTAATCCTGCATTTAAAAAAAATCAGGATTGATATAAAGATCAGGGAACGATAGGCTATGGTCCAGTTTAACAAAAGGGTGACATTGCTTTATTATTATGTTGATTCATTTCACATTCCAACTGTGAATGGGCATTTGGTACTGGAATCTATAATCTGGTCTCCAGCGCTGCAAGCTTTACCACGTTGCTTCTGGCTATGAGGGGTTTCAGTCACTTTTAGACTAAATTAGCTGGAGTTCCATGGAGCAAAGTATATTGAGATGAAACTGAATATGCACAAATAATAATAATAATAATAATAATAATAATAATAATAATAAATACTTTATTGATCTCCTCAGGGAAATTCAGATGTCGAGAAGCTCCCAACCAACAAACCCACACATTCAAAACGAACGCAGACAGAAAATACATAAAATACAATGTGGACACTACCTGAGAGCAATAAATACTTAAAAAGACCAATAATTAACAATTAAAAATTAAAAAAATGCAAAACTGCATCCCCCTACAGCCTAGCGGTCCGAATTATCAAATCTAATGGCTGCAGGGGTGAAGGATCACCTGAACCGCTCCGTTCTACAGGGCAGGGAGAGGAGCCGGTTGTTGTTCCGAGTGCTCTTTTGACGCTCCAGAATTACATGGAGGGATGCCCGGGGTTTTCCAGGATGACCTGCACCTTGCGCCTCATACTGCTCTCAAGCACATCCTTCCCAGAGTCCACTCTCCCCTCCAGCACTGAGCTAGCTCATTTAACCAGTTTGTCCAGCTTCTTGTTGTTTTTTGCACTAATGCTGTTGCCCCAGCAGACAACAGCATAGAAAATAACACTTGCAACCACACTTGCAACAAAGTCACAGTAGGTATCATTTGGGGTAAACCGAGGAAAGCTGCTTCCAGGAAGCAATGGTGGGAGGACCATGTGACACTGGTTCAAGGTGCTGATCTGCGATTGGTACCTGAATCCATGTTCAACGCTTGCATTTATGGAAGTTCTAAAGTTATTCATCTATGACTCCACTTATTATCGCAAAATGTCTAAGCATACGACGCCTTTCTGAGGCATTTAATCATTTGGCTTTCATTGTACATTTCTTACCTAATATCACACAAAACTAATCTTGCTGGTGATCATTTTACACGCAATATCCTGAATCACGGAGCCCATTTATTGATTAAATGACTGATTTAGCAGTTTAAGTCTAAATTTGTTTAGGTTTACCACTGTACATCTCTCAACACTTTTAAAATTCTTACTACATAGAATGATGAAATCTTTTTTGAAAAGCATCCAGTTTATTGTAATTTTGTGAAGTTCGTGCATAAGGGAAAAACAGACATATTGCTTTGCTGGCTCATTGTTAGCACAGTATGATTTCTGTCAACCCTGATATCAAATATCCCAGGACTCATTATTCAAAGAAAAATTGGTAGATCTTTATAAATCAAAATCTGACCAAGTTCGGTTTATGGTTAATGCTGATAAGTTTATATTTGAAACCAATTCTTGAAGTCAAGCCTTGTGTTTATTATTGAAGTTAATCCCAGATATAATAATTTAGCAGCATGCAATACAGATCATGGGTACCCAAGTGTTTGGACATCACAAATAGTTTGCATGTATATTTTTTGAAACAAATTGATCCAGGTGCAACCTTTGTCAGGTTGCTATGAACACTATTCAGAATTATAACGTGCAGAGTGATCCTGTTATCAGTCGTGGGTGTTAATAAGGCAACATTGATTTGACCCCATATTGCCATTCCTTATCTCAACAATCCAGCTTGCATAACAGCAGAGAGAATCACCATCAGTGATTGGGATCATCAATTATCTGCAACTTGAGGTTACGTTCTTCTGACCGTTCCATTGAATCTTTGGCCTCTGAGATTGTTACAAACTTCAAAGGTGTATGCAATGGTGTTTTGCATGTTAAAGGGCATTTGCCACTTCTAAAGCTTCTGCATAGAAGGATTGATCCTAGTCATGACTGCTCCAGCAGCATTCATAGCTAGTGAACAGTGCAGCCAGAACAGCTAAAAGATGCACACGTCACAACATTTTGATCAGATTGCTTTAGAATTGGTAAAAGGTGAATTGAGGAATCAGCATTTTTAAGCCAGTGAAATCCACAAACATTCTTCAATGAAAAATCCTTCATGAAACTGCATTTGCAGTTCATTTTAAGGCATTTCGCCAATTGACCATTTCAAGGTACACACTGGGGCGCAACTGATGAAGTACCAGCAGCAGAGGTCCTATGTTTCACTCTGTTCACAGCAATTGAATGTGAACAATACAGAGTCACACTTTTCAAAAATGCATTCTCACTAAATTTGTCAATTTCAATACCTACGTATGGGGAGGTTCCCAGACAACAGGTAACATCACATAACCTTGCCACCATGGTCATATATCTCAGCATGTCCATCGAGTCATTTCCTTAGAAGTTGCCACGGAAAGTAGTTGTGAGAACAGGACAATCTGTGGAATAAATGAATCAACTTTGCATACAAGATTTGACGGTAAAGAATTAGTCATGTTATTTTGTTGCTATTTCCTTGTTTATGATTTCCCCACTGGTGGAAAATTTTCAGCATCTCCCAGGTCAAGTTCCTTTAGGACTTATACCTTTGAATCAGGCCAATCCGTATTCTTCTAAAATCCAAAGAAAGCAAATCCAAATTATTTAGCCACTCTTGAGAAATAATCCTCTCAATCTAGTGAATCTCCAATGGATTCCTTCCAATATCCAACATTGGAGCTAATTGAAATGGCTGTATGTGAGGCATGGATGAGCATGCTGCCCTGGTGGGCTGTGTTGTGGAGTAAATTTGATTCCTCATGAGTGCGGAGATTAAACTTGCTTATCAGTTGAATCTCTGGTACAGTCATCTGCAGCACAGAAACCACTCCACTCTTGTAGCTAACCAGATCTGGAGCTGACCCATTAGCAGTCTCCAATCTTCACCTCAAAGTCAGTCCTTGTAAATCTAAACAGGATTCAAGTCATGGTGAAGAAATGTGGCTGGTGGGGTCATGTCTCTGTTGCTGCTGATCAGTGTTGATTTCCCATGTGTCATATCTTTACAGCTGTATAATCGCAATCTGCTCATGCAGGAGAGAATTCTGCTGATGTGCTGCATTTCTCAGTCAAGGACATCTAGCTGTTGGCTGCAGCATCCCTTTGCTCCCTTGCAACTGTGCGCTGCTCACTGTGTCAGACGACAGCACCAATCTGCTCATGAATGGCACCACACTGCTCATGCGATGTGGAGACAAAGGGCACCTTTGCACAGCTGTTCTTTGTTCTCTGGAGACCATGCTCACTGCTGGAGATCGATGGCAATCCCATCACAATGCCAGGTGGTTCAGGCGCAGAGGCCACACAGTTTTCTCTGCTTCTTGCCAACTTACACAGATCCAGTTAGAGGTTGGTCTTTTGCATCTGGGAGTAGCTTGAGGCCTGGCCTCCTGGCTCCGGCATGAACATGAAGATGGACTCTTCCATGCTCCTTGTCACCATTCAGGAAAGCCTGACAATGAGTAGGAAGGAACTGCAGATGCTGGTTTAAACTGAAGATAAACACACAACCCTGGAGTAATTCAGTGGATCAGACAACATTTCTGGAGAAAAGAAATAGATGACATTTTGGGTCAAGACCATTCATCAGACCTGTCTTGACCGGCAATATCACCTATTCCTTTTCTCCAGAAATGCTATCTGACCTACTGACTTACTCCAGTTTTTGGTATCTATCTTAAGCCTGACAATGATCTTGTTTCTCAATCAGTCTTGCCTGCATCAGAAGCGATCTGGACCCACCCATCTCCCTCCCCCCTCACCACCCTCCACAGTTTCCAGTGAGCCATCCAACCACCTTCTGATGCTTCATAACAGATTGCCGATTCCTCTGCATCTCACTGTGTTGCACATCCTTTCATGAACCTCGCATTCCTTGAAGAACCAGTTGCCAGAGTTGTGACGTGAGGTGTCCCTTCATCCGTGATATTGGAGAAAGACAGTGGGTTAGGCAAGTGCTGGGGTAACTCAGTGGGTTAGGCAACATTTTTGGAGAATATGGATAGGTGACGTTTCAGGTCAGGACCCTTCTTCAGCCCATGTTCTCTAGTGATGATGCCTGACCTACTGAGTTACTCCAGCACTTTGTGTCTTTTTGAAAACCAACATCTGCAGTTCCTTTAAGAATAAAGGATAAGCCATTCAGGACTGAGATAAGGAAAAATGTTTTCACCCAGAGAGCTGTGAATCTGTGGAATTCTCTGCCGCAGAAGGCAATGGAGGCCAATTCACTGGATGTTTTCAAGAGCGAGTTAGATATAGCTCTTAGACCTAATGTAATCAAGGGATATGGGGAGAAAGCAGGAACGGGGTACTGATTTTGGATAAATAGCCATGCTCATATTGAATGGCGGTGCAGGCTTGAAGGGCCGAATGGCCTAGTCCTGCACCTATTTTCTATGCTTCTATGTTTCAATTCAGTCAAGTCTTCACAGATGAAAAATAGTTGACCTTTACTATGTTTGCCAGATAAGTTGCCATTCTGTAGCATATGCAACACTCATTACTCAGACCAATGTATGTGTGAAATTCAGTTTGGTATACAAGCCTATTCCATATTTGCTTACAATACTGAAGTGGTCATTTGACCCACAAAGTCTTTGCCAGCTCAGAGATCTTGCACTAAACTCTATTTTCTTTATCATGTACTGTATCTGTATACAATGGATGGCTCAATTGTAAAGTCATTCCACTGTCTGGTTAGCACGCAACAAAAGCTTTTCACTGTTCCCAGTACTAAACTGAAGCAGGGTCTCAACCCAAAACGTCATCTATTCCTTTTCTCCAGAGATGTTGTCTGTATCTCCAGCTTTTTGTGTCTATAAACGAAACTAAACTGAACTATATCTATTAACACCATCCATGCTGATTCTTTTATCACCAGGAGCAATTTACAGTGGCAAATTCACTTGTCTTTTTGATGGAGAAGGAAACTGGTGTCATGGTGCCTGTTGATAGCTCTGCTGACCACTGAGGGCAGTGTTGCCTTGTGTTCAATTATGTTTAAGTATGTTCACCTGTATGTCATTATCATTCATAATCACCTGGTGAGTTCTTTATTTAAGTGCTGATGTTTGTTTCTGTCTTCCTTCAGTCTTGGATTTTTCCCAATGCTGATCCTTGTGAATCAGGATTCTAGTAAAACCCTTTTTCAATTTAACCTCCCACTGACTCCCGTGTCTTTTCCGTGTTTGAGTCCACGCAGTGCCTATTATTTGTTGTAACTGGAGCATTTGGAATTCGTGCAGTCGCAGGAAAAGCATGCAATCTCCACATGGACAACTCTGGAGGTGAGAACACCATCTGGTGCAATGGAATAAACATGGAAATAGTGAAAATGCTCATCAGATCAGATGGTATCTGTGCAAAGAGAAACAGTTAACATTTCAATGCTGAGACCCTTGGTCAGAATTGGGAGAGAGTAAAACAGGCTTGTATTCAGTAGGGGTGGGTAGAACTAAATAAATATGCCTGATGGGGTGAGTCCAAATAAGTTATAGTGGCAGTTAAAAGCACAATGTGCTTCTTTGCCTGTGTTATGTGTTAATAGCAGGAATGTGGACATGCACAGCAGGCTACTAATGAGGAGAAAATATCTCAACCAAAATCACAATGAATGATTTGGACAAATGGTCTATTCTAAAACAGACAAAGAGTGGATAAATGAAGTAAGAATTTGGTAGTGAATCTGGACTCGCCAAGACTGCTATGTCTGAAATGTTGCTGTCGGAATAGAAATGTAAGCGTGTGGACTGGTGTGATTGTAGATTTATTTCTGTGGCTAGCACGCAAATAGTTGCCTGGGTTGGACACCATCTTGGAAGAGTCCCTGCTTCCTCATGAGTCATCAATGTGTCCTGGCATAATTTGAAATATTGTTCCACAGGTTTGCATTGGGCCTCCTTGTAACAATGCAGGAGACCATTGACAGAAAGGACAGTGAGAATGGGAGGGGGAATTAAAGTGGCAGGCCACAGGGAGCTCAGCGTCACCATTTGGGCTGAATGCAGGTGTTTTGCAAAGCGATCTCCCAATCATGATTTGTTCCTCCAACGTAGAGATGGCTGCTACATTGTGAACAGTGAATGTGCTGAACTAGATTGGAAAGGAGTGCAAGTGAATCACTGCTTCATTGTCTTTTTTTAGTGTTAGAGTAAGGTGTTGATTAATTTTGCAACGGGGAGTTCTTGAATACTGAACTATTTTTTCAGTCTTGATGGCAGTTTACTCCATTAAGTAGTGCTCCTCTTCCAATTTGCATCTCCAGCAGAAGGTCTACCCACCTTGTTTTCTAAACTGTCCATACCCTGGCATTACGTCCCACTCACTGAGGCGGTGTTGATGTCAAAGCATGTGTACCCCAGCTAAGGTCCAGTGTAGTACTGGAATCTGTTGCTGTTGGGATTTTCCCATGAGGTTCATTACACTTCATTCCTGAACTGCATACTGTGGAGTGGAAGTTGCCTGTGTGTGCTCCCTCTTTTAATGCAGGGTAGATGTTGCACATCAGTGACCACATAGGCATGATGGAGCAAGGTCTTGTTCCAGCAGCATCGGAGACCAGGCACGACTGCAGGAAAATGCTCCATTCATCCCTCACCCAAATTCCGTAACTATTCTTTATAGAAATGAATTGCATGGTTTTTTTAGTTTGGACAAACTGTTTAGACAGGTTATTTATTTATTAATGGTACTATGCTTTTTTCAGGGAATAGGAAGAGGCGTAATTGCTCTTATTTCGAGAGACATCCAATGCAAAATAGGATCCAAGTACAAGACCCCACACTAAACTCTTGGATGCCCCAAGGCTCTCCAAGTTAATACTGATTTGAATAGCACCCTGCTGCAAGAAAACACAAGAAAATTAATGCAGTGTTTTGAATTTTAACATGTGGTTTGGTAGCTGCATGAATATGAAAGGAATGGCACATTAAAATCAAGATCTGAGATTTATAATAATTACTTCATGAAATTATTAAATTAATCTTTGATTTTTGGAGAACACCTTCTGGGATGTATGAGTCAGAATCCTCCAGAGCTATAAACAGCATGTGTGCAGTGCAAAACACTGATACAGAGCTATTTTAGGCATGTTCTGTTTTGAAAAAAAAGTGTTTGATTTAATTGCACTCACACTGCAGAGTGGGAAATTTCCAGGCCAGGAACATACTGAACACTCTCAGTTATTTTCAATGTCGAACTAAATAATATTCAAGAAGAATGGACATATTGGTGCACATGCAGTCCATTAATCTAGATTAAGGTGTTGCAATTCTGTTTATTTCAAATTATTTGTGTGCATCATGTTTCTCTCTCATTTACATATAATATTCATGTAACTCGAGGTGAAAAGTACTTTCAACTAATTAAATATCTACATAAAGTGTTAGAGGAAAGAATATTTTTGTTTTAATACTATACTGATATTTATAATACAATGGAAATGTGGAGAAATCATCTTTATTAATAATTGTTAACATTAGTGTGGCATTTCTGAAATTGGTTTGTTATGTTTGCAGCAGATGCCATGAAAGGATTGTTATGTTTGCAGCAGATGCCATGAAATGATTCTACTTTTGAATTGAGCCAAAATAAATAATTAACTTTTAAAAATATATATATATAATGAAAGGAAGACAAACATTAGAATGTCCCAAAGCACTTCCTTGCTAATAAAGTTATTTTCCCTCAGTTGTAATGTGTGGAAAAATATGACAGCAATCATTTTGCAGGCAGGCCATAAATAATATCCATATTAATCTCACTTAATAATATTAAATAAGGGTTCAGTGAGGAGATGGTGTGCCCCGCTTCAAATAATGTCAGGGGCTCTTTCGAATTTGAGGACAAACATGTTCTTGATTTAACCACTAACCAGAGAAATGACCTTCTAATTGCAAAAAAGGTCTTGAATGGAGCCCTAACAACAATCTACACTGATAGGAAAGAATAACCCACCCCATATTATGCACTAATTCTATACAAATAAGTAATCTGCTCCCATATTTTTACAAAAGTGATTTTTTTCAGCCCCAGATTACTCAACATCCACATCTTTCTGTGAGTCTCGTGTTAATTTTTTGACCGAAGATAGTTTGTCACATGGCAACGCATGTTTATATACAGGCACCAAACTCCAATGTAACACAGCCAAATGATATGTCGGCTCCCCTTGCAATTGCTGTTGACTTTTGGAAATCTCTCTGCTTTGTATGCAATTTTTAAATAAGAAAAATGACTATTACTTTTTTTTGTATGTTTATTTTTGTTAGAAGTAAGTACAGTAGTCTGGTACGTGAGTACCTAATACATAAATACATATTTTCATTCTTGTACAACTTCATACTTTTGGTTCAATAATAAAAGAACAGTGAAAGAAAATAGAAATAAAGAGTGTCGGAATAGATAGACAAGTGAGAAACAGAAAACAAAAGAAATAAAGGACAGAGGTGAGAAGTTAAAAGATTGAAAGAAATGGAAAAAGTGTTTGAATATCAGTTCTATATAAAAAGAAGCAAAATGGAATTCTTATTTTGTATTAGATAACAATATTCTTGTATCAGCCAAGGCAAGCAAATCTATGCTTATGAAATTAACATTTTGCCTGGGATCATTCTTTCCAGCCATTATTAACATAGAGCTTTGTTTGATCTATTTTCTGACCTTCAAAAGATCCAGTGCAAAATTTTGCTGAACTTGTATATTTTGATGCAAGTAAACTGATAACTTTTATTAATCTGATAACAAAAATGGAAATAAGATTCATCCTTATTATAAGCTTCTGTAAATAATTGAAATCAATTTATCCAGCCCTACCATAAGCCCAGGACAAATCCTTCAATTGTTCTTTTCCCTTCATACCTTTTTAAGATCACCTCCTCGATAAAGACCTGCACTTGGCCCCACAAATTGCCGACCAGCCTGCTTTGCTTTGTGTTACCCATGTTTGCAGGCGTTATACATGTTCTTTTTTTTAAATTATTGTTTTCCTTGCTCTCAAAATTGCCATCACCCCTGCTCAACCCAAAAAAATAAACTGACTTATCAGGCCTTATAAACTATTCACCTATATCCAGTCCTCCTTTCATCTCGTGCTCCTGCAGGTGTTATCGACTCTCGGATTCGTATCGATTGAAAAACGTTTTAATGGTATATTTCAAGTCTATATGAGGTTTGTGTGATCCATCAATCTCATTTGCTCACCCATTTCTTTTAAAACTATATTCTAATGCAATATCATCCACGCACATGTGGACCATGTCTAGCATTACCTCATCACTGTATCCTGTGATCAATCCATAAACTGTCAAGCTGCTTCTTCAGCAGCTACAAAATACTAGAGTAACTCAGCGGGACAGGCAGCATCTCTGCCCAGCAGCCATTATTGGTTGAGAAAAAATTGCTTCCGTGTAAATATTAGGAAGCTGAAAATCATAAGCTTCTGTAAAAAAAAAATTGAAATCAATTTAACCAACCCATGGTTCATTGCCACATACACCACCCTCATCCCTGGTGCCTGGTCAAATTAAACTTGTTTTGACCACAGAATATGCTTCAGGTCATACACACCTGCCATCTCTCTGAGAGAAAATTTTCAAATTCTCCGTCTCTGCCCTTGCCTTTGGCTGCATTTGGAATATTTTGAGCTATTTTGGGCACCATATCTGAGGAAGGATGGTCTGGCGCTGGAGAAGGTCCTGAGGAGATTTGCAAGAATGATCCCAGGTTAACCTATGGTTAGTTTGTCGGCACTGGGCCTGTACTCGCTGGATTTAAAAGAATGAGTGGAACCTCATTGAAACGTACAGAATAGTGGAAAGCTTGGATAGAATGGATGTAGAGAGGATGTTTCCACTAGTGGGAGAGTCTAGGACTAGAGGTCATAGCCTTAGAATTAATGGATGTTCTTTTAGCAAGGAGATGAGGAGAAATTTATTTAGTCAGTGGTGAATCTGTAGAATTCTTTGACACAGAAGGCTGCAGAGGCTAAGTCAGTGGATATTTTTAAGGCAGGGATAGATAGTTTTTGTTTAGTACAGGTGTCAGGGGCTATGGGGAGAAGGCAGGAGATTGGGGTTGGGAGGAAGCGCTATATCAGCCGTGCTTGAATGACAGAGTAGACTTAATGGGCTGGATGGCTTCATTCTACTCTTACCACATGACTTATGACTTGCAACCGTATGAAACTCTAATCCATACCTTGTAAAAACACCAAGTTATTTTGCTTGCCTCTCTCATTCTGCCTCTAAACCTGAGCTCTTCAAAAACTCAGATGTCATGTCTTGGATAAGCAAGACCCTTTGGCACTGTTTTGTCGACTGCATGTGTAATTTGTGTACAATTTAAGTTTCTCTGTTGTTTGGGTCCAGAGAAACCCAAAACTGTAAAACTGCTGCTGGCAAGATTTCCATTGTACCTGTGTAGCACTATAGGTGTCATAATAATCTCGATTTGACTTGGCTTTAACATAAGGTAGACAAAAGTGCTGGTGAAACTCAGCGGGTGCAGCAGCATCTATGGAGCGAAGGAGATGGGCAACGTTTTGGGCCGAAATCCTTTCTTAATGGCTTTAACATAATTTGTGCTATATTTGGCAAGGAAATGTTTTTGTACTTTTAATGGCAATCTTATCAGATCACAATTTGTTTCCTTATACATGTAAGCAAAACCTTAGTGCATGCTGCAAAAGATTATTTACTCACAGGAGGAAAGAAAATGAACATGAAAATAATTTAATTTTCCATAGCAAATCAGTGCCCAGAAATTGGGTCATATGGAATAGTTTTTCTTCAGCATCACACTATCTAAAATTGATTTAATCTGGAGTAAATTGCATTGGCAAACATCTCCCGGGGAAGTCCAATCATTCACTACATTGGACTACTTCTGCTCATTAACCACACCAGCATGACTGATATTCACTCAGATTCTGGCCTGAACCTAAGTTTCAGGCCTATCCGTACATATTGGAGGTCAAAGCTCCACACAGCAACCACATATAACACTAATGTTTGCTTTATATTTAGTTGGTGAAGTTGTTCATCCAATGACATCAATAGCAGCAATGAATACTGGATGAAAGCATTGAGGTAAGTGTGGCATTTGCCGCAGGAGGCAAAGTCGGTGGATATGTTAGAAACATAGAAAATAGGTGCAGGAGTAGGCCTTTCGAGCCTGCACCGCCATTCAATATGATCATGGCTAATCATCCAACTCAGTATCCTGTATGTTGAAGGCAGAGATACAAAATTGGGTGCCAAAGGTTATGGGGAGAAGGCAGGAGAATGAGGGTAGGAGGGAGAGATGGGCTGAATGGTCTAATTCTACTCCTATCTTATGATTCCTGTTGGAAATATTGGGCTAGCAGGCATGGATCTGCCAATCTGTGGAGAGGTACCAAATGAGTCCTAGGAGAAATACATGGAACCTGGACCTGATGATGAATAGACAGTTCAAAGACTTGCTTTTCCAAATGCAATAACAAGTGTGAAGTCTGAAGAAAGGTCTCGACCCGAAACGTCACCCATTCCTTCTATCCAGAGATGCTGCATGTACTGCTGAGTTACTCCAGCATTTTGTCTCTTCATCTATGTATTTAGATGCATTTCATATTTCTTTGTGACTTAGACAGTGATCTTTCACCCCCACCAAGTCTATACCAGCTCTGTGTAATCCATCAATCTCATTCACCCACCTCTTTCTTTTTTGCTTATTTTCTTATGAATATCAATTACCGTTCTTTGATTCCCTCACCAGCCAATATAATAGGGATAATTTGCAGTAGGCAATTAACCTAAAAATCAGCATGCCTTTGAGATATGGAATGAAACCAGAGCACCCAGATGAAGCATGTGGTCACAGAGAGAACATGCAAACTCCACACAGACAGCACGATGTCAGATGAAACTCTGGCCACTGGAACTACAGTGAGTGCAAGGCTGCCCTACACTGTGCTGCCTTGCACTCACAACTGTGGATGTCAAGTGGATAGTGACTATCACCTTCCTGGCCTCTGGATGGTCCCAGGAAACCACGGCAGATCTATGTCAATAGCCCTCAATTTGCTGCTTGCTGGAGCATTGGGGCGGTCATCTCTGCTTCCTTCTGACTAGAGAAAATAATTTATATTCTAATTTCAATGTGAGGAGGAAGTGGCAATTTATACAGTGGCATTTACCAGCAATGCTGGCTTCCCTCTGGTGTAGGCAGGTCTTGACTGCACTCCTCTGATAACCCAGGAAAGTTTTCCACTCTCTCAAACTTTGGTTTATTGTGAAGAAAAATTGTCTCATGGTGTATGCCATGTTTCCTAGTAGTTCTAATAATTTGATCCCGAGGGGATCTGTGCTTTCAGTATCCAGCAGTGCCCTGAATGACGGCTCCTTGAGGACAAGGGGTATCCTCTGATTTACTTTGCTTACTGGTTGCACTCCAACTTCATCCATGAGATATAACTAGAACCATACTATACATGGTGGTAATGGTGAATGCTATGGTCTCATGGTGTTGTAACAGTGGTGCTTTCATCAGCCCAGGGGTGCCCTGTACTTCACACCCACTTGGTCTGGATACTTCATAGGAAGCTGCATGCTGAACAATTTTACAAAGCGCACATAGCAGCCAGTGCCGGAGGAGGCACAGCGAGGAGAGCCGTGAAGAAGGCGCGTGAGCAAAAGTAGCCGGAAATGTTCTTATCCGACATTGACAGTGTCATCTAGGAGTTTATGTGTTCTCCCTGTGATTGTGTGAGTTGTCTCCAGGTGCTCAGGTTTCCTCACATGGCAAAGACTTGTAGCTTTGTAGGTTAAATTGGCTTCGCTAGCATTCTAATTTGTCACTTGTGTGTAGGATAGTGCTAGTGTACGGGTGATTGTTGGAACACTCGATAAGCCAAAGGGCCTGTTTACATACTTTAATATCAGCAAATGGGTTTATTTTGGTTATCACTGTTGTGTTTCATCTCCTTCCTCCTGTCCCTCTGCTCTTGCCTTCATCATGCTCTTCCTGCTCCAAATCAGGGGAACGAAGGCCTTTCTTGATACTCTGCAAAGACAAAACTGAAGATAGCTGTTTCTTACAGGCTGTACCCTAGATATCTTTCTGATGACACTGTATCATATGTACAGATTTGATCAATTCAGAGGGTTTGTAGTAATGGGAATACCTGGCAGATTTTGTACAGTCTCTGCTTGAGAGGTGATTTAGGCCTTTGTAGCTCGATCGGACATAGGGAGGAGGACCAACTCCAGGCAGGTGTTGTGTTGTACCTGTGAGTGCCCCCAACAGGCAATGTCCCTCCTAATCCTCACTGAAACAGTCCTAAAACTGCGCCTAAGATAGACGCAAAAGCTGGCATAACTCAGTGGGACAGGCAGCATCTCTGGAGAGGAGTGGGTGACATTTCGGGTTGAGGCCAGCTCCTTCCTACACAATGCATTTCTGAGAAAAGTCATGATTTATCTGGCAGGAACCATTGTAGAGCTAGTGCTAGAAGTAACAATGTTTTGGCACAACAAAAACTTGGTGCAATCCCATCTCGAACCACCAGAGTCTACATTTAGAATTGAGAGCATATTTAATATTGTATCTCATGTTTCAATAATCAACCAGACAGATCTTGTAAATCCTGTTTCCCTTTGATTTAATTTCTCTTAATTGGGTAAGACAATACACTGAACCTTGCCTTAAGCTTTTAAATATTTATTGCTGAAACCATATGTAGAAACAGAACATTTTATATCATTAAATATGCTGTGAGTGCATTGCCAAAATCTCCAAGGTTAACAACCAATCCAAATTCTGTTTTAACTCAATTTGACACGTGGGCACTCAATATTAAAAATTTTACGTTTCTTTCTGGAGACATAAAGTAATAGGCACTTTAGTTCAACTCTTCTGTACTGACCAAGATGCTCATTTAAGTTTGCCCACATTTGGCTTGTCTTCCTCTAAACCTTCTGTCAGGCAGAAATGATCTCCCTAGCCCTGCAGTTATCACTGGATAACAAGGACACCCATGTCCATCTCCTCTTGATGACTAAAACCCTGCCTCCAAAACCGCATTCTCGAACAAACTAATGTCAGTCCTCCTTGTCCTAGAAGTCAGCAAGATCTTTGAGTTACTGAACCACATTATGAGGATGGTGGCAAAATATCCTCCACAATAATCCTCATCAAGGGTGCATTCTCAGACCCTTACCATATTCCCACAAATGCAATCACGAATGCACAGCTAAATTCAGCTCTAACTCAATTTATAATTTAGCAGATGGCACCACTGCAATTTGCCAGATCTCGAACAATGATGAGATGGAATAAAGAACTCAGTAACATGGTATCAGGAAAACAACCTATCCCTCAATGTTGGCAAGATGAAGGAGCTTGTCATCGACTTCAAGAAATGAGGGGTGCACACCCCAAATCAGTTTCTGAGGCAAAATATCATCAACTGCATTGAAGCTACTGCCTAGAAAACGCACCATTGCCCCTACTCCCTCAGAAGACTGCAGAAGCTCGCAAGGCTCCAATAATCTTGCCAATGTCTACAAATCTACTTTAGAAGGAAGCCTCGCATCTAGGTTTGCATCGCATCTAGGTTTGGCAACTGCTCTGCTCAAACCCCAAGAAGTTGCAGAGAGTTGTGGATATAGCCCAATCCACCACACAGACCAACCTCGCTGTCTATTCTTCATGCTGCCTTCGGAAAGCAGTCAGCATAATCAAGGACCATTTTCACCTTAGTCATTCCCCTCTTCTCCCTCCCACTGGGCAGATGAGTAATAAAACTTGAAAACACATACCTCTACACTCGGTAACCATTTCTTTCCCATTGTTATTGGGCTACTGAATGGTCCTCCCATATGCTGGATGACTGGTCCTGATCTTCCAATGTGCCTCACTGCAGACTTTGAACTTTTTTTTCTGCATTTTCTCAGTAGCTCTAATGCTATTATGTTGTCCGACCATATTTGGCGCACTGCACTTTGTCACTTTGCAAATTCTGTTGTGCTTGTGTAACACCAATAAGAATATCCGTGCCTCCGTCCCAGTGTTATAAATATTGTTATTGTTCCTGCCTCAACCAATTTGTTTGACAGCTCATTCCATGTACTCACCACCCTCTGTGAAATGTTGCCTGCGGGTTCCTATGAAATCTTACCTCTCAAATCTTAAATGTATGCTCACTAGTTGTTTGATTTCCCCTTCCTTAAAGACTCTGTTTGCCTTTCCATACCCCTTATGATTGACACCCTTCAGTAATGTCAACCCTCAGTCTCTTTTGCTGCAAGAAATAAAAGTCCCAGCCTGCCCAAGTTCCCCCATAACTCAGCCCCTCAAGTCCTGACGACATTCCAGTAAATGTTTTTTACTCTTTCTTGCTTAATTTGCCACCACTGACAAAGTGGAGCTTTTGCATTCAAATTACAATCTTCATTGAACCCCTACAGAACATATAGATGCACACTAGTCAAAGGTTGCCATTGAAGCAGTAATTAAAGGTTCTCCTTTCTGATATTGATATCTTGCACACAGTATTTGCCAGCCTTGGTTCTAATACTCAGGAAATTTGAAACTAATCACTGGTGGTTCCATTGTTGATTGGAGGCCTTTTATTTTATGTATATCAGTTTTACATGCTGTGTTCTCCAGCTCCTTTGTCATCCTTCACCTAGAATAACCTATGACATTGCTTTGGAGGGATTGCCCACACAAAAAGCCACGTCTCTCCTCCCCCAAGCATTTTTCCTCGCCCCAAAGAAACTGCCTTTTATGTAGCTCCTTGGTAGCTTCCACAGGATGAAATCCTTCAGGATCTGACACCCTTCCCAGTGAGGAGACCAGCACAGATGTGGCAGTGGGGAGTCCCTCACCTTGTTCCCAACGGGAAACATGCAAGTCCTTTGTATTGTGCTTGCTTTGTGCTTAACGTGTTTCCAAGTACATCCTGCTGAAACGCTGCTTCTAATAAATTTTTAGACAATTTAATGATTTTTGTTTGTGTCCAAATAGGAATTGGTGCTGCCTGCAGCACATGTTGGTTCAAGCAAGTCAAGGATGAAATTATGTTTCTGGGCATTTGTTGCAGGTGGTTGGTGTGTTAATTGGTAAGGCTTTTACTTGAGATCTTTAAAAAAAAATTAGTATTGAGCTGCACGGGCAGCAGAGGCCCGGGTTCGATCCTGACTACGGGTTCTGTCTGTACTGAGTTTGTACGTTCTCCCTGTGACCGTATAGTTTTTATCCAAGATCTTCGGTTTCCTCCCACACTCCAAAGCCATACATAGTTCGTAGGTTAATTGGCTTGGGCATAAATGTTCAATTGTCCCTAGTGTGTGTAGGATAGTGTTAATGTGCAGGGATCGCTGGTCGGTGCAGACTCCGTGGGCCGACAGGCCTGTTTCTGCATCGTATTGCTAAACTAAAGTAATATGTTATCTAACAATGTATCTGTTTATCTGAAGGCCAAGATGCCATTTATTCCTGGGTCAACCTATGAACTGCTTCCAGATTGCGAGAATACACTGAATTTCATGCATATTACCTGTCAATTATCAGCCATTCGTGATGCAATGCTGAATCTTCACCACTGTTCACCCATAAAGTGCCTGGGAAAAAGAGCATAAAACTCCGGATGCTGGAAATACAAAAAAGATTTTAAAAAATGCTGAAAGCTGTCTGCGTCTTTGGTGGCATCCGTAGGGAAAGCAAAGCAAAGCAGTTGATGTTTCAGGTCAAGGGTGTTATTCCTTGAGGGTAAGTTAGGCATCACTGGAGCAATGTGGAAGGTCTGAGACAAAGAGTGGGATGGAGAATTAAATTGACAGGAGACTGGAAGCTCGAAATTGCTTTTCTGCTCTAATAAGAATAGTTCCACAAAGCAGTAAGCTAATCTGCATTTGGTATCTCTTGTGTAGTGCGTGTGCTGCCTCCTGGGCAGAAACCAAGCACAAATAGATTGGCCGCTTTGCAGAATTTGGGGAACTGCATTCAGTGCCCACAGTGTGGTCTCCTCTGCAGAGATTCCTCGAGAGAAACCTGAACCCAGAGGTATTCTAACTGATGCCAGATGCTGTCTGGTCAGCTAAGTATTTTCAACATACACCTCCTGTAGTCTGCTTTATTGCTTCTCAAAGGGTAATTTCTTAAAAATAAGATACTCATAATTGATTAATGGAAGTTCACTGTAAACTTGAAGAAAAATTAATTTCAAGGTCACATATACCAATTAAGGTACAGTGAAATTCAAATTGCTATACTAAAAAAGCAACAAGACACACAAGGACAAAGGTTAACATAAACATCCACCACACTGTGATGGAAGGCACTAAAGTCCAATCTTCCTCTTTTATTCGCCCATGGTCGGGGCAGTCTAACCATCCGCATTCGGGGTGATCGAAGCTCCCGCGTCGGGGTGGTCAAAGCTCTTGCGGCTTGAAGTTCCCGAAGTCGGTCTCTGGCCAGAGACCACGAGCTCTGTTATGTTCAAGTCCACAGGCACCCACGGTGGAGTTCTCCAAGTCGGTCTCCAGCAAAGGCCACCCACTCCTCGATGTTAGGCCGCAGTGAGGATGGAGATACGATACGGAACAAGATCGCATCTCTGTCGAGATAAGAGATTAGAAAAAGTTTCTCCCACCCCCCCCAAAATAAAACAAGCTAAAGAACACCAAAAACAGACATTGAACACATACAGACAAACAACAAATAAGGATGGGACAGACAGACTGTTGGCGAGGCATTGCAGGCGCCACCGTTTTCGTTTTGTGACTACAATTTTACCTCTGATTAAATATTTTTATTTTATGGTTCCCATGTACAATAGGAATTATTTGGATAAAATGCAACATTGTTTTATGCAAATACATTCAATTATCTTTCCTAAACTAAAGGAGTAAAAGAAATAAGGATATGGCAAGCAGAAAGATGAGGAATACAGAGGAAAAGCAGTGTATAATGATGTAGGACATGGCAGGGGGACTTCAATAAGTTATGTTATTTAAAGAAGAATTTAGTAGTTTCACTTGTCTGTGATGTGGCATGCATTCCATAATGACTGACACTCTCAGGCCCAATGCAGGTATTGACCATTAATGTTAACCATTCCCTTCCACCCACACATGCTGCTCGACTTGCAGTGTTCCTCCTGGACCTTGTTTGTTGGAACTTTTTCTGTCTGCATATCATATCATTCAGGTAACTTATATTTTACAACGTGGCCTCACATGGGTACAGATACAAAGGAATGAATGCCTGTTTTAGATGGGGATCGTCAAAGCCTCTGGTTCTGATACTAATACATCAGCATTTATATGGTTTTGTTTTATATCTGTAAAAGGAATACAACAACACTTGTTCCAAGGCCTCATCTCTTGTCTAGTTTAGAAACAGAAGAATCCAGGTGTTTTACTTGGCTTGCTGGCTGGCTCTGCTTGTTTTAGTAAAGAGCTAATTCAGAAAAATATTCATTCATTTGGGTCTGTGTTTAAAACAATCAGATCTATTCCAGTACCTGCATAGAAAAGCAAGTTAATCAACACTGTGGTGCAGCTAGTTGAGCTGTTGCCTCCTGAGCAAGAGACCTGGGTTCAATCCTCCCTGAAGCCTAGTGGCTTTCCTCCTTTTCCTCTCAAGGCCAAAGATGCAGGGGTTGGTAGACTTATTGGACATTGTAAATTGTCCCTAATGTGTGGGAGAGAAAATGAGAATGTGGAGAGAGTTAATGAGAATGTGGGAGAAGACAAAATTGGATTAATGTAGATTAGTGTGAATTGTAGTTGAAGGTTGATATAGATGGTGGCAGAGGGCCTATTTCAGTGTTGTATCTCTGTGACACATGTGAAGTCAAGAAGGGTTGGAAATGTTTCTAAATAGTTGCTTTTCATTGTTAGTGGCACATTGAACAACACACTGGGTTGAAAATGGAGGCCTTCTCACTTTTAAGAAAATAAAATCCTCAAACTCTACCAAGTGATGTACTGCAGGAGTTGGGGAGGTGGAAGGAATTGGACACATTAACCAATATATGACCAACACAAGAGCTGGTGTCAATTCGTCAGAAATGACCTGTCAACTAATTTTCAGTCAGTACAAAAATGTTTTTTTAAATAGCCTTTCTAAAAAACATTTTGGGAAGATAATTACGCACTGAGTTTAAAGTGTGTGCTTTATAATATGGAACACTAATTAATTCAGTACAAAATTAAGCCATCTCAGACACTGAACTTTAAAATGTATGAATCCATATTTACAGTATTTCCAGTGATTTAAAGCATTGTTAAAGTTAAAATATAAGTTATGTAATTAACATTTAGTGAGAAAGCAAATAATGCATAGGAAGATACAATATTTTGTTTCTAGGTAAGTAATCTTTGTGATAATATGGGATGTTAATGTGTGCAATATCAGGAGATGTGTCCTTTCGGGTGTGTTATTCCACTAGTGAAGTAGATTGTGTTTAAACCAGCTAAATTTGACAACAAATAGCTTTATGTCAGTACATTCAGAAGTCTAGCGGAGGGCAGTAGAAGCTGCTAAGTGAAACTTATGAATTGGCAGTTTTTGAAAATTCACAGTTCGTCATAAACTGAGAGTAACCACTGAAAATCAATGGTTTTATTTTTAACTTTACTATTCAGGGCTTAATACGTTATTTAAAGTTTGCTTTTATTTCATTTACAACTTAATTATTTTATAAATATGATGCTGAGTTCATTTTTAATCTAACCTGCAATAAAAGCCATGAAATGGAAAATCAACACATAAAAAAATGTTTTTAGAATCAACAATACTGATTTAATTTTCACAAGAATAGAATTTATGCATTACATTGTGCATTGGGTGACATAATGCACCCTCCAACTCTGCATGAAGGATGTCACAATCATTGTGATGAATATTAAATAGAATTATTTCACCTGCATGCGTACCATATCTACAAAGTGAGCAATGGCACGCCCCAAGGCTGTGTCCTAAGCCCCCTGCTGTTTAGTCTGCTTACACACGACTGTACTGCTAGACTCAACAACAACTTCATCAACAAGTTCGCTGATGACACAACAGTGGTGGGTCTCATCAGTGACGATGATGAGTCGGCGTACAGGATGGAGGTGGAGCTGCTCACAGGATGGTGCAAATCCCACAACCTCATTCTCAACGTGGGAAAAACGAAGGAGATGGTGGTTGACTTCAGGAGGGCGGGAAAACAACGCCGTACACCTCTGCACATCGATGGAGCTGATGTGGAAAGGGTCAGCAGTGTGAAGTTCCTAGGACTCCACCTGTCAGATGACCTGACGTCCATGACCAACACTACAGCACTGGTCAAGAGAGCCCAGCAGCGACTACACCCTCTCCGAAGACTACGGAAAGCAGGTCTCCCCACTGCACACCTATGAACTTTTTATAGAGGGACAATCGAGAGCACATTAACCTACGGCATCACCTCCTGGTTCGGGAGCTACAAGGCGTACGAACGGTGCCAACTGGACAGGATTGTGAAGACCGCCAGCAGGATTATTGGTGCTCCACTCCCATTATTGCTGGACATATACAGGAAGAGATGTATTAGCAGAGCCATCTCCATCATCAAAGACCCCTACCACCCATCGCATCACATATTCTCCATCCTGCCATCTGGGAAGAGGTACAGGAGCATCAGCTGCAAAACCAGCAGGATGCTCCTCAGCTTCTTCCCGCAGGCAATTAGACTGATAAACGGACTTTGCCCCCTGCCAAAGTATCGCGCACCAAACACCAACATGGACACACTGAAGCAGAGCCATTGTCGTGCCTCTGCCGATCGGAACTCGTGACATATGTACTTTTATTCTCTATTTCTATTACTGAATGGACACTGGTTGAGAAACACTTTTTTGTTTTCCTCTGGGTATGCAAATACTCAGAAAATGATAATAAAGATATACAAGTATGCATTCTGCAGTCATTTTTCATTTTAAGTTGGTAACATCTACATTTGTATGAATAAAGGAAATTTCTAATTAAAATAGGTAATACAGCATATTAGCCATCAACCATTCACAGTGACAAAACTCTTTAGTTTTGGTCCTCTGCTCTCCACCCTTTATTGAGAAACACCAATAATCCAGTTAACTGTTTCTAAAACTTCTCTGTATCATTATTTAAATGTAAATTATAATCCATTCGGTATTGTATAAAAATTAGGCCAGAAAGCTAAGATAATAGTTGGTCATGAATTAACATCTGAATGTTATTTCTGTATCCCCGGGCTATTCACAGTAGGACTAGGCTCTGACTTTATTTCTTTTTTCTTTGGAGCGCAGGAGGATGAGGGGTGATCTTGTAGAGGTGTATATGATGATGAGAGGAATAGATGGGGGGGGGGGGGGGGGGGGGGGGGGGGGGGGGGGGGGGGGTGCCTGGAACAAGCTGCCAGAGTGAAGCAGCTGCAGTCACAAGGTTTGCAAAATATTTTCACAGGTACATGGATAGGATAGGGTTAGAAGGATATGGGCCAAACACAGGTAAGCGAGACTAGTGTAGATGGGCATGTTGGTTGGTGTGGGAAAGTTGGGCCAAAGGGCTTATTTTTATGATGTGACTATTACTACAAATGTTGGTCTTGCATTTCCATACATGAGATTGAGTACATACAATAATCTGGCAGTGTTCAACCCACTGATGACTTAACAAATTATTTTCACTTCTCAACAATCTTGCGCTCCAACCAGATTCCCTACTTCATAACCAACGGACCACATTCAGTGAGTATGGGTGACAAATCATCCACTGTGATAAACCTCAACTCTGGTCCCCTGCAAGGATGTGTTCTCAGCCCCTTTCTTCACTCCTTATGCACTCATGACAGTGAAGCCAAATGCTTATCCAACTCAATTTATAAGTTTGCAGATAACATCACTAGTACAACGTAAAGATGAGACGGAGATTGAGAACCTCATAAGCTGGTGTCAAAACAACCACCTCAATGTCAGCAAGACAAAGGAGATTGTGATTGACCTCAGCAAGCGAAGGAGTACACACACCATATACAGGTATACACACGATATACATTGATGGCACTGAAGTAGAGATTGTCGATATCTTCAAGTTCTGAGGAGTAAATATCACCAGCAATTTGACCTGGTATAGCCACATCAAAGCAATGGCTAAGAGAGCACATCAACATTTCTACTTCCTTAGAAGGTTTAGGACGCTTGGCATGTCCCCAGCAGCTTCTACACTGCAGAAAGCATTGCATTGGGATGCATCACAGCAAGGTTTGGGAAGAGCTCCATCCAATACCGCAAGATATTTCAGAGGGTCGTGGATGTAACCCAGACTATCACGCAAACCCTTTCATGGATCTGTATTCGTGCTGCCTCGGCAAAATCAAGGACCAGTCTCGCCCTGATCACTTTGTCTTCTCCCCTCTACCATCAGGCAAGAGGTACAGAAGTTTGAAAACGGATACCTCCAGATTCAGGGACAGTTTCTTCCCAGCCGTTATCAGGCAACTGAACCATCCTCTTCCCAGCTAGAGTGTGCCCCTGACCTACCATCTATCTCATTGGAGACCTTTGAACTATCTTTAATCAGACTTTAGCTAGCACTAAATAATATCCTTTATCCTGTATCTGCATGCTGTGGACGGCTTGTATAGTATATTCGCTGATTGGATAGCATGCAACAAAAAATCATTTTACTTTACCTCGGTACAGATAACAATAATAAACTAAACTAAATTAAAAACCATCAAACATTTTTGATTAATAGGATCGCAAGCAAACATTGAAAAAAATGTCTTTTCCTCCTATGGGTTCATGAAATATAGTGATGCTTTTCTTTAAAAGTAATACTGTATCAAAGCAGAATGTTGTACGATTTACATCTACTGCTTCTCTTGATTTTCCAGAAGGGTTTTTACCTCCAAGGCAGGACTTCTGTGTGCTTCTGTTACACCCATTTAACACTGGTCATGAGCTGTGCGATTGAAATTGGGGGTGCCTCAATGAAAATCCATTGGTTTGACCTTCTGTCGCTATGATCCAATTCTCAAATGGAATTGCAGGTGGACAACAACGACAGGAGGGGTAAGTAAGATTTTTATCACTCTCGAGAAAACTGAAATATTAATTTACTTTCCTGTTTTAGAGCAAAAGGTTTAAACATTGCAATATACAATTGTTTAAAATTGACCAGAATGCTTGATTTTGATGTAGAAACTGACTCGAGGATCCGATCCCCTCCTGAAGAATGGTCTATTAAATTTGATTCTTGTGTATTCATTTTGAATCAATGTATTTGTTGTTTCCAGCAGAGTATTACACTGCAATGTTAACCCTGGGGACTTTATTGTGTGACGAGTATGCTCATTTGTTAATTTTCCAAATGAGCAAGAACTTTTTAATGCATACATATCTGCACTGCTCCATGTTTAATTTCCACATACCTTGACTCCATCCTACCTTCCCCCTGGTCCAATCCCTCCCTACCAATGTCCAAGACACCTCGCACGCTCTTCATCTCTTCAATGACTTCTATATTTACCAGGCCCCCCACTCTCTCGTCTTTATCATGGATGTCCAATCACTCTGCAGCTACATCCCCCACCAGGAAGGTCTTAAAGCTCTCCGTTTCTTCCTCGACAGCAGAACCAGCCAATTTCCGTGTACTAATACTCGCCTCTTCCTCGCAGAGCTGGTCCTTGCCCTCAACAACTTCTCCTTGGATTCCTCCCACCACCTCCAAATCCAAGGCGTAACTATGCGCGCTCGCATGGGCCCCAGCTATGCATGACTCTTTGTCGGGTACATCAAACAATCACAGTTTCAGGCGTACACTTGCCCTATCCCCGAACTCTACCTCCGTGATGTTGATGACTGTGTCAGTCCTGCCTCATGCACCCATGCAGAACTCACTGACATCATTACCTTCACGACTAATTTCCATTCTGCACTCGAATTCACTTAGAACATCTCTGACATCACCCTATCATTTCTGGATCTCACCGTCTCCATCACAGGAGACAGATTATTGACTAACATCTGCTACAAACCTCCCATAACAATCTAAACTACACTTCTTCCCACCCTGCTTCCTGTAAAGACTCTATCCCCATCTCCCAATTTCTGTCTACGCCACATCTGCGCCCAAGATGCGGTTGTCCATACTTTAGATGTCCTCATTCTTTGGGAAAGGAATGATGAGGCTCACTAGGGTCTCCTCGATATCCCGCAGCTCCACTCTTTACCCCCCCCCCCCCCCCCATTCGCAACAAGCATAGAGTCCTCCTTATCCTCACCTTCCTCCCCATCAGCTGTTGCATACATCATATAATCTACCAACACTTTCACCACCTCCAACAGGATCCCACTACTGGCCACATCTTCCCATCTCCACCCTTTTCTGCTATCCGCATACTGTTCCCTCCGCAACTCCCTGGTCAACTCGTCCCTTCCCACCCAAACCACCCCCGCCCCAGGTACTTTCCCCTGCAACCGCAGGAGATGCAATACCTGTCCCTTTACCTCCCCCTCTCCTCCATTCAAGGACCCCGACAGTCTTTTCAGGTGAGACGAGTTCACTTGCACCTTCTCCAACCTCATCTACTGTATCTACTGTTCCTCATGTCAACCTCTGTACATCGGTGAGACCAAGCGCAGGTTCGGCGATCGTATCGCTGAACATCTCCGCTCAGTCTGCCTTAATCTACCCGATCTCCAGGTTGCTCCCCCTCCCATTCTCAATCTGCACGTTCTGTCCTGGGCCTTCCCCATTGTCAGAGTGAGGCCCAGCGCCAATTGGAGGAACAGCACCTCATATTTCGCTTGGGTAGCTTACACCCCAGCGGTATGAACATTGACTTCTCTAACTTCAAGTAGCCCTTGTTTCTCGCCCCCCTCTCTCTCTCCCTCTCCCTCCTAATCCCAACCCCTTCCCAGTTCTCCCACCAGTCTTACTGCCTCCGACTGCATTCTATTTGTCCTTCCCACTCGCCTGACATCAGACTGAAGAAGGGTCTCGACCCGAAACGTCACCCATTCCTTTCCACAGATGGTGTCTGTCCGCTGAGTTACTCCAGCTTTTTATGTCTACCTACGTTTAACTATGTAGATGTCATTATAAATGTATATTGTCGGAAAATATATAAAATGCCTCAAAATGAGCTCAGCAATGCCCTCCCTAAACTTCTCTCTTGCTCTCTTCCATCTTTCTTTGCGATACTCCTTAAAATCTACTTATTTGACCATATTCTTCGTTATCTCTCTTTTTGTAACTTAGCGCAACCTGTTTAATAGCAAACGTAACGCATTTTATGGCAACAAATAAAGGTCCCAGCTGTTGGTTCAACATGCAGTCACAATGTGCATGTTCAATTGTTTAAAAAAAAACATGCCTAAACCATTTCCAAGGCAATGCTCGACAGCCAGGATAAGAAGATACGTCCCGGGGGGGTCTCTATTATGCCCATACTCCCACTTCCAATTCATTATTCATGAATGACAATGCCATTCCCAGCATGACCGAGAATGAGGGGTGAATTTCACTGGAAGTAAACCCTGCCACTGCTGAAAGGTACTGCGATTTTTCACCACGCATATTTCTTCGATAACTGTCTACTACTCATTGCATTTTTTTTTCTGGACATGTTATCCAGCTTGGGTTCGGGGCAGTCGCCTCGCCCTGCGATGTAAATAGATTCACTGTAAGAGAAAAAAAAAAACCCCGAAGAAGACCATACGAAAAACCTGTATTTCTATTGCAGCACTTCCAAGCGTAAAGGAGGAACTGTTGCGCATATTCCCCCCTCTCCAATGCATTGCGAAGCAACATCATTAGTGTGTCGGTCCTGCCACCTACGCTGCCAGCGACTGCATCACGTTCAGAGTAACACCGCTGATCAGCGTGTCCCATTTGCAGGGACACGCGTTGAACGCATCGCTCGTGTTTAATTGGGTTGGGACCTAAAGTAACCCGTCGTCCACCCTCTCTCCCCTGGTGAAACCAGGCAACTTTCGTGGCAATTCCCTCCCTCCCGTGGTTCCAGCGGCGGCTCCAGCCGATGCGGCGGGGGTGTGAAGGCTGCAAGTGCGCGCAGGGACCAGCGGAGAGCGCCGTCAGCCCGCCCTGCCTGCCGCCTGCAGGCTGGAGCAAAGACACAGCTTGCAGGCTGGAGGCTTCGGCGAGAGGGGCGAGAGCGGCCGGCCGGCCGGCAGCAGGAGCCGGAGCAAATCCCAGCTGCTGACGGACGCTGCATTCCGGCGCACTGCCCTTGATCGCAGTTGACACACGGACCTCCCTCCTCCCACCCCAGCAAGGCGTGCACTTTCATCCTCTCGCAATCCAATGCCATTATTTTTACAAACACCTGCAAGGACTGTTTTGACGGTGAGAATTATTCGCAAGAAGCAAACTTGCAAGAGGGAGGCGAGAGCCTGACGGACGGCGGAGAGAGAGGGGAGGCAGAGAGAGAGAAGCAACGCTTTGCAGGGAGAGGCGGCGGCTGACAGTCCGAGAGGAGGGCTTCACCGCCACCGGGGACTGAGAACAAGTGACGGGAGCCTCCGGACCACCTTCTTATTCTGAGCGAGCCCCGCTTACACTGTCTCCGCTTGTTGCCCCGGGAGGCGAAAGTTCCTCATGGCTCTGATCATGGAACCTGTCAGTAAATGGATCCCGAGCCAAGTGGTGGACTGGATGAAAGGTAAACTGAGTGTGCATCGACCAAGTTCCGTGCGGGGTGGCCGGCTTTGCTGCTTGCTGGGGCAGGGAGTGAGTTAGGGAACGAGCTGTTGCATTTCACAAATGGTGCTCAATCCTCTTTAAAAACCTAATAATTCGCTAAAAACTCGCTAGAATTTAGAAGATTGAGGGGGGGATCTTATAGAGACTTGCAACATTCTTAAGGGGTTGAACAAGGTAGATGCAGGAAGATTGTTCCCGATGTTGGAGAGGTCCAGAACAAGGGGTCACAGTTTAAGGATAAGGGGGAAGTCTTTCAGGACCGAGATGAGAAAATCATTTTTCACACAGAGAGTGGTGAATCTGTGGAATTCTCTGCCACCGAAGGTAGTTGAGGCCAGTTCATTGGCCATATTTAAGAGTGAGCTAGATGTGGCCCTTGTGGCTGAAGGGATCAGGGGGGTATGGAGAGAAGGCAGGTACAGGATACTGAGTTGGATGATCAGCCATGATCATATTGAATGGCGGTGCAGGCTCGAAGGGCCGAATGGCCTGCTCCTGCACCTATTGTCTCTGTTTCTATGAGCATTTGCAGATTATATATGTACATCATTATTGAAACCTTGTCGGGTGGATGGTGACATTTTCGCCAGCACTGTTCGGTTGCTTGGTTGGCAGCACGTTTAGTTCGGGGGAAAAAAGCAAGGCTGGTTGCTGTTATGCGTTTTAATAATCGAAGATTGCAATTGCGCCTGCATGGTTGTTTAGGTTTATTGATCTATGGAGCTGGCTACCAGAGAGTTATCCAGAGAAACGTGGTCTCGCATCCTCCGTGACGGGATGTCGGAGATCTGTTTGGGTAAATCGGTCCAATTTCCCCACCAGAATGTCCACTGTCTACATTAGTCTTTGCAAACTCGGCTCACACTTTCGCTTGGGAAGCTTATCAATTTTTACTTATCAAGTGTGCGTTTCTCTACGGGCTTGCTCAGAAATGCCACATTGAGGAACTTGCGGGTAGCGTGGCTTCCATTGCGGGTATGTTTTTTTTTTGACAGGAGGCCAGAGAAGACCAGGTTACATTTTCACGCGTGGAAACCGTGTCGTTAAATAGGTTTATTCTCGGCGATCCTTCTCCAAGTAGTCACTTCTGCAAGAGAACAGTTCCAAACGGGAACTCTTCCTTGTGAGCAACTCCACGCCACTTCTTGCCTTCAGTTTGTGGAGCTCGTCCCCTAAACTGACAATTTTTTTTTAAAGAATACCACCGAGTTTAATCTCAGTTCATTCTAGGCTTTTAAAAACAACCTCCCGACTCCGAGATTGGCGATTGTGAAGGGAATCGGGCGATCCTGAAGTGGTTATTGCAAGAGGAAGGGGTGAAAGTCTCGATTGACTGACTGGTAGGCGGGAGGAGGGACGTGTCGGCTTTATGTTTCTACAAGTAAATCTAGACGTTTAAAAGCAAATGGAGAAGCCCTGCTGCTACCTGCGTAGGTTGACATTTGGCAGATGGGCATGCTGAGCCGAAGGCATCTGTGCACTTTGGCCCACCTGCTTCACGGGGGGAAGAATTACCTCGAGTTGTACAGCAGCGCCGGTCCCGGTGGGTGCCTGCTGGTGTGTGTCTCCCTCTCATCTAACTCCACATCATCCCAAAACGCTCAGTAGCCTGAAGGAACTAAATCGCGACCAAGGGGATATAAAGCAACATATACCGAATGGTGAATGCAATGCGTATAATGGCCATTAATTAATTGTGGATGGGGTGATCAGTCATTTGATTTAATCAGGCAAACATTGAGAAACATGTTGTTTAAAACGCACACAGTGAATTAGATGAGGCTCGCATCCTTGCCACCTCCAACGTGAACCCTCCACTCGCCACATCTTCCCATCTCCCCCCCCCTTCCGCAAAGACCGCTCCCTCCGCAACTCCCTTGTCAATTCTTCCCTTCCCTCCCGCTCCACCCCTTCCCCGGGCACTTTCCCTTGCAACCGCAAGAGATGCTACACTTGTCCCTTCACCTCCCCTCCACTCCTTTCAGGGACCCAAGCAGTCCTCCAGGTCCAACAGAGGTTCAGCTGAACGTCCTCCAACCTCATCTACTGCATCCGCTGCTCCAGATGCCAGATGATCTATATTGGTGAAACCAAGTGGAGGCTTGGCGATTGTTTCGCCGAACACCTCCGCTCGGTCCGCATTAACCGACCCGACCTCCCGGTGGCTCAGCACTTCAACTCCCCCTCCCATTCCGTATCCAACGTCTCGGTCCTGGGCCTCCTCCACAGCCAGAGTGAGCAACACCGCAAGTTGGAGGAACAGCACCTCATATTCCGCTTGGGGAGTCTGCATCCTCTGGGCTTGAACATTGAATTTTCTCAATTCTGTTAACCCTTGCTGTCTCCTCCCCTTCCCACCTCTCCCTCAGCCCTCGGGTTCTGGCATTCCCTCTCTCTCTCTATATCTCCCCACCCTAGTCGCACTAGCTTCTCATTTTCACTCTACAAACAGCTTACAATGGCTTGTTTCCTTTATCATTGATACTTTTTTTGCATATCTTTCATTCATTGTTCTTTATCTCTCCACATCACTGTCTATCTCTCGTTTCCCTGATCCCTGACCAGTCTGAAGAAGGGTCTCGACCCGAAACGTCGCCTATCTCCTTCGCTCCTTAGATGCTGCTGCACCCGCTGAGTTTCTCCAGCTTTTTGTGTCCCCTCGATTCTCCAGCATCTACAGTTCCTTATTTTACACAGTGAATTATTTTAACTCTTTATTCTAAACACGAAAATAATACACTCAAGAATACACTTAAAATTAGTAAGGGGAAGGAAAGTCTCAGCATATAATCTATCCATTATTTCTTGACTAATTTACAGTGATCATATAATAATTACAAGCTTGTGATCCAGGTACAAGTTATAAATCATGCAAACTTTATTGTTGTCACTTGCATTGTAGGAACTAAACAATTTGCTCGTTTTTCCATAAATACTGCTAAGTATTAAGGTTTTATTTTTTTAGTTTTATATGCACAGAAGGATTATTTCAATGCTCTGCAGTTTTTCTTGAGAAGTAAAAGAGCTGGGACAGCCGACACAGTAAATGTGCCGTCATGTAGGTTATTGTCAGCTGTTAGATAAAGGAAAGATCATCTTGATGACAGTGGGCTAGTGCAGAGAGCTATTATTTCAGTGGAATTGACAGCAGAGAAATACCTTGCCATGGGCTTCTTTGGGGTAGATGGAAATGCGCAAATATATTGAGCAACATATTAAACTGGCTGTTCTCTGTAAATTTATACATACAGTGAATAATTTTGACTATTTATTCTGAACAGGAAATAATCAGTCTAGTAGTGAAAATGTGTAGAAATGAACTGCAGCTATGGTATATACCAAAGATAGATGCAAAATGCTGGAGTAACTCAGCAGATCAGGCAGCATCTTTGGAGAAAAAGGCTGGGTGTCGTTTCAGGTTGAAACTCTCCTTCAAACTCTGATTCGGAGTCTGAAGAAGGGTTCCGACCCAAAATGTCAACCAGCTTTTTTCTCTAGAGATGCTGCCTACCCCGCTGAGTTACTCCAGCACTTTGTATCCAGCCTGCTAGAAAAATGCAGGTGAAGTTCAACCCTGGTTCTTATTTCTAGAATTTTAGGATGCCTTTAACCTCAGTGAGGGATATATTAATTATGCTTAAATCAAGCAGCGTTTTCAGTGAACCATTCTGGGGGAAGTTCTTCCAACAGAAATTAAAATGCATTTATTTTCATATAATCTCAACAAGATATTTATACAAACTGAAATGCACATTTTTACTAGAATGCTGCCTGGATTCGAGTGTTTCGGCTACAGGGAGAGGTTGGATAGACTTGGATTATTTTATCTTGGGCATCAGAGGTTGAGGGGAGACTTGATAGAAGTGTATAAAATGATGAGAGGCATAGATAGGGTAGACGGTCAGAATCTTTTTTTCCAGGGTGGAAATGTCCAACACTAGAGGCATAGCTCTAAGGTGAGAAGGGGAAAGTTTAATGTTGATGTGGGGGGCAGGTTTTTTTACACAGGTGGCAGTGGGGGCCTGGAACGTGTTGCTGGGGGTCGTGGTGGAGGCAGATATCCTGTTCACTGCCAAGATTTTTTTTCCCTTGTATTCTCTGACCCGAGTATACTTGATGGTGGCAATGAACAGGTTAAGAGGATTTTAGATATGCGCATGAAAGTGCAAGGAATGGAGGGATATGGATCATGTGCAGGCAGTTGAGATCAGTTTAACTCAGCACCATGTTCAGCATAAACATTCCTGTGTTGGACTGTTCTTTGATCTATGTACACAATTAAAGCTATCACCATCTGCGAGGGGGAAAAAGCTGGTCAATAATTTAATGATTTCCAATGGAGGGGTTCGCAAAATCAATTTTCTTTACTGTCTGGCACACCTGGTTAGTATTCTCAAAAGGTTTCAATCTTGATGGCTAGAAAATAAAACGGAAAAGTTCAATTTTCTATGCTAAAATAGGCACTGCATGTATTAAAAATAAAGCACCATTCCTTTGAAACGGAACCAAGAACAACTTTGTATGTTATTTTGGGAAAATATTCAATGCGACCAAAGTGAAAGGAATATCTGGAATGAATATTTGATTAGGCCATAATTATTATTCCATGAGACTACTTGGATATAAACCATCTTGAAACATATTTTCATGTCATATAAGGAGGCCCTTCAGCCCATCAAGTGATTCCCGCTTTCAGAGCAATGGTCATCAATCCTTTTTTCTATGCATACAATCCATTCTCTGTCCTCCCACCACGATTCTCCCACTGCCCGCCCACACCAGGGGTAATTTATAGCGGTTACATCTTTGGAATGAGGATGGGAACTGGAGCACCCAGGAGGAAAGAACTGCAGATGCTGGTTTAAATCTAAGGTCGACACAAAATGCTGGAGTAAATCAGCGGGACAGGCAGCATCTCTGGAGAGAAGGAATGGATGACGTTTCGGGTCGAGACCCTTCTTCAGACCCACACTGTCACAGGGAGAACATACAAACTCTACAAAGACAGCACCTGCGATCAAAATTGGACCCGGGAACGCTGGAGCTGTGAAGCACTGCCAGAAGTGGTGATGACGGAGAGGAAACTTTGTTTTAAGCATTGAGCCTGTAACTTTTGGATTGTAGGGAGTGAATGAGTAAAGTGGATAACATGGAACAGGCAATCAATCACCCATTGACTCCAATGTGGACTTGGTGGGCTGTAGAATCTGTTTCCACACTGTTTCTCTAAACTCAACTAAACCTTTCTGTGCAATTATTAGATTGCACAGAGTAAAGTTTTGGAACACCAGAGTATCATGTTAATGTTTTAGCCAAAGTGCATTGGAATAAGGGGAAAAACAGTTTTGGCCACTCAAAAGAACAGGAGTCGAGCTTCATATTTCTATTCCATCTGTTAATAAGTGATCCACAACCTGGCTCCAGCCACAGCCTTTGGCTTTACATACTCCCTAGTGTCCTTACTTCATGAAAAACTCAGTAGATTCATTGCATTCTGCTCACTTTGGTCGTGGAAAATATAATGCTATGACATGATGTTGCCACTATATTTTGTCGTGGAAGATATCTGAATACTTAACATTTGGTTTTCTAACTTCCAAGAAATGAAGTAAAATCCAAAAATAAACATTTTAAAATTAGAGAGGCAGGTGATTTTGTTATTGAACAAATTAATGGGGTGGAGCCAGTTGACATTTTTACAAAAACAAAATTTATTATTTTGAATATTCTTTGACCCTGAGCCAACAATTACTCATTACACGGTTTAATAAGCACTAAATGCTATTGATCAAAGCAGTGTGCAGACAATTCGTGGGTTCTAATAGATGTGCTTAAATTACTGACTTTTGTTTTGCATCGTTACTGACTTGTTTGAAGAAAAACTATTCAACTATCAGAGGAGGTGACTGGCTGTGATATTAGATGGTGAGGAAGGTGATTGATGAGGATAGGATAGTGGACAATATCTACATAGACTTTAATACGCCATGGTAGGCTAATCCAGGGGGTTAAGATACAGGGTAGCAAGGTTGGTGGTTTTAATGCAGAACCGGTTTGCCCATAAAAGACAAAGGGTAGTTAGTGGTGGAAGGTTGTCTTTCTGGCTGGTGGTCTGTGACCAATGGTACTATCTGTAATGGTGTTCTGTGCAATTGCAGTTGCCCTGTTACAGGAAGGATATGGTTTTGGAGAGAGTGCAGAAGAATAGGGTATTGGGTATTAGGGGAGGTTGGAGAAACCTTGATTGCTTTTCTTGGAGCGTTGGAGGCAGATGAGAGAGCTGATGAAAGTTTAAGAAATTATGAGAAACATAGATAGGGCAAACAGTCAGAAAATTATACTCCAAGGTGGAAATGTCAAATATGAGAGCATAATTATAAATGAGTGGTGAACTTCAAAGAAAAACGATTTGTTTTGCAGAAGTATGCTTGAAATAATGTTCTTGATGTGCTCAATTCTGCAAGTGCAGGTCATTAACCTATTGAAGGCTGATGCGTTCAATTGGCAAAATATCTCCATTTGATAGTTGGTATTACTGAGAAATGCTGAGTTTGACATGTTTTGTGGAATAATTTTGGGGGTAAAATTAAATGTATGCTGCATTGCCAGTAACGTCCTTATCACTTTACTCTGTATCACATTTTCACAGCTCACATGGGCAACAGAGAAGTATTGGAACTGAGACCGCAGATTGCGACTCTGAATTATTTAATTGGGGCTTGCAATTGGAGGATGGTTGATTAGAATAAAACAGTTTTAGAAAACCATTGCTTTTTACAAGGATTACATCTAATCACTTCACCTGGCACCAAGACAGGATGTGTGCATCTCATACCAAGTAACGAGGAAACATGGGATTCCATTATTATTTTACAATTTACAAGTTTTACTGTACACTTTTTATTAGCAATGCACTGCTGTTTGCTTTTGCATTTTCAATCCAGCTAATGAACTAACTTGCAAGGTTCAGTGAAATACTGCAGACTGCTGCCAGAGATTCTGGTTTTCAATCTGTTGAAAATTAAGCAGGTCATGAAGGATTTACTGTGAACAAATCTGTGCAATGTATTAGGAAAGTGTAGTGGATTTGAAAACGTTTAAATTAGCTTTTAAATTAGCTTTTAAAATGTCTAAACACATTTCAAAGATTAGTATTTTTACTAAAACAAAACTGTGATCCCGAGGATTAGCAGCATTTTCTGTCTTTTTTTCAGACTTCCAGCTTCTGCACTTTTTCTTTTGGCTCTTAATTTAATTTAGTTTAGAGATACTTTGCTGAAATGGGCCCTTTGGCCCACCGAGCCCATGTTGATTAGCCGGCGGAAATCCCTGGGGGATGGAGGTGGGCCTACCCCCCCCCCACCCCCCCCCCCCCCCCCCCCCCAAAAACAATGTTTTGTGACCTGGGCACTACCAGCCAGTCCCAGGTCACCTCACTTGCTCCTGGTGTGGCTGTAGCGCCCAGGTTGCCTGCATGCTTCCTGACTGGCTATAGCGCTCACCTGCCCCACACTCCAAAGTCTAGGTCGGCTTACCTGCCCCACACTCCAAAGACGTGCAGGTTTATAGGTTATGTGGTTTGGTAAATTGTAAATCATTCCTAGTGTGTCGTGTGGTGCTAGTGAGCGGGGGGGATTGAGGGCGAGGACATGGTAGGCCAAAGGACCTGCAGTTCCCAGGTCACCTACATGCCCAGGTGGGCTCGCCTGCCCCGGGACTAGCTGTTGTGCCCAGGTCGGCTGACGGGTCTGCCTGCAGTTCCCAGGTCTGGCTGCAGTTCCCAGGTCGCCTGCGTGCCCCGGGGCTTGCTGTTGTTCCCAGGTCGCGAAAACTAATTACAAAATACGTCCGCGGGCCAGATCTGGCCTGTGGGCCGTAGGTTGCCAACCCCTGTCCTAGATGTTAGGCCTCATTGTGGTCTTCTCTCCCCCCCCCCCCCCCCCCCCATGTTTTAAAAGCCATTTCTGCCCATGCGCGCACGCTAATATTACCCTATACACACCGGAGACAATTTACAATTTTTACTGAAGACAATTAAGCTAACGTCTTTGACGTGTGGGTGGAAACCAGCGATGCCGGTAAAAACCCACGCAGGTCACAGGGAGAACGTACAAACTTCGTACTGACAGCACCCACTGTCAGGGTTGAACCACGTTCGATAAAGTTTTTTTGGGGGGGGGCAATTTTCATTGGAACTGAATATTGGGAAGAGGGGAGAAATATTGCACATGTGCTTAATTATCCAACCTGAGCATCTTCTCAGCTCCTCCCAAGGTAGATGTCCTAATGTAAATTTTTAGATATTTAAATCATTAATTTTGTTTTGCTGGTTATTTTAACTGCACAGTATATAACTCCAATGTCTTAATAAAGTCCACATGATTGTTGTAGTTTGTGTTGAACAACATGTTTCTTCTATACATAAGCTTTATTGCAAGATTTTCCCAATAATTCTAAGTGAGTAAACGTATTGGAAATATTTATCTCAATATGCAACTAAATTTTGAATTAAAAATCTTAAATTGAACTTTGATTTTAGATGTCAACAGTCCAAATCCACTGTTCAGTAGTACATTATTCCTAAGAGTAGAATTAGTGCACGATAGTATGGTTTACGTGTTCTTTTAACTGCACAGTGTAGCTTGACGTATTGATGATACATTGAATTTTGTCTCTCGGCTGTCATTTTTCATCATGTACCTGTCAGTTATCCAGCCATCATACTGAAGACTAAAGCGTACTTTTGGTTTAGTTTAGAGATACAGCTCAAATAGGCCTTTTGGCCGACCGAGTCCACACCTACCACCGATCAGAAGATCTCTGATAAAATCCAAGGGGTCACAGGGAGAACGTACAAAATCCATACAGGCAGCATCCATAGTCGGGATCAAACCCGGGTCTCTGGCGCTGTAAGGCAGCAACTCTACTGCTAAGCCACCGTGCATATTACATAATCAGTGTATTTAACACATTTGCAATGATGTTGATATTTTGCTAATACTGAAAATTAACTCAAACGTCAGCTGTTAAACTTTTCTCAATTAACTCGTTATGTATTTTGTTAGAATTACAAAGTTTTGTCTGGTACAAGAATATAATCCACTATGAACTGGTCTTCTGAAATAATGCAATATTTGTTGAATGGATTGTAGTTAAGGGAATATTTAACAAATATCTGCATTACCTCGTCTCGTACTTGGTTAACGTCCATGAAATCATGGTTTAAGTGGAAGCACAGTTCTTTCCAGGCTAAGTCTTTATTGATGTAGGTTGTAAAATTGCAGCCATCATAATGTGCTTTGCCAAATCTTCTGCAGGTGACAGTAAATCATTCATGTGTGACATGCAATTCCGGTTCCATGTCAGAGATGAAGTAGAATCTCTGCATTCAGCCACTTAAATGAGTAACTTGATTATTGGAAAAATCACGGCTGCTTTTGTAAATGCATTTGGCTCTGTAAATGGCCCTAGTGTTGTCACAACTATTGCCCAGTCTGCTTTGGAAAACAATTCCTTACATATAACCGTTACACATTCTGAGTAGGTTATTGACAGAAATGTTTATGCTTGATAGTATTAAAAAAATATGATGTGCTATTGCATTGTAAGAGGGATTTAGCATCTGCCAAAGTTTGTTGGCCTTTCTCAATTGCAGCGAAATGCAGGCTAAAAAGTTGTTTAAAAATAATTGGAGTATAAATGAGGTGATTGTTACAGGTATGGTAATGCGATAACCTGAACATGTGGAGAGACAAGGAGATGTGGATATGGTCACAAATTCATTGCTGTAGTGTCTCCATTGCTTCATGGTGGAGAAGCACAGTGCCTTAATTTGCCAACAAATCTTTATGGAGTATTTGACCTTACTGGTCAGTGCTAAAGTATTCATTCAGGTAGCTTTTTTGAGCATCTTTTGTGTACTATTTATTATACCGTTGTTCATGAACATCAATGTCAAATTGAAGAATGGGAGTCATTGCTGTCAACCATTTTTGGGGGGGACAAAGTCCTTGTAACTTTTCTTGGAAATTGATTGAAGAGAGCTACCAGGACGATAATTGATTGGATTTATTCATTTTTAATTTACCTTTAACATTTTTTATTCTATTCTAGTTTATGGTTTAATTTATTATAAATAATTTTTTTTTTTAAATATCATTAACTTTTGATTTTCTATCGGGACAGATTTCACCACAATTTGGGGGGGCAAAGTTTATTCTTACCGACTTTATGAGCAAAAATGCTTGCCATTCTGCAGGGCTTTGTTGCTGAGCATGGATGGAGGGACACGTTGCTGAACAAATCTTGCATTCAGTGGAATATGTGATTGAATTAATTATTTGTCCTTTTTATGGAATCAAGGGAAAAGTCAATTAACATCACCAATTCTTCAATGTCACGATTTGGGCTAATCCAGTTAGGTCGGACACACCTTTTTCTCCTATAAGAAACTGCTTTATGCAGAGATGGCCTAATTGCTCTGGCTGCAGCCCCATATCGCAAACTGATACCTCACTGTAAGTTTCAGCCAAATTGATTGCAGTTTTTCTGGATGCCTCAAGGAGGAAAAGGCTCAGTAGTGCGATATATGGTACCAATGTCTGTTTAACAAAACTCTCAGGGGAGGAGAATGAGATATTTGTGAAGCCACTGACCTCAATTGTTCAATATCTTGGCCAGCCTGTGTTTTATTCAGTTTAGTTCAGAAACCTGAACAACAACTTGGAAATTACACTAGTCCTTCATTGATGCAACCGATTTGAACATCTTTCTGTGATTAAGGAGGGCGGTGCCGTGCTGGAAAGGTATGGGGCACTTTGTTTTGCATTTGACCCTGGGCCTCCTTGTTCGATGGTACCAAGCACTGACACAGATCTACATAATTGGAGTAGCCATGGGGAATGGCGATGGCGGGTGGCCTCCATGTTGGAGTGCATTTTCAGCCAGCAGGTGGCGAAGGGGAGATCGGAGAAACACTGAATGAAGGGAGAGAGATAACAAGGAGGGAGAGAAAGCTTGAGGATGAGGGTGATTAAAGGAAGAAGAGAATCAGGTTGGTGTGGAGGGATGCTCTGGGGCAAGAGTGCGGGCAAGAAAATGCACATTTATGCATGTGTGCGAGTACACGTGCTTGATGTTTTTGCAGAGGAGTGGTTTCTATTTATCTTGCTGTGGAATCAATATCTCACTCTTGTCAAGACTGGTAGTTGGTGTGAATTGGTCCGTCCCCCCCCATGCTTTAAGATATCACATAGATTGACATGTTCTACTCCTCAGCGCAGGAATGTCATAGAACTGGGAAACGGGCACTTCAGTCCAACTTGTCCATGCTGACCAAATTGCTTAACCTAGCTAGTCTCTTGCCTGCACCTGGCCCATATCTCTCCAAACCTTTCCTATCCATGTTCCCCTCTAGTTTTTGATGTATTTTATGTACCTCTATGACATTAACCCTGGGCCTCCTACATTCCTTGAGTCTCCTTATAACTCGAACCCCATCCAGCTCTGTTAACATCCTTGTAAGTCTTTCCTGCACCCCTTCCAATAATTGCATTCCACAATACACTTTGTCGTCATTATGATCTATGGATCCATGCACTCACAAGATCAGGGTTAGACCACCAGTGTCGGGAATGTGGGTGGGTTTACTTTGAAACTGAAGCTGAAACTTACATACACTGTCATTATCCATCGAGGATTGACCACAATCTGTCATTGATTCCTTGGTGTCATTGCCAGCAACCTTCGTGGTAATCAGTATTTTTTTTTTTGTTCTCTTTGGGAAGTCTGCACCCCATCCCTTGCAAATGACAAGGACTGAGGAGAACAACTTTTATTTACATTTCTAACTTTGTAAAACAGTTGAAGGTGCTTCACGCAGCATTTCCAAACAAAGTTCACAGAGGTTGTCCCAAGGCTTGTACATTCGAGGACTGCCCCACAAGAGCAATGCGAGGTTCAGAGTTTGCGTTGTTAGCTGAAGATACTGCTGCCAAACCTGGAATGATAAAATTAGGAATGTTTGATGGGGCCAGGTACCTTGGAAGGCTGCAGAGCTGATGGAAATTACAGGGTTAGGGAGCTCCAACGCTCTGAAGAAATTGAAGAACCCAAATTAAAAGTTTAAAATAGAGATGTTTGATTAATCAGGAGTTATGTAGGTCAGTAAGCACAAGATGTAGGTGAATGGGACAGTGTGAACCAGATGATGAGCGAAGGTTTGGATTACCACGTGCACATACCAACGTGTCGGAGCAAGGCCATGAAAGAGCCTTTCAGCAAAAAAATTACCTCAGGATGAACAGAGAGGTGGATATATCTGGTCTTTTTAAATAGGCAAAATACCAGAGCTCACCTCAGTTTCAGATGGAGCCCCGAGCCAGCTAATGGTCTGGTTCAATCTCAAATAATAGCCCAGGAAAAGGGAGAGTGTCTCGGTCTTCAGCACTGTCACTTTTCTGCTTAACGAATCCAAAAATGTAAAATTGGATAAATACTGCAAATATAAGATCCAGGCACAATATGATTGTGGTTTTAGTTTTCAGTTTTAGAGATACAGCGTGGAAACGGGGAAGGCCCACCGAGTCCATGTCGACCAGCAATCCCCGCACATTAACAATTGTCCTTTGTGTGTAGGATAGTGTTAAATTTACCAAGCCAATTTACCTACATACCTGTACGTCTTTGGAGTGTGGGAGGAAACCGAAGATCTCTGAGGAAACCCACGCAGGTCAGGGGGGAACGTACATACTCCATACAGACAGCACCCGTAGTCTGGATCGAACTCGGGTCTCCCAGGTTGCAAGCGCTGTAAGGCAGCAACTCTACCGCTGCACCATCGTGCCGCGTGGCCATTTTGTCCGCGTGGCCGCGTGTAGACCAAGGTAAATGCAAATAATAGAATTTATAGCAGATGGTGGAATAATTTTAGTAAAACAGTAGATGTTTTAGCTCTGCGAAAATAAATGGTAACTTCTGGAAGCATTAATTTGGACTGCTGGAGAATTGCTTACTTTGTACCTTCTATTCAAATAGTCTACTCGGGTAAAGTTGTGTTACAGATTATTTAGATTATATTTCATGTTTGTTATTCTGCCCTGAGGTTCAACAAAGCTTCTGTGAGAGTTGGAAGTACATGCGTTTTATTGAATTCAATTCCATACCAGACTCCGCAAAATATTATTTCAGCCTATGCTATCAATCGTTCTAATAATATTTATTATTATTTATACGGTCTAAGGAATCCCACCCTGTGTATTGGTCTCTGTAGCATGAAGCAACCAGAGATGCACAACCTGAGAGTGGCCAAACAATGAGGGGAGCTGTCATCTTTAGGGGAAGAAAAGGCATATAATCTCCATTCCTCCACTCCAGATTTTTCCATTCTATGTAAAAATGTGTATTTAATGCATGCAGTTACTCTGCAGGGAAGGAATGTATTTGCATACTTATACAATAAATACCACTGATCTGTCATTTTGACATTTTTGGTATCTACAATGGAAACAGTTTTGCTGGATGTGGGCACCAGTTACAAATCATAACTTTACTAATTCCATTACAATCCATCAAAACATTTTCAGAGGCACAACCATGGTGACCATTCCTCATCCACCTTATGATGTTAATTAAGTTTATTGAGTAAACAGGCCGATCAAAAATTCAGAAACATTCTGGTTTAAAATATCATGCTTAAAGCGATAGTCACATCAGTATTTGATGTCTATCTCCTTTTGAATTGAGAAGGTGTGCCTGTCACTTCCCCATGGAGAAGGTGTGTTTTTTTTTTTACAAGGCTATGTGTTAGGAAGTTCCAGCATATGCCTAGCAATGTTGGCAGAAGGGTGTGCACATTTCCAGGTTAACATGGGCTGTGGATTTTGGGGTGTAGACATGTGTTTCCTTAATATTGCTTGTGGTAGAAGTAATAAACAAAAGAGTGCTTGAAATAAGTTGCTGCATATCATACTATCAATAATTTATGCCAGAGGAAGTGTGGATATTGAGACTAATGGCTGATTTACCTAGATTGAAAATTTACATATTTTGTCACGGATTGTGTTGACCTTTTTAAATGTTATGGATGCATATATCTGGATAATTGGTGAATATTTCATCCGATCCAACTTGAATATTATATGTGATGGCTAGGCTGCCGGAGGATTCAGCAGGTGAGTAATGGTTCACGGAGCACGCAGGCATTTTTCTCTGTTGCCGTTGGGAAGATGCCAACAATAGTCGTTGAGTCATAAATAAATAATCATGGAGCAAAAAAAGAGACCTTTTGGCCCAACTTGTCCATGCCGACCAGAAGATGCCCATCTCTGCATCCCATTTGTTTGTGTTTGACCCATATTCCTCTAAACCTTTCATATCCAAGTACTTGTCCAAATGTCACTTAAAAGCTATTATTATAGCTGTCTCAACCACTTTCTCTGGTAGCAAGTTTCATATATGTCCACCCTCTGTGTGGAAAATGTTGTCCCTGAGGATTCTATTAAACTTTTCCACTCTCACGTTAAATCTGTGCCCTCTTGTTCTTAATTTCCAAACGCTGGGAAAAAGACTCTGCATTCCACATATCTATGCCACTCGTGATTTTATACACTTCTGTAAAATCGCATGCACCTAGGCTAAAAGCCTATTCTGCCCAAGGCAGCACAGTGACGTAGCTGGTAGAACTGCCACCTCACAGCGCCCGAGACCAGGGTTCGATTCTGACATTGGGTGATGTCTGAGAGGAGTTTGCGCATTCTCCTTATGACTGCGTTGGTTTCTTCCAGGTGCTCTGGTTTCCTCCATATCCCAAACCCATGTGGGTTTGTAGGTTAATTGGCCTCTGTAAAATTGCCCTTAATGTGTAGAGTGGATGAGACAGGTAGGATAATAATACCAGAAAAAATGTGAACTGGTGATCAATGGTTGGCCTGGACTCGGTGGGCCGAAGGACCTGTTTCCATACTGCTATCTCTAAACTAAACTGAACAAAAACATCTCCATATTACTCAATCCCACAAGGCCTGGCAACATCCTGGTAATTCTTTTCTGCACTTTTTCCTGTTTAATAGCATCTTCCTATAGCAGAATGACAAAACTGAACACAATACTCAAAGTCCTTCCACATATCTCTAGTCTCCCTCTCCCCTGAAGGGTCTCGACCCAAAATGTCAGCCATTCCATCTCTCCAGAGATTCTGCCTGTCCCGCTGAGTTACTCCAGCTTTTTGTGTCTATCTTCGATTTTTTCCCTTCCCATTGATTTCAATACTGAGAATAATTGGTGAATAAGCTGGTGATTCTCTATTCCTTTCTTTATTCCTCCCTATCTTTCTATTTCCCCACCTGTCTTGTTTTTAATTATTTTTCCTCTGTTGCTTTCTTATATATGTATATATTTTTTTTATTTCTATTCGGGAGAGTTAATTTATAAATGTTATTTTTTAATGGATGTAATGTGTGAGCTATAAACGCAACAGAAACATGGACTGTGTGTCTCATTTTCAAGTGCTGTGTGCACAAACCGTTTCACTCAATGCAGAGCTTTTAATTATGTGGTTGCCATGGATTCACTATTCGGAGTAGAATCACAGGTGTGACAAAATAACACTTCCATAGTTTTTGGCTAGCAGCTGCCTCCTTAAAATGAATACAGTGCAATTTGGATCAGTAGGAAACTAGTTTTAATAATACAAGTACTCTTAGTTACAAGCTATGCAAGGAATAATTCAATTTTATAATTTGCTTCATAATTTGTTTCGTTCATACTATTTTAAGATCCTAATGGCGAGATTTAAAAGCCTTGAAACTCTTTTCCATCTCTAAAAGGTTCAAATTAAAGAAGTATGTTCAAGGAAATCCATTTAAAAATAACCTATGAGTTTGAAACGGCATAAAGAGAGAAAAGATGAAGTGGTAAAGCACTGAGAAAAATAAATTCCTTTTCAAAAATATTTAGAAAGAATTACATTAGTTGTTAGATTGGCTCTGAAATGCTATATTGTGAGTGCATTGAAGCTTATCTTTATGACACTGTTTGACGAGGTCATTTATCATTTGTGAAGCATATTTGCATGATTCTTTAAACATTGCTGTGTGCGATGCTATGCTATGCTGCCTTTAAATGGCTATAGTGAGATATGTGGAGGGCAATTTCCAATTACAATCACAGTAAGCAAAACTTGATGCACATGGAGGAGTAGAAGTTCAGACACATTCACGAGTAACTGGAGATTCAAAAGGCAAAATTAACCACGCGATGGTTAGAATATGTACAAAAATATAACAAAAGTAATGAAACGTGGAAATTGAGGAATTCCAGCGACTGATCTTGGTCCCAATGGAAGCTCAGGAACTTTGTGAAGGAATGGAAATTCTTAAACCTGGGGAGGAGGCAGGTATTGGGACAGTAAGAATATGATTGAGAATATATGAGAATAAACTTGGCTGTGTCACAGTTGTGGCAGGTATTGGGACAGTAAGAATATGATTGAGAATATATAATATAGGATTTATGATTTGCTCTTAATCATTATTGATGTTGTATCTCTCCAATTTAAATCACATAACTTTAATGGACCTAACCTTGCAAAGTTGTCAACACTTGCACTGTCTGAATTTTCATCCTTGGCTCTACACCCACACTTTGGCTCAGCTGGATGTAAGGGCCATTCTGTGATTATTCCATGGGTTTCGTTCAGAACACAGTTTCGTTCAGACCAAAAGATCCAAATGACAATAAAGGATACTTTGACTTTTGCGTGGTGTGAGTAGCAGTGAGGTCCATGGCAGGTTCATAAGTGATAGGAGAAGAGGGCATTCGGCCCATCAAGTCTACTCCGCCATTCAGTCATGGCTGATCTGTCTCTCCAATAGACAATAGGTGATCATCCCCAATCAGTACCCCGTTCCTGCCTTCTCCCCATATCCCCTGACTCTGCTATTTTTAAGAGCCCTATCTAGCTCTCTCTTGAAAGCATCCAGAGAACCTGCCTCCATCGTCCTCTCTAGGCAGAGAATTCCACAGGCTCACCACACTCTGTGAGAAAAAGTGTTTCCTCATCTCTGTTCTAAATGGCTTACTCCTTATTCTTAAACTGTGGCTCCTGGTTCTGGTCTCCCCCAACATCGGGGACATGTTTCCTGCCTCTAGCGTGTCCAAATCCTTAACAATCTTATGTTTCAATAAGATCCCCTCTCATCCTTCTAAACTCCAGAGTGTATAAGCCCAGCTGCTCCATTCTCGCAGCATATGACACTCCCGCCATCCCAGGATTTAACCTTGTAAACCCACGGTGTACTCCCTCAAGAGCAAGAATGTCCTTCCTCAAATTAAGGGACCAAAACTGCACACAATACTCCAGGTGTGGTCTCACTAGGGGTCTGTACAACTGCCGAAGCGCCTCTTTGCTCCTATATTTGATTCCTCTTGTTATAAAGACCAACATGCCATTTGCTTTCTTCACTGCCTGCTGTACCTGCTTGCTTTCATACTCCCTTACTCCCTCCTGACTCCATTCTCATGCCTTCTCCCCATAACCTCTGACACCTGTACTCATCCCAAAATTATCCATCCCTTCCTTAAAAATATCCACAAGTTGACTTATGTCTGTGGCACGGATTCACTACCCTCTGACAAAAGAAATTCCTCCATCTCCTTCCTAAAGGAACATCCTTTAATTCTGAGGGTATGACCTCTGGTCCTAGACTCTCCCACTAGTGGAAACATCCTCTCCACATCAACTATCCAGACATTGAGGAGGTTTTGGCCTTGAAATATATCAAACGGCCTTTAGCAGTAGGAAAAGCTGGTGGTGATGTTTTGTGCTTCTGTGATGTAGGTGTTCTAACAGATATAATTTAAGTAAATAGTGGGGGAAAAAAGGTTGAAAGGTTTAAAAATAAATTAGGAAAGAGTAAATGCAACCAAAGCACATAATTAATTAAAAAGCATGAAAGAGAAATAATTTAAAGCAAGCTAACTACCAGACTGAAGATGGGTCTCGTCCCAAAACATCACCTATCTACGTTCTCCAGAAATGCTGCCTGACCCGATGAGTTACATCAGCACTGCATCATTTTTGTAAACCAGCCTCCTTGAAATGGCAATTTGTAAAACTCCATTAACCTTGGGTGATGAAGTAATGTAACTGGTTACTTTCAATTAAGATTAAAGATTTCCTTATGAAATCATTAGTATATGTGCATTCCAATGAATGCGTGGTATTATTCAGAAATAATTTTACCTTTCATTGTTATAATTAAGAAAATGAAATAGATTGGTTAAGTAGCTGACACTTCTTGCAGGTCTGTGGCATTCACATTGATGAATATGATAGAGAAAGTAGCTCGGAAAGTGTTTCAGTTCTTTTACTTAAAGGTTAACACCAAAAGCATAAAACCAAAATTTTAATACTTGGCAATTTTTGTGTGAAACTGAGCAAATTGACAAGTTCTGATAAAACACGTGGCAGTAATAAAATTTGAGTAATTCATCAGTTACCGCAGGCTGCCAAAGGGATAGTGCAGTCTGAACTTCATTCTATGGTAGAAGCAAATGCTGGAGAAATTCAGCGGGTGAGGCAGCATCTATGGAGCGTAGGAATAGGGTTTAGCAGCGTCCCGACCTGAAACGTCACCTATTCCTTCGCTCCATAGATGCTGCCTCACCCGCTGAGTTTCTCCAGAATTTTTGTCCACCTTTGATTTTTTTTTTTCAGCATCTGCAGTTCTTTCTTAATCACTTCATTCTCTGGTAACTTGTTAATATTTTAAAGAGTGATAGGCTTCAAGAGGATGAAAGCAGGTAAATGGAATGTATATTTGACAAGTAACATGTAATGCAGAAAAATGTGAGATATTACCATTTAATTACGAAGTCCCAGGGAAGGCAAAAGAAACTTGCACTATTTTTAACAGGGTTACAGGGACAAAATACATTTTGAATATGTGCACCTTAATCATTGTAAGGTGCAGGCGGGTTGAGAAAACAGTGAAAAAACTAAATGTGATCCTACACTTTATAAATTGAAGCACAGATAATAAGAACAATTAAGTCATGACACTGTGCCCAAGTCTCGCATCAAGAAAGATGAGAAGGATGCAGATAAGGTGCAGTAGAGATTTACTAGAATGATCCCAAGCTTGAGGGAATTTAGTTAAGTGGAGAGGCTGCTGAAATAGAATATTGAGGTAGTATCTGATGAGAATATTGGAAAATAATGTAGGCTGTGTAGCTACAAGTAAAACTGTTCCCATTGGCAAAAGGACGTAGAATCAGAGGACATAGTTATTGACAAATGAATGAAAGATCAAGTGAAGAAAACCATTATTATGCAGCAGCGATTGATTAGGATCTGGAATATGTTCTGGATCAGTGATGGGACTGGATTTTATTTGGAAGTGAATCCATTAGGACTTGAAAGAATAACAAAATGCAGGGCTGCGAAGAGCATGTAGGAGTGTGGATCAAAATGAGTTCTTGCAGAAAAAGGGCAGGGGTCGAGTGACTTCATGTGCTGTTCCGTTTCTATAAACATCTCTCAAGGCAGTAGATGCTGATGTGGCTTTGTCTGGTAATTTATTATGGCAGTGGTGTAAAGAAAGGAATTATTGTGCTTGTTTACGTCGACACCTCAAGAAATAATGGAGAACTTATTGCCATTAATGGCAATAGATACTAGGTGCAGGAGTAGGCCATTCGGCCCTTCAGCCCTTTGAGCCACCACTGCCATTCAATGTGATCATGGCTGATCATCCCCAATCAGTGCCCCGTTCATCCACTCAATCCACCCAATCTTTTCCACTTTATAGGCCCACATTAAATGTAATCTCCCATGGACTCTTCAATGAGATGTATAAATAGAAAAGTTGTATTTCGTCATCCAGACTTATTCATGTATATTCAGAACCCTTTCAGTAGCCAGGTGAATTATTGATGTTTAGTATGCTTTGAATTATTGCATCTATTTGAATTACAAAATCATTTTACCCACACTTTGCTCCTTCTCTCCATCTTCCATTTATATCCTTATTACTTGGGTTATTCTGATTTACCCTCCTGTTGGTATTAATAAGCTCTTTCCTATCATTTTATTGAATGTTCAGTATGTAAATATGTTGATAAGATGGGGTTCATTTAGAAAAGAGGAAGCTTACACTTTGAATTTGGTGATAAACCACAAAAATTACTAGCACGCTGACTCCGGAAACAGGAAGGGGAAAAAACAATATATAAAATTAAATCAGATACAGGAGAAATATTAACACTACCCAAAGATATTAATGATAGATTCTCTCAATACTATCAAACACTTTATTCAACCAAAACAGAAGGGGGTTCTGTAGGAATGGAATTATTCTTACAAAATTGTAACCTTACTGGTTTAGATTTGAAAGCGAGGGAATTATTAGGGGCCGAAATATCAGTAAAAGATATTGAGGAATCTATTAATTCTTTAAAAAATGGAAAGGCTGCTGGACCAGATGGTTTAAATAGTGAATTTTGTAAAAAATGTCATGACTTGATCTCGCCACGCCTACAGACATTATATACTCAAGCATTCATGCAACAGAAACTCCCAGAAACTTTAAATAAATCAACTATAATACTTATTCTAAAAACAGGTAAGGACCTTGAAGATCCAGGTTCATATAGAGCATTTGCTCTATTAAATATCGATCAGAAAATTTTAACCAAAATTTTAGCACACAGATTAAGCTTAGTGATTTATAAATTAATACATCCTGATCAAACTGGCTTTATTCCAAAACGTTATTCATATTATAATCTGAGACGATTATTCAACATTATATACTCAAATCGAATAGCTAATGAAGACTTAGCAGTCATCTCGCTAGATGCTGAGAAAGCATTCGATCAAGTTGAATGGCCCTATTTATTTTCAGTGATGGAAACATTTCAATTAGGTGAGAAGTTTTGTACATGGGTTAAGCTTCTATATACCAATCCAACAGCCAGAATAATGATAAATCAAATGTTATCAAAAAAAATTGATTTATCCAAGGATGCCCGTTATCACCGTTACTATTCGCCCTTGTTATAGAGCCACTAGCAGAAAGAATTCGAGCTCATCCAGAAATATATGGGTATAATACTAAAAGTTCTCTATATGTTGTATTACTGAAATTAGATTCTCGGGATATGAATCAACTGGAAGAAGAGTGAGATTATGCCAATAATGGAACCTAATTTTATATATATTGCTCACCTTTTAAAATAGTGAATGAAAAATGTAAATACTTGGGAATCTATGTGACCAAGAAATATACTTTATTTAAATCGAATTTTTTTACTTAATAAATTGCATAAGAATAATTCAATACTGGTAAAATTAATACAATTACAATGATTTTCCTGTCTTTAAAAAATTGACTTTATTGTAACAACAGACGAATGGAGGATTAGTCTTACAAATTTCTTATTTTATTTCTGAGTCAATGTCAAAAACTTAAATTCTGGTTGGAAGATATGGATCATTTGAAATTGGCCCAATTTTCCTAACCCCTACAAAATTGAATAAAAATATCTATAGTGAAAATCCAATAATACATAGTGGTATTCGAATTTGGAAACAAATAAAAAAGACATTAAAATTGGATAATTTATCACTTTTGCTCCCTATTGCAAATAACCCTTCATTTAAGCCTTTGGGATTGGATAAAGGCTTTACACAATGGAAAAACTATGGAATTAAAAAGATGGGACATCTTTATAGAAAAGGTGTGTTCCTCTCATTTCTGGAGGTACAACAGAATTATGGATTACATTCAAATTTTTTTAGATATTTACAATTGAAAGATTGTTAAATCACATACACAAGAATACAGAATTAGAGCCAGAGATTCTAGATGAATGTTTGAATAAACATCCCAAGTCAAATTAATATCATATATTTATAATATTCTGTTAGATAGCGAGAATCCGTCGACGGAATCATATAGACAAGCATGGGAAAATGAATTCGTTCAACCCATAACGAAAGATATTTGGGATGAAAGTCTGCAACATATACATCAATGTTCGTTAAACGCCAGACATTCTTTAATACAATTTAAAATATTACACAGATTGCATTATTCTAAAACAAAATTAAATAGAATTTTTCCTAATATCTCTCCTATCTGCGATAAATGTCAATACTCTGAGGCTAATTTAACCCATGCCTTTGTAAATTGCATAAAAATTAAAACATTTTGGGTGGATATTTTTAAAATTATTTCCGTAGTGGTTAATATTCAACTGGATCCCGATCCTAAATTAATAATATTGGGCATATTTGAACAATACCTAAAACTGACAAACTGATGCTGGTTTAAATTGAAAATAGACACAAAATGCTGGAGTAACTCAGCGGGACAGGCAACATCTCTGGAGAGAAGGAGTGGGTGACCTTTTGGGTCGAGACCCTTCTTCAGACTGATTGTTGCTGCTGCTTGTGAGATGCTGCAACATCCAAGTCAAATGTTTGTTATTGTCACATTGGAATTGGAACAATGAAAGGATCTGGAGTACGTTTCTGGATCAGTGATGGAACCGGATTATATTTGGAAGTGAATACATTAGGACTTGAAATGTCGCTATACAAGCCCAATAACGCACAAATAAATACTTAATTATGTAATAAATTAATAATCAACAATAGTAAGTAACCAAACCATAATAGTGCATAATCAAAGCCCATAGTGCAAGCAAAACAAAGCCCATTGTTACTAAGGATAGCATGGTGTTGCAGAGCATGGTTGTGGGACAATAGTTGTTTTCAGTCTCCTGTACCTTCTATCTCACTTATGGTAGTGATGAGAGGCGTGGCCAGTGTGTTGTGGATCTTTGATGATGCCTTCATCTTTGATGGTGCCTGTTTGAGATCGTGCCTGCTGTAGATCCCTTCGATAGTGGGGGCATCAGTACCTGTGTTGGACTGAGCAATGCCTACCACTTTACGGCACTCCCTTCATTCCAGAGGATTTGAGATATTGAACCAGGCCACGATGCAACCTGTCAGTATGCTCTCTACTGTACATCTGTAGAAGTTTGATAGAGCATTTGGCTACTTACTGAATTTCCTCAATTTTCTAAGGAAGTCTAGTCTTTGTGATTGCATCAATTTGCTCAGATCAGGGCAAATCTTCAGAGAAATGTGCATGCAAGAACTTGAAGCTTTTGGCTCCATGCACTGCCACTGATGCATAGTTGGAAGTGGGATCTATGTGTCCCGCTGATGGTAACGGGTTCATAGATCTCTGGGGCTTTCTCCTCCTGGTTGACGTGGAGAGCAAGGTTACTGTTCTGGCACTAATCAATCAGTTTATCACTCTCTCCTGTACTCTGACTCGCTATTCCCCATTATTAGTCCAACAACAGTGGTATCGTCATTGAATTTGAAGATGGCGATGGAGCTTTATCTGGGTACATAGTCTTGGGTATAGAGAGAGAAGAACTGAGGATTAATCTCGGAGCCTTGCTGTGCTCCTGGGTTGGTTATTCAGGAGGGTGTGTTGCTGCCAATTCATACTCATTGTGTCTGCCAATGAAGAAGTGAGGCTCCAATGGTGTAGGGATAAGCAAAGGCCCAGTTCTTTGCATTTGAAGATACGTTTTGAAAGGATAATGGTGTTGAATGACGAGCTGATGCTTGACTGATTGAAAAATACAACATGGAAACAAGGTCCTTCAACCCATTGAGTCCATGCTAACCATCGATGACCGTTCTCATTCATTCTGTGTTATTCCACTTTTGGATCTTTCCTTGTGTAATGGGGGCAATTTACAAAAGCAATTAACTTGCAAACCCACACATCTTTGGAATGTGGGATGGAACCGCAGCACCCAGAAAAATAAATGCAGTCATGAGGAGAAAGTGCAAACCACGCAGGCAGCACCCAAGGTCAGATTAAAGTGGGTTTATGGTTCCGTGAGGCAGCAGCTCTACCAGCTGAAGAACAGGCTGAGGTACAAGGTCTTATTGTCTATGTGGTGCAGAGTGAAGAGCCAGTGAGATTGCATCCCATGTTGGTCTGTCATACCACACAGAAACGGGCTCTTTGTCCCAACTTGCCTGTGCCAACCAAGATCCCCATTTACGCTAGTCCCATGCCAATGTTTGGCCTATATCCCTCTAGATCTTTCCTATCCATGTACCTGTCCAAATGTCTTATAACTGTTGTAGCAGTAAGGGAATTGCAGCTACGGTAAGAGTTGAAATGAGTCATCATCAAACTCTCAAAGAAATCCTTCATTACAGATGTTGGTGCCAGCAATTGATCGTTTTTGAGGCATATCACCTTTCCCTTTTTGGGCACCAGTATTGTTGATGTCCTTTTAAAGCAAGTAGGATCTCGACCTTAGTTGTGAGAGGTTGAAGGTGTCAGCAAAATCTTCAGCCAGCTTGTTCGTGCAGTTTTAAGAATGTGACCGTGTATAGCATCTGGGGCTGAAAACAGTGAGCTTATCTGGGAATGGTGCACTACTGACACTTGAGCTACTACTTGGTTTTACTGCAGAGAAAATAATGGCATGCAAGCCCTGCTACAGGTGCCGATCATCATCCCCAATTTAGATTGAAGGTTTTCTTTGTTTTCCCGATGGTGAAGGTATCTGGTGTTGACCATGGCATCCAGCTCTCCAAGTGTTTGCCTGAGGTGGGATGCAGAGCAGTCATGATGATGGAGGTGAATTTCCTTGGGAGGTGGAAGGAATATCACTTCACTGCTAGATGTTCCAGGTGCGGGGAGCAGAATTGTGCGCATGACTGCTACATGTGATCACCATCAGCAGATGCTGTTATCTCTCCCTAGTCCCAATTACATTGTCCAGTCCATCACTGGATTAAGAAACATTCAGGCTGGAGGATTGAGGCTGCATAGCTGGGGATGAGCCATATCTCTGTGAAACATAGTGCACATCATTCTCTCTTGTCCAAAGATTGACACAAAGTGGAGTAACTCAGCAGGTCAGGCTGGATCTCTGGAGAAAAAGGATATATGACGTTTTGGGTTGGGACCCTTCTTCAGACTGAGGGGGTGGGGGGGGGGGGGGGGGGGGGGGTGAAGAGCTGGAGAGAAAATACCCCAGGTCTTCAACCCACCATCTGCACTTGGTTGAGGAGAGCATGTTCAGGAGAATGTACAAATAAGAGTCAGTGTTTAAAAATAATTGATTGCCTATTCATGACAGACAAGATGTTTTTGTCACAAGGGATGATAAATATCTGGAATTTTTTACTCCAAGAGCAGTGGAAGCAGTTGTGGAACAGTTTTAGACAATAGACAATAGGTGCTGGAGTAGGCCATTCGGCCCTTCAAATCAGCACCGCCATTCTGTGTGATCATGGCTGATCATCCCCAATCAGTACCCCGTTCCTACCTTCTCCCATATCCCCTGACTCCGCTATCTTTAAGAGCCCTATCTCTGGAGGGGGGATGTGGAATTGTGGTTACAATCAGATCAGCAATCTTTAATGAATGGTGGAATAGATTTGAATGGCCATCTATACTACTACTATTCCTAGTTGGTGTGCTTGCATGTTTGTAAAAATACATTAAGCAATCTATTGTCCAAAGTAATTAAAATACTCAAACACAGGGAGACATCAAGTATTAGTTTTGGAGATACGGCATGGTAACAGGCCCTTTGGCCCACTGAATCCATGCCGACTATTGATCTCCCATTCATACACTCGTTCTGGGATCCCACTTTCTCATCCACTCCCGACACACTTGAGGCAAATTTACAGAGGAAAATGAACCTACAAAACCTACATCTTTGGAATGAGCAAGGAAACCGGAGTAGCCGGAGGAAACCCACACGATCACAGGCAGATCGCGCGTACACATCACAGACAGCCCCTGAGGTCAGGATCAAAACTGTATTTCTGGCGTTGTGAGGCAACAGCTGTGCCGCGTGCAAAACAATTTCATATATATTTAAGCTGCCAATTAAATACATTTGAATACATTTAAGGAAGAACTGCAGATGCTGGAAAAATCGAAGGTGGACAAAAATCCTGGAGGAACTCAATGGGTGAGGCAGCATCTATGGAGCGAAGGAATAGGTGACGTTTCGGGTCTCGACCCAAAACTTCACCTATACCTTCGCTCCATAGATGCGGCCTCACCCATTGAGTTTCTCCAGCATTTTTGTCCACCTTTGAATACATTTCAGTTTGTTCAACTAATTCTTTCAACCGTACATGATATGAAATGTAAATATTGCCTTGATTCGTATGTGGAATGAGAGACGTTGCTGAATTGCTGGGAATCAGCAGAGGAATGCTGGCTTTCTGTGTAACCCCCTGAGGATCCAATATCACAATACAATGGATTGACGAGCATGGGGACTTATCAGGAAGTTTGAGACTTCAGCAAATGCATGAATGACACCCAGATTGTAAATCCGGGCTCCCCTCAAAAACACTGTGGAGACTGGTTTAATTGCTTCCATCTCGTCATATCTCTGCATGGCAGCTGTTAAGTCCAGTGTTATTGGAGCTCCATATTTCCTCCATCCCATTCTCCCCACTCATTTCTAGGCAATGTGTTATTTGCTTTGAGTGCCAGTTGTTCATGATTTTGCCACTGTTAGATTTTGTCAAGAACCTCTTGTTCGTATCAAGTATTTCTAGACTTGATTGCCAGTTTCCTTGCCTTGTTTGAAATTAGTACAAATTGTTTTTTTCTGAATCCTCGTCAACTTGTGCTGAGAGCCTTGTGCTGAGAGCAGTGTGACAGGACATGCTTTACATTTGTAATAGGTGGTTCTTGTGTGTGGTTCACTACAGTCACTGTAACCTCCCATTCTGCAGTCTTCCAACCTCATCACAGTAAAATCTCTTTCATTTTCAGCCAGTTCTTTGTTCATTTAAAAATCTCACAAGAATATCCACTGCCTTAATCTTGTGTAATTGGCTTCTGAATGAAAGGTAATGATGGTTAGATCCCAGGGGGTTCTGAAAGCCTTGGTAGATACTGCATCACAGGGTTATGAGAACCCCCTGGGATCTAACCATCTTGAATAAATAACAAGTAAATAGTGTAGGTGTTAAATTACTTGATAATTTCCATACAGATGATATTTAAGTACCTTCCTGAGTGCCTTGACTTAACAACCATATTCCTTGGATTCGCCACGGTTATTTAGCCAAGTTATGCAGGAAATGGCCCTCCACCCTTGATCCTTACCTGCTCATGATTAAACTGGGGTATATTCAGGTAATACTCTGCACAAAGGAGGCATCTCACAAGGCATAGTGAGGTCTCCGCAGCAGATAGTTCTCAGCAAATTTGCTAATGCAACAGCACCATCAGAATGCTCTGACAGCTGATGATAGGAGGTGCAGCTTTATTTCCTGTCAAATCCCTTGAAATTCAAATGGAACAAAGGAATTATGAAAAACATTAAACCGAGCAAACATTTCTTCCGAGTCTCCAGGCTGACAATCATTATAGATGTATCTCTGGACTAAACACAAGTCCAGTGACCGAGCATAGACACTAAATGCTGGAGTAGCTCAGCAGGACAAGCAACATCTCTGCGGGCTCGAAATTAGCGGTTGCCCGGGTGCCATTGACCACCCAAAGTGCTGCCAGGCAACCTAATTTGGCCCGGCTTGGCACGCAGATAATGGTTTATACCGATAGACGCAAAAAACTGGAGTAACTCCGCGGGTCAGGCAGCATCTCTGGAGAATAGGAAGGTGACGTTTCGTGTCGGCGGCTGTATTCCTCTAGTATCTTTGATTGCGGGGCGTGGTGCGTGGGTGATGAAGGGTCGGAGCAAATGACGGGCCTCGAACAGCGGCAGCAGCGGCCGCGACAGTGGCTCCATCTCCTCCTCCCGCACCCTGCCCGGCGGAAGGAGGCCTCCCTCTCCCTCCCTCCCGGCCTCGGCATGCGAGAGGGGTTGGCGGATTTGCAAGCAGCGGCCGCTGTCGCCCCTATAACGGCCGCTGCCTGCAAATCTGCCAACGGCGCTTTCAAATCAACCCCTCTCGCAGGCCGGGAGAGAGGGAGGGGAGGGTTCCTTCCGCCGTCTGAAGCAGCTGCACCAAAGATCCTATAGCTATAGGATCTTTGAGCTGTGCCGCTCGGCCCCGCACCTTCCTGTCGGCGGGCGGAGGCAGTGGCGAAGAGATCCCAACTGCCTCCCCTTTTGGTGGTGGCACTTTGGCGTTGGACAGGGATGGCCAAGGCAGAGGGGCGATGTTGTCCGAGGAGCGTTGACCTTCCTTCCTCCCCTCCCCTCCCTCCCCTCTCCACCGCTCCACCTCTCCATATGTGTATACACCTTTAATTGATAGCGACGATGTCCATGCTAACCACTCCCCCACCAGTTAGCAGGGCTGGCCAGACCGCCGTTCTTCCCTGCCGGCCGCAGCGGTGCCTTACTTCTTGGTTCGTGACGAGTTGGTGCTGCGTGATGGTGTGATTGTGAAGGGGCACAAGGTGGTGGTGCCCGCAGCACTACGAGAACAATACTTTGAAACCGCTCATCGTGGCCATCCCGGGGCCAAAGCAACCCTTTCCATTGCTCAGAGCCAGTTCTTCTGGCCTGACATGCCTCGCTACTTCCGGGATAGAGTCTCCGCGTGCCCTACCTGCAACAGCCTCGCTCCACAGCAACAGCGGCAGCCGCTCCTGCAGCAGCCAGCTGCTGACCTGCCCTGGTCTGCGCTAGCAACCGACATCTTCGAGTGGCACGGAAAGCACTTCCTGGTGCTTGTCGACTCTTACTCCAGCTGGTTTGAAGTTGACCAGTTCCACTCCCTCTCTTCCTCCGCGGTCATCGAGAAGTTGCGCCGCCACTTTGCCACCTTCGGGTCCCCGGCTCAGCCCGAGTCATGTCCCGAGTCACGAGGCCCACGGTCCCGGAGTCACAGCAGTCCCTGTCCCCCTCTGTCTTTAAACCTGCCTTGGTCCGGAAACGCATTGCCCAAAAACACGGTATACAGAAGCGTTCCCACGACAGGTCCTGCAGTGTCCTCCGCCCTCTTCTCCCCAGCCAGGTCATCCATATGAGGTCCACTTCTGGCCACTACCAAGCTGGCCGTGGTCGTCGGTTCTGCCCTTCCCCTCGTTCGTACCTTGTCAACCACGACGGCAGGGTGTACCGCCGGTCCCGCCAGCATCTCCGGCTCGTGAACGAGCCTCTCCCTCCCCCGGCGGCTCCGTATGCCCCCCCGCTGCCACTGTCGCGGCCCAGTGCTTTGCCCGTTCCTCTGGGGTCACCCACCCCTCGTCCTTCTCCTGTCCGCCTCCCGGCTGCGGTCCCGCTTTCTCCGGCTTCCTCGCCCTTCTCTTCGCCGTCCCCCCCGATGCCTTCGTCACCCAGGGGGTTCTCCTGTCCGTAGCCCCCGCCATGCCCCGGCGTTGTCCCCGCCAGGGAAGGAGGTGATGGCGAGGTGCGGACCAGGTCTGGTCGCCTGGTCAGGCCGCCGGTCCGTTACGGCGATTACGTGTGATTCTGTATTCCCGTGCTTTACTGTTTGCATTCACCTAGCGCATGAGATGTGGTCGCCCTGTCACTCACTGTTTGTTTTGGTAGAGGAAGGATGTAGATGATATGTGTAAACCTTTAATTGATAGCGACGATGTCCATGCTAACCACCCCCCCACCAGTTAGTATAATTGTAACCCACACGCCCCTAGCTCTCTCTCTAGTGATCGTGACAGACCACGTACAGCTAGGGCTATAATGTATGATTAATAAAGTAGTGAAGACCTAAAGGTGTCTGTGTACCTTCTCTACACTCTCCACCTCTCCACCTCTCCAATCCTGGGATCCCTCCTCTCCATCCCACACTGATCCCCATTCCCTCCTCTATTCAGTCCTCACTGACATCCCCTGTGCTCCCCTCCCCATCTACCCCCACCCCCCCAATCTATTCATCATCCTACCCACCTCGCATTGATTCTCCTGACCCCCCCCCCTTCTATCCTACACTGGTCCCCCAATTCATCCTGTACTGATCCCCCTTCCCATCCATCCTACACTTATCCCCCCCCCCCCATTCAAACTGCACTGATCTACCCATTCATCCCGTACTGACCCACCCTCCATTAACCCTGCACCAACCCCCCCCCCCCCATCCATCCTGTAGTGATCTCCCCTTTCATCTTTTACTGATCCCCTCGTGCTCCCGTACTGATCCCCTCATGCATCCCGCACAGACCCTCCGATCCACACTGTCCTGACCCCCCCCCCCCCCCCATTCATCTTGTGCTGATTCCCCCCCCCCCATCCATCCTGTACTGATCCCCCCTCATTCAAGAAGAATGGGGGGAACAGTCTGAAGAAGGGTCTCAACCCGAAACGCTGCCTATTTCCTTAGCTCCATTGATGCTGCCTCACCTGCTAAATTTCTCCAGCATTTTTGTCTACCCCCATTCATCCTGTACTGATTTTCCCCCCCCCCCATTCATCCTGTACTGATTTCCCACCCCGATCCATCCCCATATTGTTCCCCATTCAACACCACTGATATCCCCCGTGCTCTCCCCTCACAATTTTACATACTGCAACCAACACGTACTAATTCACCTGCCTCAATCCATCCATTCCGCTCCGATTGCCTTCTCAACCCCCCTCCCCCCCCCGCCATCTATCCACCCCGCACTGATTCACACACCCCCTGACCCTATTGTGATTCATTGTCTTCAGAGCAAACATTGACTATGTTTGATAACGGAATGCAATCAAATGTGTTTTAATTCCCAATGTTATTATTTGTTTTGACACCTTTAAACATATTACCAAAAGAACATTTGCTGCAGTTATGTCCTTTGGCCATCTCTTGTCAGTTAGTGTAATGTTTAACCTGTCAAATGGGTGTAGTCGGTTTTAACAGCTATTATCATAAAATGCCTTTAGAAATTTCCTTGCAACCTGTATATTTTGTTGTGGATAAATTATGTGGGAAGCCAGAGTGTGTCTGTGCCAATAGCAATAACGACCCATGCTATGGCCATGTCATGGTAATTATCGGTCCTTCACAGAAAACATGCTTGCATCAATCTGTAGTGTGCATGGTTAAGCATATATGTTACCATGGTCCAGGATTTATTGACACAGGTTGCTCATATGCTGAATAATCCAACCACATTTTTGTTTGAAAGTGGAAAGAACTAATGGAAATGGCATTAATTGCAACGTGTAGAAAGAGTTGAGATTTTGTATTATAATTTTGCTGCATGTCATTGTGTTATATATCATGTCTTGATTGGTGAATATGTTTAGTTTGTGAGTTATTTGAAGCAGAAATAATATGTGAATGTAGACAAAAGTGCTGGAGACACTCAGCGGATGCGGCAGCATCTATGGAGCAAAGGAAATGGACACCTTTTCGGGCCAAAACCCTTCTTCAGACTGATGGGTTTCGGCCTGAAACGTTGCCTATTTCCTTCGCTCCATAGATGCTGCTGCACCCGCTGAGTTTCTCCAGCACTTTTGTCTACCTTCGATTTTCCAGCATCTGCAGTTCCTTCATGAACATAATATGTGAATGCTTCATCGAGCATAATTCCGACTGGTAACTACGCACTTCGTCCGAGCACATTATCGCACGTGTCATGCAAACCGTCTTAACTGACCACCTAAACTGTCATTTGGTAACTAAAAAGCTGTCAAGGTTGCCTGGCTGGCAACAGGGAAAGAAAGTTAAGCGAGAGCCCTGCTCTGGATAGAAGGAACGGGGAACGTTTCGGGTCGAGACCATTTTTCAGACTGAGCCGACTGACAGAGCAGTGTGTCCAATGCAGCAGCATCTGTAAGTCAGCGCATACCAGCCTTAACAATGGTCAACCTTATTCCTGGACAAATTATTATCTTGAGGGTTAAGATTGATGCTGCAGTTCACAGCCATCATAATTTGTCGCTCAAGTTTTAGACTCTGACATAGTCTTGTAAAAGTATTAATGGCATAACTTTTAAAGTGAACGATCGCTTGCTTCCCTAATTCTAAAAATTGGTTTCTAAACTATAAACATCAAAATCAAAATTGGCTTGGATGCTGGAGATTTGAAGTAATGCAGAAAATTCCGGAAATACTCACAAGGTCAGGTAACACGTCTGAAGAGAGAAACATAATTCATGCCTCGCGTTCATGATGACACGTTAATACTGGGGAAATATTAGTGGTCAGTGTTTAAGATGTGGTGATAGGATAGATGGTTGATGGATTGTGGTGAAATCGATGGGTTGGTAATGACAAGAGTTTACATTTGGTTAATTAAGAAATCTGATATTTAAAAAATAAACCATCAGTAATCGTGTGTCTGTGCTGTACTGAATTGAAAGGCATCTGCTTCACAAATGCCCCACAGTGGAATATTTAGGCCCATTCTTAGTCACATATAACCAAAAAATATGAACAATTGTGGAATATGTCTCTTCTAATTCTGAAAGAATTACAGGTATATTGTTTGTTTTCAAGTTTATGAAGTGAAATGTTTACGTTATGCTGACAATGTTTGTTTAGGGTCAGAGGGCAAATATGACTGGTCACATGTGTGGCCTCACACAAGCTTTTTTCTTCAAAACTCAGTTTAATCTTACAAACTGAATTTTAAAAAGGTAGAATGTTCATATCGTTAGCAGACGTGCATTATAGTTCTGTAGGTAGGAAAATAGCAGTGAATAAGATTAATCTCTTACAAGATTTAAAAAAAATTGTATTACTTTGTGATGCCATCTGGTCACGTGTGTGTCATTTTATGTGTGGACCCTATATTATCCTTGCAAAGTCCCCGGATGTTAATCCAGACCTATAGAAATATGGTTAATCTTAACTGTCCCCTGAAGTGGCCAAGCTAGGCACACATTAATCACACAATCACTACCTCAAAACAAAATAAGGAGCAAAGAACATGCGCCACCAACTGAATTGAGATGGTAAAAATGTGTAGAACGAAACTGCACATATACCGAAGGTGAACACGGAGTGCTGGAGTAACTGGTTTCCTCCCACATTCCAAAGGTGTGCAGGTTTGTAGGTAAATTGGCCTTTTTTTAAATTGCCCCCTGTGGATGAGAAAATGGGATAACATAGAATTAGCAACAATGGGTGATCAATGGTCGGCGTGAACTCACTGGACCAAAGAGCCTATGTTGTATCTCTAAAATAAAATAAACATCTGTTTGTGATTGATAATGAAGAGCACACTGCATACTATTACTATCGATGTTCCACAAAACCCTATTCAACATGGAAGAACACTCCATCCGCAGAGAATGATAAATTATAATCAGAAGTTTCCCTTCTGCATAATTTTCCTTAAAGCCAAGAGACTTAATCGGTCTGGAAATTATGTCAATATCTCCCGAGGCGACTTCCTCCCACACATACCATTGCATCACCAACTCTGATGTCAGACCTGACACACAAGGGATTGTGGCAGAAGGCATGATGTCCAAATATGACTCTGGTTGTAACTTGGCCAGATTCTGGGACAATTTAGTTTAGCGATACAGTGCGGAAACAGGCCCTTCGGCCCACCGAGTACGCACTGACCAGTTCATCGCCGCACATTAACACGGCCCTGCACACACTCAGGACAATTTGCATTCATACCTACAAACATGTACGTTTTTGGAGTGTGGGCCGAAATCGAAGATCTCAGAGAAAACCCACGCAGGTCAACGGGAGAACGTGCAAACTCCGTACAGACAGCGCCCATAGTCGGGATCGAACTCGGGTCTCTGGCGCTGCAAGTGCTGTAAGGCAGCAACTCAACCGCTGCGCCACCGTGCTACCCCGCCAGGATATCGAGGGAATTCGCGTAGTCACAGGGAGAGTGTGCAAACTCCACATAAACAGCACTTGAGATCAGGATCGAACCCGGGTCTTGTGGGGCAGCAGCTGTGTGACCCTATCTGCCCTGCTGACAATTAGTCTTGTTGCTCCAACAAATCGTCAGACTGGCTGAGTCTTCAAAACTGGGGATAAATATCTTGCAGAAGCATCTGTCGATAAAAGCATTAGCTGGATTCATCAACACAAAACTTCACGTGGAGATATTTTTACACCATGGATATCCTCCACTGTGTGATGCCACAAAAATACTGAATGGATATTCTCTGAGTAGAACAAAACTGGACATCCTGGACAGCTGTGGATCATCATCATTTGTATGCCACCAAAATGTTTGAACTCATGGCACAACACTGTGGCAATACCTTCCGAGAAGCAACATCAGTTCAAACATCTAGCTGACCACCACCTTTTCAAGTAATTAAGCAAAGGCAATAAGTGAAAGTGATGCTCACATCCTGAAAAACAAGTAAAGAAGAAAAATAAATTCCAGAGTCATCCAATTCAGTCTTAAAAACTGAAGATAGACACCAAAAGCTGGAATAACTGAGTGGGACTGGCAGCATCTCTGGAGGGAAGGAATGGCTGATGTTTCAGGTCGAGACCTTCAGACTGAAGAACCCGTTCAAAGTCCCTCACTTTTACATTTGAGGATTATGCTCCATGTGTAATTCCCATCCTCCAGTAATGATGCCTTTGACTGACGATAAAAAACTTTGCTGTGAATAACTACTGTTCATCCTTCAGACTGATTATTGTCAAAATAAACTGAATTGGTGTGGACTTGCAATATTTGTTCAGTGAGGGACGCAGTGTAGATTTGATCACCAAGTTACAGAAATAACTACTTCAAAGGATAGGTCGCTGGATGTTTCCTTTTCTCCTTGACCTCTGCTTTACAGCCATTCCTCATTTTATGAAAGGGCTATGTTCCAGGAAGTTGCTTTCAATCCCCAACTATTTTCCCATTTTGATCTCTCACGTTAGGTATATGACTCCTGCAGGGACTGGACCCCTGTTTCCGTGCTGTAATTCTTCCCTCCCCCCCCCCCCCCCCCCCCCCATACCTCCACCTTGCGATCACAGAATCAACGTGGGATATGAAAAAATGGATATGTCATAGTACACATTGGCCAGAAGTTTTCCATTTAATTCGGTAGAAGTGATAACCCATTTTTAATAAATGAATTTTTGTCTCCACGGAATTAACAAAGATGAATTTTGAGATTAAAATATTTAACCCTGGCATAATGGTGGCACAGCGGTGGAGTTGCTGCCTTGCAGTGAGTGCAGCGCCGGACACCCGGGTTCGATCCCGACTATGGGTGCTGTCTGTACGGAGTGTGTACGTTCTCCCCGTGACCTGCGTGGGAGTTTTCTCTGAGATCTTCGGGTTCCACCCACACTCCAAAGACGTACAGGTTTGTCGATTAATTGGCTTGGTAAAATGTAAAAATTGTTCCTAGTGGGTGTAGGGTAGTGTTAATGTGCGGGGATTGCTGGTCGGCGCGGACCCGGTGGGCTGAAGGGCCTGTTTCCGCGTTTTATCTCTAAACTAAACTAATAACCTTTAGTGAGTGTTGTTCCATCGAGGGCAGGCATTATTTTGGCTATCAACAGACATGCATCTAGAATTGTGCAATTCCTCTCGAAGAAGGAAAGGAACCATATTTTCGTGCGGAAAAAAAAATAAGGAAATCTCACAAGCTTCTTCCCCTTTGTTATCAGTCTACTGAACTGTCCTCCTGTAAACTAGGGTGTACTCGCAATCTTCCAACCTACCTCATTGTGCACTTTGGACTTTTTTTCTGTAACAGTAATGTTATAACGCTGTAACATTATATTCAGCACTCTGGTATTTTTCTCTTTGTACTACATGCTGTACTTGTGCATGGCTTTATTGGACTCGCGTGTAATATGATTGGACTGGATAGCATTCAAACAAAGCTTTGCACTGTATCTTGGTAACACGACAGAAAAATATCAATACCAACAGCAAAGTTCACTCCACCTGCTGTTCTTTGGAAGAAGGGATTGAAATCGAGCAGCTGTCTTTGAAGAGGTCTGTGATCTCCCTTCTGGAATAACAGATGACAAAGTGAAAGATGGTGTAATACTCTCCAGGCAGACGCTGCCTCATAGCACCAGAGATCAGGTTCAATCCTAATTTTGAATGTTGTCTGAGTAGAGTTCGCACGTTCTCTGTGACCACGTGGGCTTTTCCGGTTTCCTCTCAAGGACGTGGGCTGATGGGTTATTTGGCCACTTTAAATTGTACATAATGTGTACGTAAGTGGTAAAATCTGGTACAATTGTTGGGAATATGGGGAATATAAAATGGGATTAAATTAAGAATAGTGTAATCGGATGTTGATGGAGCAGATGCGCTGGGCCAAAGGGATCCATGCTGTATCTATTTATGACTCCAGAGTTGTCTAATAATAATAAAGGTTCATGGCTAACGTCACTGATACAAGCAGTCCCTGCTCTTCTCTGAGCTTCTGGCTGCAGTTGTGCAGCAGGCACATTATTTTATTGAGGCTGCCTTCAAGAGAAACTGTAGCACAGGTGTCTTGAGGTTCAGATTGGAGAATTGAGTCTTCACCACATTTGGGAAACATCACCTCCTTCTTCCAGCAGGTTCTCCTGCCTTGCAAGTCCTCACTCTACTTCTGGTGACAAGGCAGGAGAATTGGGTTAGGAGGGTGAGATAGATCAGCCATGATTGAATGGTGGAGTAGACTTGATGGGCTGAATGGCCTCAATTCTACTCTTATCACGTATGATCTTATGAACCCATCAAGGTCTGAGATTCAAGGGCAACTTGGTTAAGAAAGATATGTCGACATATCTTTCAGTCACTGATAATATTGAAAAGCAACAGTATTTGGAGGTTCAGAAGTCACAGTAGAAGTCACAGCAACCAAATGGGAAATATTAGATCATGTGAAATATTACTGCCAGGGGTTCCTTCCTGCTGCTGAATGCACATTTAGTTCAGAGAGATGAAGAGACAGTGTTGGCCGGTGGTAACACAATATTAAAGCAGTGTTGAACAATTGATTGATAACACAACTTGCCTATTCTGCATATTTACAGCTGATGTTTCTTCCATGTGTGTTGATACTTTGGCCAATATCCTGTTTGATGCAAAACTGTGGCATAAATGTCCACGAGTGCATCAAACTTCATATTGAAACACATTTGGCATATAGTTTTCACACAATGCACTCTTAACAGCCCGATATTGCAGTCCCAATTACTTAATTATACAGAATACCTTTAAGTTAACAAAACAACAATAAAGAAATAACCTCAACAGACATGCAGGCACTCCCTGACTTGCCTAATAGGTGACCAACGTAAACTCGCACTCACGTAACCAATTCACAAAAGGTGGTACCATTTCCAAAATGACCTGTGTTATTGAAACTGGGGGTTGGCGAGAGCTTCCTGTCCCCTCCATAGATGTTAAAACGTTGCTCAGCCAGTTTGTGGCACCTTTAGTAGGATACTGTGAAGGCTAGTGAGAACGAGGGAGGTGCTGGAGAGCAACTCCCAGCCGAGTCACCGACATCTTCCACAAGGCGTACCAGCGAGCTCTTTCTCACCATCTGCCGCACCAACTGGTTGACGCGGCTGTTGTTGCGGCTCGCGTTGTAGCCTCTGGCTGACAGCGTTTTCTTCAGGTTTCTTCAGGCCGCCAACACTGACGGGATGCGCTCTGTCACCATGTGGCACCCTCCCCTCTCACCTGCTTCCACTTCATCCTGTCGGCCGTCACTTTATCTGCTCCCCCGGATTCAGTTTGAGGAAGGGTTCCGATCTGAAACGTCACCTATCCATATTCTCCAGAGATGCTGCCTCTCCTGAGTTCAGTATTTTGTGTATCAAACAGCATCTTTGTTCCTATCTAATTTTAAAGTGAATCTGACATGCAAAATCTGATTTACGTGAGGGCCTATGGAACATAACCTCTTCATAAGTCAGGGAGTGTCTGTATTGAAAATGTAATGGAATTCTAATTTCCAAACTATTGCAACTCTTGGGAAACTCAGCACTTATCCAGGGCAACAGCTTGCTTGATCTGTGCTCATCCACCACCTTAATCGTTTGCTTCCTCAAATATCACTTCAACCTGGCTGCAGTGCAAGATGCATTGCATCAAAATGCCAAAGTTTCTCTAGAAACGTCTCCCAAAGCCAACAGCTCGAGCACCAATAGCAGATGGCTGTAATTATCATCACTTCCAAGTTTCCTATCGTCGTATACTATCCTGACTTGGAAAGAAATAGCTATTTCTTCACTGTCCCTGAATCATAACCCCAAACTCTCTCTTTCACTAAGGCAGCTTTCAAAGGGACTGCAGTCATTCAAGGTGGCCCTCTGCCAATTTCTCAAGGTCAGTTAATGTTGTGGATCCTGCCAGCATCTAAACACGAGGTTAGGAGATAGAAATAGAAAAGGAGCCCATATGGCCCTCAAATCGTCTCTTACACTCACAAAGGTCCCTCTAAATTGGTCAAACGTGTTTCTATCTCAGTGAGTCTTGAGTACACTTAGCACCAAACACACACAACACCCAGCGAGAAAAACTATTCTTCCTCTTTGCAATCTTAAATGGTCAAACCCTTATCCTGAAATGATGACGTATTATTATCAACCACCCACTCATCATCGAGATAAACCTCTCTTCAGCATCTATCTGCCTCAAAAAGGCAGCAGCATCATCGAGGACCCACACCACCCTGGCCACACACTCATCACCCTGCTACCTTCGGGTAGAAGGTACAGGAGCATGAGAACTGCAACGACCCGGTTCAGGAATAGCTACTTCCCCACAGCCATCAGGCTATTAAACTTGGCTCGGACAAAACTCTGAACATTAATACCCCTCCATCTGTTATTTGCACTTTATTAATTTATTAATTAATGTGTGTATTTACGTATATAATTGTAGTCAATGCCTACTATGTTCTGTTGTGCTGTGCAAAGAAAGAATTTCATTGTCCTGTCAGGGACGCATGACAATAAACTCTTTTGACTTTGACTTTGACTTGACTATCTTGTCAAGCCCTCGTTTAGAATCTTCAATGCCACCATTTGTTCTTCTTCTAAACTCCAGAGAGTACCCCGGCGCTCCTACTCAATGTTTCCTCATAGGACCACTTCTTCATTCCAGGATCAATCTAGAGAACATTCTCTACATTGCTTTCTGGCCTTAAATAGGAAATAAACATGGTATCTCAGCTCTCCAGATCTGAATTCACTAAATCCTTGTTTTATCAGTCTCCATTTGTACTCTATCCCTTTTGTAGTGAAATTACTTGCTGCATGTTAACATTGGGTTTCATGTATAAAGACCAGATCCTCTGCAGACCCACATTCTTTAGTCTCACTCAATTCAAATGATTTTCTATTTCCCTTTCAATATGTGCAACCATTTCCCTTTCATACAGTTCCACACACAATGTTCAATTTCCCACTCTTTTGCCATTAATTTACTATGTCAATATTTATTTGGTGACTTTGTCCTTCCCACAGCTCAGTTTCCCACCTAGTTTTGCAGCATTAGTAAACTTGGATACAGCACAGTCTCTTCATCATTAATATCATATGCAAATAGCTGAGATCCATGGCACCCACACAGAAGAGCTGAAGGTGACCCATTTAGCTTTACCATCCACTTTACCATTATCGGTACCATTAGCACTTAATTTGTGAGGTAACGTATTATGTGGAACCTGGTTAAGTGCTTTTTGGAAATTCAAATAAGCTACAGCCGCAGGTTCCCCTTTATCTACCTCCCTAGTTGCAGCATCTCATGAATGACTAGAAAAAGCTTGATCAAAGGGATGAAATTATTAAGGTAATTGTATTTTGTAAACTAATGGTGTTGAGAGATCAGATTATTTGAAGCCATCCTAAGACTAAAGCTGATTTGTCATTTTGAATTACCCCAAAACATGTTTGTTGATGCAGAATACTATAATTATGATTATAGCAAGAATCTTGTAAGTATCAAGTGATTTGCAACATGTACCAATAATAATTATTTTTTTGAAAACATATCTGCACTGGAGCATTGTCGTACAAATATCTTGTTGCTAGACGACACAAAATACTTCGCAATTCTTTACGGAAATCATTATGAAAATATTTCAGTAAATTTACATCAGTCAATTCCTCCTCGAATCCCACACTCTTAGAAAATACAGTTACATCATCTATTTAATCTTGCCAACTCAATGAGTCAGCTTTATTGTAAACAGCAGCCTCTGCCAAAAAAGCAGCTGGTGTCTTCTGCTTAAACCTCCACCAATACAATTCTGCAGCTGGCACAAAGTGATCTCCATAACATGAAGGTTTCACTTCTGCCATTAGAAACGTGGGCTAAGATCAGAAGATAACTAGCACAAGTATATTCTTAAATCTCATGGGATGCTGACTTTCTTTTCCAACATTCTCCTCACAGAAAATAACTACAAACCCAGAGAAAAGAGAAAAACTTCAAAGAATATGCTGTGGCGTCAGCTGATAGTAAGATCACTTACAGTCCAACCCTCGTCAGTGGTTACGAGGGCTGTCACGTGACGTCATGGGTTGTGTCCTGCTACATAAGCAGATCTCACTGGAGATCATGAGTTGACAGGTAGCTGAGCTCGAGGCAACACCCTCGCTCAGCTGCAGCAGCGATGACTCAGTATGTTAGAGGACCAAACTTGCATGTACACCAACCATGTAATGTCTGAATAAAGCAACTGTTTGTTCACCACGTTTGGTACCGCTACATTGGTGACCCGCGACGATCCAAATTTGGGATTTTAGATTTCTCCCGACGCAGGCAGCCTCGGGAGACCTGATGTCTGCAGCCGTCAGCCCAGCTCTGCTGAACGACGCTGCAACAAACCCGGCCCTACCATAATGTGTGCTGCCGACGACAACCTCAACGAGGTCCTGTGACTGGTCTCGGCGTTCGCAGGCCGCCCGGGTCGATGGGCACGGTCCGGGCTTTGTTTGATGGCCGCCAATCTCTCCCGCATGACCCGCCCAGCGCCGACCACCGGGGCTGAGAGGCCACAGCTGCCGCCGCTCCCCCACCAGCCGCCGCTCCCCCACCAGCTGCTGCAGGAGCTGCGGGTTTAGCAGCCCTCCGCCCCCAGCATCACCGCTGCCTACCCGACGGCCCTGGGAGCGGGGAGAGAGCTGGCCCGCCCATTAACCCACCGGCCGCTGCTCAAGGTCGAGCATGCCAATCGAGTGGGCCTACCTGGGGCGGCTGCCCGAAGACGTCCTTTTGCACCTCACCAGCGCGGACTCCGAAGATCCCCGGGCGCTGGAGGTCGTGGGTCGGTGGTCCCGCGACGGATTCCCTGGCAGCTTCCGGTCTCCGCCGAGGGCTCGGCTGCACAGTCGGTCTCCAACAGCACCAGCAATTGTAGGTGAAGTCCATACCTGCAGTGGTGGGGTGAGGCCCGTCGATGCTGGCTGCCCCGCATACATCCGGGAATCGCCTTGGTTAGCTGCCTTTAAAGGCTGCCTTAGCCGGCCGCCAAAATGACCGCTACGGCCTACTACCACATGGCCACTACAGCGACTACAAGCAACAGGCTTGATGTCGACTCTGCAGTCTGACCCCCATCAACAGCGCCACCTCAGGCCAGATGCCGTTTCTGCAGTCTGAACGCTGTTAACAGCGCCACCTCAGGTCGGATGGTGTCTCTGCAGCCTGACCGCCGGCAACAGCTCCACCTCTGGTTGGATGGTTTCACTGCAACCTCCAGTCTTCCGGCACAGCTTCACAACAGGCACTGGACAATTTAAACTTACAATTTCCTATCACTTTGGACTTGTTTGCTCATGGTAGTTCTGTTTCTTTGCATTTACACTGTAATGACCTCGCTGGGTTTAGTTATTAGTTTATTCTTTGTTCTTTGATTTGCATTGCTGCCGACGTCTCCCAGCCGTTGCTGGGTACTGTATTTCTCGGGACACGGTCCTCTGCTGGTCAATGAGATGCGACTGTGCCTTGTCAAACCTGCGGCTTTTGCATTGGTCTCATTGCACCCCTCGGCATACAGCCGGGATGGCCCACAGCCGGAGCGTCGACTACGCCCGCAGGCCCCACCAACCCGACCCACAGCTGGGGTTCCCCCGACCAACACCAGGAGCCGCCCTCGACCATGCTTGCACACCTTCTGGTGGAAAGTGAGCGCGTTCTATCCTTTTCGCCTGTGCATTTATGAGTCTTGGCTGCCGCGTTTCATTGGCCTGCTCGTTTTCCTTCCTCCGGTTCTGGTGGGGGGCCCTGTGGCGTCAGCTGATGGTCACACCACGTATGGACGAACCCTCGTCAGAGGGTTACAAAGGCTGTCACGTGACATCATGGGTTAAGGGGAGTGTTCTGCTACATAAGCAGATCTCACCTGGAGATCATGAGTTGACAAGTAGCTGAGCTCGAGGCAACACCCTCGCTCAGCTGCAGCAGCGATGGCTCAGTATGTTAGAGGACCAAACTTGCATGTACACCAACCATGTAATGTCTGAATAAAGCAACTGTTCACCACATTTGGTACCGCTACAATACACTTATTATTATTCTACTGTGTTTACTGTTTCAATGTGCAGCAATTTTAAATAACTATTTCAAAAATGTATTTCACTTGAATCATGACAAATATGTCTCCTATGTAACAGTAGTCTACTAAAAAGATGGCATTTTACCTTCATATTTTCATGTAAATTACTGACTACGATGCAAGAGTGTGTGGTCTCAGAAGTCTCAAACCTCTCCGCTTGGCTGATTGCCTTTGACAACACCGTTACACTCTGCGAGTGGATTCTCATAGGGTCGAGCAGTGGGATTCGAAGTACAACAGATCTTCAGAGGCTACACAGGTAACTCTTCCCAATGTGCCTGTGCTGGGTTAGATCTCGCACAGGAACATCAACCCATCTAAAGCAGAGAGGGATGACTGCAAAAGATCGTGGTAAATTCAAACATACGTAATTGACAAACATTCAGCGTCCTAGCCAATTTTGATAGCTGGCAAGCCTAGAGTCTTACAACCATTTGTCTGTGCACCATGTAGAGGATATGATTGCAGGTCGTAGGTTGGCACTGGCTACACTGGGGAGCCAGTTTAAGGTCAAAGTGATTTTACCAAGCAAGATGTCAGCAAGTACAGACATTCTGTCGTTCCATTGAGGTGCTGGGCTATTTTCCTTTCATACACACACTCACTCTCTGAATCTAGGTTTCACTTTGAACTTCAGAAATTATCCAGGTTCCAACTTCAAAGAACAAACTATATAGCCTTCTGCAGAGAAAAAGTTCAAGGTCTCCAATGAGATAGGTTGGAAAATCGAGTCGTCATTCCAGATTATGGGAGGTCCGTTCAGTGGCGGGGAAGAAGCCGTTCCTGAATCTGGTGGCACGTGCTTACACTCATTTGTTCTGTTGGGATGGGATGTGTTATTGCCAGCGAAACAGCCATTCATTTTGTAGCCCATTATAACATGCGGGTCTTGCCATAATCGATTGGTGTCCATGTGGCTTTCCCTGGACTCTAGCTTGATCTGGAAATCCACTCTGTCTCCTTGATGACTTTGTCAAGGTTGTAGTTAGATTTCTTGTACGACTCTGGATCATTTGACTTGAACGCTGCATTCTTGGACTTCTCCTGCGAGTGGACCTCATCCATGGTTCTTTCATGGTTTCCAGTTGGGGAAAACTTTATGAAGTATCCAGTATTCACCGTATTGTAGAAGTGACCATAAGCAGAGCATAATGTCAGATGAATTCAGAGGTGCATTGCAACAGAGATGGATTCACTGTTAAGCTAATGTATGACCATAAAGTGCACATTATGGAGGTCAATGGCAGTATTCATGGCATGTCTTCATGCATTTATTCTGCAGCATTTTATTCTGCCTTCTGCATCTGATGCAATGGGACAATGAATGCTTGGCCTCTGAATGCTAAAGACCATCTAACATACAAACCGAGCCAACATTTATTCAATGAAACCCATCGTATCACTGAAATTACATGCTGCTGACCATCAGTGAGTGGAAACAATGATTCTGATGATTGAACTGGTCTGAGAGAGCCCTGTTCCATATGGCAGAGTGGTGTCATACAGTGTGGAAACAGGCCCTTCGGCCCAACTTGCTCACACCGACCAACATGTCCTATCTATAGTCCCACTTGGCTGCGTTTGGCCCATATTCCACTAAACCTGTTCTACCCTGTCTAATTACTTAATGTTGCGGAAGTCCCTGTCTCAACTACCTTCTCCAGCAGCTCGTTCTATAAACCCATCGCCCTTTGTGTGAAAACGTTACCCCTCAGATGCCAACAAAATCGTTCCCCCTTCACCTATCCAATGCCCTCTGATTCTCGATTCCCCTACTCTGGGCAAAAGTGTGCATCTGCCTGATCTAGTTCTCTCGTGATTTTATACTTCTCCATAAGATCACCCCTCGCCCTCTTATGCTCCAAGGAAGAGTCCCAGCCTACTCGATCTCTGCCCATAGCTCAGACCTTCGAGTCCTGGCAACATCCTCGTTAAGCTTCTGTGTACCCTTTCCAGCCAAACATCTTTCCACGATACTCTAAATACAGCTTCAGCAACGTCTTATATAACTGCAACATGACATCCCAACTTCTAAACTCAATACTCTGACTGGTGAAGGCCAATGTACCAAAAGCCTTTTTAACCACCCCATCTACCTGTGACGCCAATTTCAAGGAACTACTATTGGTGCTTGAAGATTGGGACGCAGCCCCTTTTTACCCAACAGAATACAGTGGTTACACTTTTCTTGACCATTGGCAGCGCTGCATTACCAATGTGCCCTGCCATGAATTTCCCATTGATCAATAGTCCCATAACCTCTCTTTCGTCTGCTGCCAACCATCGGAGTGCATACTTGTCCAGAGTGCAAATATAGAAGCAGATACAAAATTTCAACAAACAACATTTGTCATTTGATGCATTATATCACATTGGCAGACCTACAAATTTTGCTTTTCCATTCATGTTGGTGTCTCCTGTCTGTCCAGGTGCTTTCTCAGAGTGCCCATCCACTACCCCAATGGAGACAGAATGGGGAAAGGTTTGCTGATTTTAAATGGCAGTGGTCATAATTTCAGTTGGAGGTGAAAGCTGGGGTGCTTCCGTTCTAGTGCTGTATTGTTACTATATTCCTATACCTATTACATAAATAGTCTCATTTTGGGACAGCTAGTTGCCAGGCAATGCCATGCAAATATCGTTTAATAATGGATTAACCCGTTTGATCTAGACCCAGAATGACCTACAGTCTTTTGCAGTCAGACCCGTTTAATTTTTTTATCTTAAGACCTTATAGAAGCTTCCAACTTTAACTGCGTTCATGTTGAGCTTTGAAAGGAAATGATACACGCAAATTAAAATGATCAACCTTTTAAAAATTGTGCAAAACGTAAAAGAAAATAGGATGACTTTTGAAGTGAAGGGAGAAAATAACTTCATTAGTGCTGTTTAATTAGGTTCAGAATGTGGTGTTATAAATAGGAACATGAGGTAAGATCTACTTTTTCCTTATCTAGATATGAAGAATTGTATAGATTGTTCATATACTATGAAGTGGGTGCATCGGGGCGCTTTATCGTGTTTCATACTGAATTTCTTAATTTGTTTTATAGTAACTTCAAAGGGTATTCTCCTTTTCAGGACAGTTTGAGTCAGTTGATATATTTAAGACAGACAGATTCTTGATTAGTACAGGTTTTGGGGAGAAGGCAGGAGAATGGGGTTGGGAGGGAGAGGTAGATCAGACCATGAATGAATGGTGGAGTAGACTTGATGGGCCGACTGGTCTAATTCTACTCCTATCACTTATGATCTTATGATCTTAATTAACACAAAGATTTGTATCTTACTATTTCTTTCTCTTGGGTGCCAACAAACATTTGATTTGTTTTTAATTCTGTGTTATTCTGTAGGAGCTTGCAAAGGAACCTGCTATCAAACAGCTTCTGTTTTTAGTGTGTGCATTTCATACAGACATTAGTAACAGGTTAACATTTTGCAACCTAATCCAGTGTCAGAAAGACCTGCGCAACGTTAGTACTTGCAGCTGAACAAATTGTGAAAGCTGGCAAACACGAATATTTAAATTTCATCCTACTGACAGGTATTTATAGTACGGTGTGGGCTACAGCGTCGTGACTGATGTGTGAATATTCGTTATGCATTTCTTGTTCCTATTGGAGAAGGTTAATTCCCAGATTGCATTGTGCAATTATTTTTTTAAATGATGTCACCAGCTCAACAAGAGTGACTCATCCCTCCACCTGGACGACACTATTTGATATGAAGAGCAATTTGTAATAGCCAAAGACTCTATTATCTTAACTACCCTTTTGCAAGAGAATAATAAAGGGAAGAGAGAGACAGTGGGAGTTAAATTTGTTAGCCCTGGAAATGAGTGCGGGGATCACTCTGTGGGATTAATCCCCACTTGACAACACCGCAGGCAACAGGGACTAAAATTGTGAGTGGGTAGCAATAAGTAAAGTTAGTTGATATTGCTTGAAGCGGGCTACACATTAAAGTGGGGCTGTATGTTGCCTGCAGCTGGTGCTTGCATCTGGAACACAATCTGATCTGGGAGATTGACACTGAACGGGAAAGTGATTGCAATAAGATTTTCCGATTTTTCATTTGTGATCTTGGTGGAGGAAATACAGTGGGAGAGGTGTGATTATTTAACTGCGATTGGGTGGCTCTCCAGACAAGCTCTGCAAAGAAAGCGAGAGAAAGTAGATGTGGATGTCAATGCTGTGACTTAAGGACTTGTCCCACTTGCATGCGATTGCATGCGTTTGGCGCGACCAAACGTGACCGCTTGAGGTGTACGGGCACTGTATGACAGCGCGGGACCGGTCCCACTTAGAAGTCTGGAGTTTTGCAGTCATCGCGTGGTGCTCCGAAAATCTGACAGTGTCCGAAATCTTCGCGCGCCAATGGCCTGTTGGTGCGCAGACGCATTGCGGTCGCATGCAGCGTCTTGACGGTGTACACCTAGCGCGCTGTGTTGCTCGATGATGTCACCGCCTGGCGTGGCGTTGCGTGATGACGATAACGCCCGCCGACGTGCGACGCCCAAATTCAGTCGGCCCTCCTGCCCAGCTGATTGGTGAGTATGATGCAAATTATGTCACGTGCGAACTTAGCACGTACTCAGCTCGAACGACGCGTGAACTCCGTTTCCGTTTGGTAGCGCCAAACGCATGCAAATGGGACGGGCCCTTTAGTCCCAAAAGATTTTGATGCAGGCCAGCAAGATGCAGAGTGATGCCCATTCAAGATCAGTGAATGGATATTAGATAAAGGACATCTAAACCACCTACAAATACTAACTGCACCACATGCCCTCATCACTCCCCCACCAAGAATCTTTCTCATTCACCCACGTACTTTTATTTCTTATTTAACTTTGCTTTCTTGTACTTTTAAAGATGACAAAGGGGGCCCTTCAGCCCATTAGTACATGCCAGCTCCCAGGGGAATAACCCTATTAGTCCTGTTCCATCTCTCCTTATTATCCTGTACCCCTGCAACTTATTCTCTTAAGGGCCACTAGCGCGACTTTTAGTGGGGAAGGTAAAAGCGGGGGAGCGCTGTCTGAAATTCACACCCACGATGAACAGGAAGGTAAAAGATGGTTGGCACAGTTACGATAAGTCCTTTAGAGTGCAGAGATGGGGGAGGGGGGTTGGGAGAAGGGGGGAAGAAGGAGTAGACACTTTTAAGAAGCAAGACAACTTTTAAGAAAATTTAGCGGCCATTTAACATTACCGGTCGTTTTTTTACTCGGCAAGCTTTATCTTCGACTACCCTCAATTGCCTTCGATTACCTACGAATAACATGCCAACCTACTACGACCTACCTCGACTAAACCTACGAGTAAAAAAAAATCAATTTTTTTTTTCCTTTCCCATGGTGACCTTTTTTTACTCACGGGCATTTTTCAGCTTGCTGAAAAAAATGCCGCGACCTAACTGAGGCCTTGAGTACACGGGGACTACTCTCGAGCATGAAGGAGAGTTACAAAGACCTCCTAGGACCTCGTGTCGACCATGCTGCAAGTATGAGTTGAGGGCAAACTATTCTAAACTCGCGAATTAGGTAGCCGCAGTGGGACAGCCCGTTTACATCCGTGCCCTTCAACGCCTCCATTCACAACCCTGCGATTTATTTTTTCCCATCAATTTACACTAAGTGGCAATTTGCAATTGCTAATTAACCTACTTGGGATATGAGAGGAAACTGTACATACTTGGGATATGAAAGGAAACCAGGTCACCTGACGAAAACCCAGGAGTTTACAGGGAGAATGTGAACATTCCTCAAACACAGCACCTAGAGTCAGGATCGAACCCAGGACATTGAAGCGGTGAGAATGGAGTAGCAACAGCTGTACCACTGTGTCACACTGCACACCCTCATACATTTGCCAGAGGTGCAATCCTTGCACCCACATTTCACAGTTTGCCAGTAACTAAACTGTTAACCAAATACATCGCATATACTTAGTGACGCACTTCACTCCGTGTTAAATTATTAGGTGATAACAGTCATTTGGAGCAGCACCTCTCCTATCACATCTTCTATAGCTGCACCTCCTGGTCCCATGGAAGAGAGAGTGGCCTTCATTGAGTCTGGTAGCTATGAATACATGGAAGCTGATTGTATTTTAATTCTTAATTAAAGCATTTGTCCTGGGAGCAGAGGTAGTCTTGGAGGGGAGGATGCTCCTCAAACTGCGGAGCAACTTGGACAATATAGCTCACCCCCTCCATAACACACTGGTCAGCCTGAGGAGTACCTTCAGCAACAGACTGGTTGCACCAAGATGCAGTACAGAACGCCACAGGAGATTCTTCTTCCCTGTGGCTATCAAACTGCACAACTTCTCCCCCTTCTGTCGTGGGGTAGACTGACTCCCCATTTCCCCCCTCCCCAATCTCTGCACATCCCCAATCCTTTCCACTCATCACTTTAATATCATGTTTCATGTATCTTGTGTTTCATGACTGTTGGCAGATGAATTTCCCTCCTGGGATAAATCAAGTTTTATCGTATTGTATCATTATCTATAGATTCTCGTTTACAAGCTGAATATTCCTTTTCTCCCTTGCTTCAGCATTACCCTAATGTTCTCCACTCAGATGGTTATGGACTGCATGCTGGTCAGGTAGTAATAGAACAATATGAAGTTTGTGAACATGGAGATATACCATTATTCATTTTTCCTTTAGCAGCTATTGACTATTGATGCTGTTTCCAATATGTTGGTTGTCTTTGATGCTGGAGCAACTTGTGGTGGGTCTCTGGACATGTGATGTGTAGGCTGGTCAGAGGGAAAATAGTAGTGCAGGTGCCAAGTTGCATGACGATTCTATTGCATTGGACTACAATGGGCTTCAATGGGCTTGTCAGAAAGTGTCACGGTAGTACCATCTACCTTCTCTAGAATTAGTGGTGGTCAACTTCATTAGTCAGGACTTGTGAATCAATCTGTAATATGAGATCTGATGGCTCTGCCACACCTTCCGATCCTGCACAAGCACTTCATTGTTGCATTGGTAACTTAGCCACCTGCTATTTTTCTTATTAACAATGTTTTCAGGAGGTTATGGAACGTTAATACAGTCAAACATTTTGTCTTGAACAAGTACCATTGACTGTATGGACCTTGCATACAGCCATCCTAAGCCAAGAGAATGATGACCTCCTGCCTAAACCCACATAAAGCATTTGGCCCAGACGGAGTATTTGGTCGAGTGTTAAAGACCTGTGCGGGCCAACTGGCTGGAGTATTAAAGGACAATTTCAACCTCGTGTTTCAGTAGTGCCAGGTTCCCACCCACTTCTAAAAGGCATCTGTCATACTGGTGCCCAAGAAGAATACAGTGACCCTGCCTCAATGACTATCATCTTGTGGCACTTACATCACCGTGATGTAGTGGTTCGAGAGGAATGGTGCAAATCAACTCCTGCCTTTGAAGTGTGTAAGAAGGAACTGCAGATGCTGGTTTAAACCAAAGATAGACACAAAAATCTGGAGTAACAGCGGGACAGGCAGTATCCCATTCCTTCCTATCTCTTGCCGATGAAGTGATCTGGGACTGCTTCAATTTGCATGTCGCCACAAGTCAGCAGCAGTTGCTATTTCATTGGCTCTCCACTCTGAATTGGGCTCTGAACAGGATAACAGTAACACATGTCAGGCTGCTGTTCATCGACTACAGCCCGGCATTCAACATCAGCTTCCCCTCCAAACCTATCGCCAAACTCCAAGAACTGCGCCTCTCTTATCTGTTTTGCAACTGGATCCTTGACTTCCTCAGCAGATGATCGCAATCAGGTAGACTGGTAACAACATTTCCTCCTTACTGATCACCAGTACAGGTATATCTCCAGGCCGTGTGCCTAATCCCTGCTGTGCTCTCTTCACACCCAAGACTGTTAAGCGTCGTACCAATGCCATCTCTAAATAAGCTGATGACACCACTGTTGTTGGCTGAACTGCGTGTGGTGATGAGTCAGTGTGTAGGAGTGAGAGAGCATCCCGTTGAGTGGTGACGCAACATGACCTGTCCTTTACCTAGTGCATAGATATAATCATGAAGAAGACATGTCGGAGCCACTACTTTAAAGTTTAAACAGATACGGCATGTAATTGAATACAGAAACAAACTTCAATAGATTGTTTGCAGAATATATCCTGACTATGTCCATCGTGGTCTTGTGTGGCTATTCCAGTGCGCAAGAATCCAAGAGGCCGCAGAGAGTGGTGGATGCTGCCCAGTCCATCACGGGCACATCCCGTTCCCCCCCCCCCCCATTAGAAACATCCTCCCCTGACATGTCTCAAGGAGGCGACATGCGCAGAGAAGGATCCCACCATCTGCGCCATGCCCTCATCTTGCTGCTATCATTGGTCATGAGGTTCAGAAGTCTGATGCCTCGCACTACCAGTTTCAAAAACAGCTACGTTCGCACAACCATCAGTTCTTGAACTGACCTATGTATCCGTAATCCTGCCTCGACAACGGACTATAAACCACCTCTTGCACAACCATGGATTTGCTTTCAAATTGTATTTGTGCTCTAATGTCTTGCAAAGTATTTTTCTTTTTCATTGTCTTACATAAGTTATGAATAATGTATGTATAATTTGTTTATTGTGTGTTGTCGGAGTCTAAGTGCCTGTACGCTTACATCACGGTATTTGTGCATGTAACAATAAACCCAGCTTTATTTCACTCGACTTGATACTTAGCGAGTGCCTTTGTTGACAAAGTGATGCAAAGCTGATTCTTCCCTGGGAAAGCTGCCTGTGTTTGCTCTGCTCCCCAGTGTTTGGCCCTTTATCAGTTAACATAACCAAAAAATGCTGGAATAACCCAGAAGGTCAGGTGGCATCTCTGGAGGACGTGGATGCATTTTGATCTGAAAAGTCACCCAGATTAAATACGCAGCCCTGAGATGCCTCTTTGTTGATGGTTATTGAGGAGGAAATGTTGTTGCTCATTTGGGCTGATTGTTGTGTGCCAATGGGGAAGTCGAGGATCTAATTAAATCGGAATGAGCAGAGACCCAGTTCTATGGGTTTCATGGTAGGTTTGACAGGGATGATGGTGTTGAACGCCGAGCTATAATCTATGAACAATAGCCTGACGTACATGTTCGTATTGTCCAAGTGGACCAGTGTAGAGTAGAGAGCCAGGATCCCCTGTTGGTCTACTGTGGCGGAAGGGGAATTGTAGTGGGTCCAGATCCTTATTAAACCAGGGGCTGATTGTTATAACCAACCTCTCAAAATGCGCTTTTCTCAGTTTCTCTCCCCCCCCCCCCACACACACACACACACACACACACACACGCACGCGCACACACACACACACACACACACACACACACACACACACACACACACACACACACACACACACACACACACCCTTGCACGCTTCTTTACTGCTTTCTCCCCACCCCTCACAGCTGTTTCTTTCCCTCTCCCTTTTTTGATCTACCTCTCTCTTTGACATTTGCTTGTTCTCTCTCACCCTCTCTCTCACTCCATTTGTTCACTCAGCTATCACGACTATCATTTGAAAATAGTTATCTTGTCAAAAAGCACGTTGAAGATAGTTCCATGGTCCAAGCCTGGATTTTGTTGGAAGTCACTTAGAAAATCAAATGTAATTACCATTCTAGCAGGAAGAAAGACGCTGAGTAATTGCACACTGATGCACATTGGAAATGTTGCCCTTGGTGCACATACTGGTGTTGTGGTTGAGCTGTAATTGTTGATTCTCTTCAGCTGTCAGTGACAGTTCTGGGAGAAATATCAGCTCAAACCGTAGGCTCTGCTTTGAGACCCGGCACTATGAATAAAAATATTTATGAGAACATTCAGAAATATAAAAGGCAAATAATGAGATGTGTTTTGTGCGTGTTGTGAAAGATATAATTTTCATGTTATTTAATTTATTGAATACATTACTTCCAGCAGTTTATTGAGAAAATATTTATTGAGGAAATAAAAGTGGTTGCCAAAGAGATTTGTAAAAATGTTGAAATGTTTGAAAATCAAGTGGAAATTTAAATCCTTGCAAAATAAATTATAGGGACTTAATTTTTCTTTTACCGGGGTAATCAACAACTGCTTATAATATCATGTTATTAAAAAAAATGAAACTGCATAAATGATGCAGTTGCACTTGTTGAAAGCAGTGATGGTTATGCAAGTTCATTAAAAGCCATTTCTCTCGGCTCTGGCTCAGTGAAAAGACTTTGATCAGTTGCAGGTTTCAAGGAAAGCTCCAAAGCCTGGAGCACACAATCCTGGCCGGCATTGTGATAACAATCTGGTAGTCGGTTTTATGATCAGGGAATAAATATTGTTCAGCTGAGAACTCTGTTGTTATTTGAAATAGTACAAAGGTAACTTATGCATCGCCTGTGGAATTTAATGCAGAAAAATGTGAGATGTGAAGTCTAACCTGGGCAGGACTAGACGATGAAGGGTAGGGCTCTGGGGAGTGTTGTAGACCAGAGGGATCTAGGAGTGCAGGTGCACAGCTCCTGAAGGTGGAGTCACAGGTAGATCGGGTGGTCAAAAAGGCATTTGGCTCATTGGCCTTCATCAGCCAGAGTATTGAATACTGAAGTTGGGAGGTCATGTTGCAGTTGTATAAGACATTGGTGAGGCCACATTTAGAATATTGCGTTCAGCTCTGTGCACCGTGTTATAGGAAAGATGTTGTCAAGCCGGAAAGGGTACAGAGAAGGTTTACGAGGATGTTGCCAGGACTAGAAAGTCTGAGCTATAGGAAGAAGTTGAGTATGATACGATAGCCACAGGAAAGAAGGATCTCCTGTGGCATTCTGTCCTGCATCTTGGGGGAAGCAAGAGGCTGGGACTATATTCCTTGGAGCGCAGGAGGATGAGGGGTGATCTTATCGAGGTGTATAAGATCATGAGAGGAATAGATCAGGTAGATGCACATGAGTCTCTTGCCCAGAGTAGGTGAATTGATAATCAGAGGACATAGGTTTAAGGTGAAGGGGAAAAGATTTAATAGGTATCTGATGTGTAACCTTTTCACACAAAGGGTGGTAGATGTACGCCAGAGGAGGTAGTTGAGACGGGGACTATCCCAATGTTCAAGAAGCAGTTAGACAGGTGCATGGGTAGGACAGGTTCGGAGGATATTGACCAAATGTGGGCAGGGGTGACTAGTGTATCTAGGAAATATTGGCCAGTGTGAGCATGTTGGGCTAAAGGGCCTGTTTCCACACTGTATCACTCTATACCTCTAAGGCAATGAACATATTTTATCCAAAAGATGCCAGTGTAGCTCTCCCTTAGTGTTGCTGTAGAATGGTGGCTTCACTTCACAAGAGGCTGCAGATGCTAGAACGTGCTTCATTGATGACCAGACTCCATCATCTTCAGCCCTTTGTTGCTTCCACCTATAATCCAACATCATCTGTTGCTGTTTCCATCTTTGCCTCCCACCTCCCAATCAGCCCCTCCTCACCTGGATCCACCTATTGCCTGCCTTCTCTAGCCACACAACCCCCACCCCCCCCCCCCCCCCAACTATTTATACTGGCTGTCTCCCTTCTGCTCTTCCAGCCCAACTAAAAGGATCCTATCCAAAACTCATTCGGAATTCATTGCCGCAGAAGGCTCTGGAGGCCAAGTCAATGGATATTTTTAAGGCAGAGACAGATAGATTCTTGATTAGTACTGGTGTCTTAGGTTATGGGGAGAATGGGGTTAGAGAGGGAAAGATAGATTAGCCATGATCGAATGGTGGAGTAGACTTGATGGTCAGAATGGCCTAATTCTGCTCCTATCACTTATGAAATTGAAACCTCAACTGCAAATTTCTCTGCACGGCTGCTGCTCAACCCGCAGATTGTTCCTTAACTTGAAGCATCCGCTCCACATGATCTCCCGGTTGTTGGACACTTTAATTCTCAATGCCATTCCTACACAGAACTCTTATACATCGGTGAGACCAAACGCAGACTGGCCGATCGTTTCGCGGAACACCTTCGCTCAGCCCGTGTGAACCTATCTGATCTCCCAGTTGCTTGACACTTTAATTCTCTTTCCCATTCCTACATAGACCTTTCTATCCTTGGTCGCCTCCATTGTCAGAGTGAGACTAAATGCAAATTGGAGGAACAGCATCTCATATTTTGATTAAGTAGGAACTGCAGATGCTGGAAAATCGAAGGTAGACAAAAATGCTGGAGAAACTCAGCGGGTGAGGCAGCATCTAGGAGCGAAGGAAATAGGCAACGTTTTGGGTCAACCCTTCTTCAGACTGAAGTGAGAGGGGGGAGTGGGGGGGGGGGGGGCGGGAAGAGGTGGAGCCAGTGCGCTGAGGGAGAGCTGAGAAGGGGAGGAGAAAGTAGGGACAACCTAAAATTAGAGAAGTCAATGTTCATACCTCTGGGGTGCAAACTGCCCAAGCGAAATATGAGGTGCTGCTCCTCCAATTTACGGTGGTCCTCACTCTGGCCATGGATGAGGCCCAGGACAGAAAGGTCGGATTGGGAATGGGAGAGGGAGTTGATGTCCTGAGCCACCGGGAGATCAGGTTGGCTATTGCGAACCGAGCTGAGGTGTTTGGCGAAGCTTGGCTGAAACCCTTCTTCAGGAGATGGGAAGATGTGGCAAGTGGTGGGATCACATTGGAGGTGGCGAAAATGTTGGAGGATTATCTGTTGTATGTGACGGCTGGTAGGGTGGAAGGTGAGGACAAGGGGGACTCTGCCCTTGTTACGAGTGGGGGGGATGGGGAGTGAGAACAGATTCACGGGGTATAGAAGAGACCCTGGTGAGAGCTTCATCTATAGTAGAAGAGGGGAAACCCCGTTCTCTGAAGAATGAGAACATCTTCGACGTGGAACACCTCATCCTGGATGTAGATTAGACCCGACATTCCAGACATCCAATGGATGTCAACAATTCCCTATACCCCCCCCCCCCCCCTAGGCCCCCCCCCAGGCAGGGAAGTTTCCCCCCCCCACCCATACATGCGGCAGACGATCCCGTGAACCGACCAAACCACCGCTCTGTGCAACACTCTCCACCCCAGCCCCAATGTCAACTTGCTTATAGAAGGACCCCCACTTCTCTCTCTCTCTCTCTCTCTCGTTGCACTAGCTTCTCATTTTCACCCCACAAACAGCTTACAAATGGCCTGTTTCCTTTATCATCGTTACTTTATTAGCATATCTTTCGTTCAATGTTCTCTATCTCTCCACATCACCAACTATATCTCTCGATTCCCTTATCCCTAACCAGTCTGAAAAAGGACCTCGACTCGAAACGTTGCCCATTCCATCTCTCCAGAGATGCTGCATGTCCTGCTGAGTTACTCCAGCTTTTTGTGTCTATCTTCGGTTTAAACCAACATCTGCAGTTCCTTCTTGCACATGCTCCACATGTTGGACTGGAATCTGAATTCACATCCATGTAACTAATTGCCAAATGTTTATGAGTTCCTTTGCATGGGGTACAATCGGATACCTTTGTGATACTTTCAGGGACGGATTTAATTCAGGTTTAGATTTAAATTGACAGGCTGCATAAATTGTGGCTGCTTCATTAACCAGAGTAGTAGCCTCGCTTCTGGAGAGATCAGTGGGGTTTTATTGAAGCTTGCTCACACGGAGGTGAGCAATGCCAGCTGACTGACTGACATACCCTGCAATTCTTTCCTGCTTTTCGTGGAGGAAATGATTGGACTCTGCATACATCTCCAATCAATGGCACTGCAGGACCTGGGAGCTCTGGATCACAACAGCACTTAAACTTGCAGAAAGTAATCATAAATGGCCTGAGCAATTGCCTGAAGTCTCCTTTTTTTTTTAATCTGCTTGCACGTTTAGATTTTGTTAAAGATCAGCAGTTATGGTATCACTAATGTTGCAACATTACCACAGAATGATCAAGGAAGACAAAAATAAAATCACTGCCATATATTTAAGACTGTTTAAAAAAAAACAGGCAAAGTGTACAGGAAGGTTCTTCATTAACAGGTGATCCAGATCATCTAGATTTATTCTTGTAGAACCACAAATTTTAATGAAGGATATTTCGGACCCACTCACCAGGATAAAATCTTTCCACACTTGGATTGTCACACAACTTCATGTGTCTTTATTGTTATTATTTTCAGAACCCAATGTGGGAAAGATTGACATAGAGTTGTCAGAAACTCCGCTGCCAGCAACTGAAGCGAGGCCGAGTGAAAATGGAATATTCTCTTCAAGTGAGAGACATTTTCCAGTCAGTGCTCGCCACTTGGTAATTAAATCAGTGTAGACATTTGGCTTTTTTTTCAAAGAATGAGCATTCGGTTTTTTAACCTTTCGTGATTTAATCACATCCCTCTTCTTGTTTGGGATTAACACACAAGAGTTGTCAGAACAACTTGCAGATTAGCAATCAGGATTGAAAACCGTGCCTAATTAACCTCAGCAAGCCATGGCTTTGCTAAATCAATTGTGTGTCTCCAACTGTTGCACCTACAAATTATACATCAATTTTGCCACAATAGCTCAGATGCATGCTCTCAGGATTTTGTGATCTTGGTTTTTATTGACTCTTGTTAGGAGACTTGCAAATATCATGCAGTGTTACAAGCAGCAAAAAATAGTTAGCTTTTACAATATAGTGTGTGCTGCTGATTTGAGTGGCAAATCTTTGGAATTCTCTGTGCCAGATTTGTGGAGGCCAGCTGATGAGAAGGTTTTAAAGTGGAGGTATATATATTTCCTGCAGCCATTCATCCCGTCAGCCATTCGGCTATTAAACACTACAACCTCAAATAAGCTCTGAACTACATAGACTATTATTGTTATTATTTACACTATTATTGTTTGTATTTTTATTTATATATAGGTGTATATATGTATAAATGAGTGTGTGTGTATGTATATGTGTATATATATATATATGTGTGTGTACGTGTGCATGTATGCGTGTGCATGTATGTGTACATGTATGTGTGTATGCATGTATGTGTATGTATGTATGTGTATGTATATATGTATGGAAATGCATGTATATGTATGCACATACATGTGTATGTATGTGTATGTATATGTATGTATATACATGTATGCGTGTGTATATGCATGTGTATGTGCATGTGATTGCGTGTGTATATGTATGCGTATGTATATGCATGTATGCGTGTATGCATATGCGTGTATGTACATGCATGCGCGTGTATGCATGCGTATGCACGTGCATGGGTATGTATATGTTTGTATGCACATGTATGTATGTGTATGTATATATGTATGCACATGTGTATGCACGTGTGTGTGTATGCGTGTGTGTATGTATACATATATGTGTGTGTATATGTCTGTATGTGCATAGAGCTTGAGTGCATATGTGCACACTGAACTTTTTTTCCGTTTATCCTATTGTTATCACTGTACTCTATATTATGTTGGGCTGCTGCAAGTAAGAATTTCATTGTTCTATCTGGGACATATGACGGTAAAATACTCTTGATGATTTTTGAAAGATCAAGAATTGAGGACTATGAAGTTCATTCAAAGAGGGAACTTGATGCCTGGGGTAAGTTAGCATGATCATGTTGAATGGCAGAGCAGACTGCTCCTATTCAGTTATGTGTGTTCCATTTTGTTCCATTATATAATGTGGGTCCTCTGTCCTCATATAAATATCATTCAGAAATTAACTCCAGGCAATCAAAATCAAGCTTGAGTCAATTGTTTTTCTGACACTTGTGTACGTCCCAATCATCTGGACCCACTTCTCATAACTGTTTTGCATTGCACATCCTTGATTGTGACTGTTTTTTCTTAGTTTTTTTAAAGAGCCTCTACTCATTCATTCCATCAAATTCCTCTTGTTATCAAACAAGGATGTGCATCATCAGAGCTGCCAGACTGCGAGTGACAAGTTTTTTATAGAAAAATAAAACATAGAGCAAAAACTATAGGTTTTTCTTGTCAATCAAAATAGTTTGGAGTGTGAAGAAACTATGAAACTTCTGGGCTTTCTTTGTCTTTGAAAATTGAATGAGTCTTGCGGGAAATAAAACAACCCATTCATTCCTTGGGCTCCGAATTTCCTTTCATCAAAGTTAGTGGATCTCATTTAGAAAAACTGATATGGGCACCACCATTGATTTTATGAAGTGCTTGGAGGAACTCGACAGGTTAGCAGCACCTGTGGAGGAAAATAGACATGATGTCTTGGGTCAGAATTCTTTGATCAGTCTCAAGATCATATCATCTGTCCATTTCCCTCCACTGATGTTGCCTAACCTGCTGAGACCCTCCAGCACTTTGCTTTTTGCTCAAGATTCCAGCATTTTCAGTCTCTTGTGTCTCCATTGGGGAGAGGACAATAATATCTGCTGCTCACGTCCGGTCAACCAGTTATTTGATGTGTGCCTCTGAAACTGGTGATAGCCTTCGTTACGGATTGTCGGGCCTCAAATGTGAGAGACTATTGATTCACTCGTTCCCATGAACACTGAGGGTGAAACGAGAGTAAATTGATGAAAGAAGGAAGAGGGGGTAGAAAGGAACACAAGAAAGACAAGCTTTTTCTTCATCAAAGAGTGTCCGTATTTCATGCAGTTTGCAGATACAACTATGTCATTGTATTTTAACTTTTGAACCTGGAACAGTGTACAAATACATTTTTGACAAAATCTATGATGAAGCATCCAGGGAGGGTACACAAAAAGCTGGAGAAACTCAGCGGGTGCAGCAGCATCTGACGAGCGAAGGAGATAGGCAACGTTTCGGCTGAAACCCTTCTTCAGACTGATGGGAGGTGGGGGGGGGGGGGGGGGGGCAGGGAGAAGAAAGGAAAAAGGAGGAGCCCGAGGGCTGAGGGAGAGGTGGGAAGGGAGGAGAATTGACAAGGGTTAACAGAATTGAGAAAATTCAATGTTCAAGCCCAGAGGATGCAGACTCCCCAAGCGGAATATGAGGTGCTGTTCCTCCAATTTGCGGTGTTGCTCACTCTGGCCGTGGAGGAGGCCCAGGCATCCAGGGAGTCCAGGGGCACGTAGTCGGTGCTGGCACCTCACAGCTCTAATAGACCAGCAATGAATCCCGACCTTGGCTGCTCCTGCGTGGAGTTTCCATATTCTTCCTGTAACTCTTGTCTGCAATGGTTTCTTCCCACGTGCCAAAAATATGCTGGTTGATAGCTTAATTGGTTACTGTAATCTACGCCTAGTGTAAGTGGGGTGGAAGAGGATTTCAGGAAAGGCATTGATGGGGATGTGGAAGGAAAACTGAGACTGGTGTAGGTGGGTGATTGAACTGGATGGGGACAGAGGCCTGAAGACCCTGTTTCTGTGCTGTATGATTCTGATACTATAACCAGAGAAACCAATGAGTTTCTACGGGGCATGTTATAAACTAGGTGAGAAGGTACCACTCAAGCTTTTTGATAATTAGATGTTAATTAAAAAACTAATATTACCAAAGAAATATAGCAAATAAAATTTATAGCCAATGTTTAAATAAAAGCCTTAATTTATGTTATCAATCTTTTTTTCTAACTGAAATGTAGGGATATGTTTTGTTCTAGAGGTTGAGAGCTGCAAACTGTGGGAGTTAGACTGTTGGGTTTGATGGCAAGTAGCAATATTTTCTTTTTGTACCCATTACAACGTTTCGAATGACCACTTTAGCAAAAAACGTTCAGAGTTGTCACGCACAAATGGATCATTCTGCCATTATGGTTTATTATTAATCCCTGTCCTATAGTTGGAAGGACATTCACCCTGTCATATAGTTTCATATTGTTCTTTCTTGGCAAGAGGTAATTCAGGAGATACTTGATTCCCAAATGGATAACAAAGTGCTGAAAACACACACATTTGCTACCATTTGAAAAGATAGTTTAATGTTCCAGAGAAAGACCTTGGAGGCGTTTCAGTCTTTTTTGAGTGGGTCGTAACCTTGCGAGTGAATTATTCATCTGTTGCAGAAATTAAGGTGTTTATATTGCTGCCCGCGGGGTGATGCTTAAACTGAACAAAGAGTTAAAATGTGATGTCACCTTTTTAAACGGCTTTCCTTTCGCAAGTTGTATAAAGTGTGATTGTGCCAAATGATACACAAAGCCAATGCTTCAGTGTTATAGCCGGAATAATTTTATCTTGTTCTTCCAAACAAACTGCCCACCTTTGACAATCTTAATCACTTCGTACACCTCTCACTTCTTCACTATCTGTCTCACTGAAAATCTGAATACAATTTAATTTGGGTGACTTAATGCGCTCCATTGCAATGGACTAAAACAGCCATGATCACATTGTATGGCGGTGCTGGCCCGAGGGGCTGAATGGCCTACTCCTACACCTATTGTCTATAAAGCAAACTGCTGCTGCTGTGCAGGTGAAGGGGTTGTTTAGGTTTCAGGTTGTGGCCCTGCATCTAGACATTTCAGCTGTGTAGATTGAGGACACCCCAGATGTAATCCCTAGCCTGTGTTGAGTTAGGGAAACTTTGGTGAGATACTATAGTTCACCTCCAACCGGCACTTAAAAAAATAATAATAATCGGTTCTCCTGTCTTATCATTGACTACAATGATGACAGTCAAAAAAGATGCTGGTGTTGGAAATCAGAAATAAAATCTAGGAAGGCTGGAAGCGCTCCTCTTGTTGGGCTAGATCTATGGACTGAGGAGCAGTTCATGTCGTAGCTCCAAAGCCACTTGTCAGAAATGAGAAAGAGAGAAACATGGAGGCTACAAACTCAAGAAGGTCGAGGAGAGCAATGGGTGAAACCAAATTGTCTCCAATTAGATGAAATGGTCAGTTAATATGACCATTAAAGTGAGATTATGCTTCTTTGTTTGTTTTGTCTTTTGCTAATGGTTTTGCTAGGGACATGTTCAGCAGGCCAGAGATAAGAGGAAGCGAGAGTGAAGTGCATGTTGATTCCTTGGAGGATGAGACTGTGCAATTAATAATCAGAAATGGAAAACACACAAGTTTTGAAGAATATGTTTGATGAATGAATGATACTTTATTGTCACATGTACGTAGGGTACCTAGGCACAGTTAAATGCTTTGTTTTGCATACAACCTGGGCGGTACACAAGAGTCGCCACCTGTTGGCACCAATAAAGTTACTAAAGTACCAAACAAACCTATCTACTGCCCGCATGTGACAGCTTCCCCCCCCCCCCCCCCCCTCCAGGCCAGGCCCCCCTTTGTTCTAGGCGGCCTTTGGCCGGGTCTCCCCCCCCCCCCCCCCCCCCCCCCCCCCCATTGCTCTCGTTGATCCACCTTGCCCTCAGTCCCTCCTCGCTCTCGGTATCGTGGATTCTGATGAAGCTTGGGGCCGATTTGGAGACAGCGGGGGGGCAAGCAGGGCAGACTGGTCTTCATGGGTGGAAGATATTAGAACATATAAGATGAGATCACAGATATATAAACATAAAATGTGGAATAATACAGCACAGGAATAGGTCCTATGACTCGCGTGTGTGTCCACCATGATGTTAATTTAAACTAATCCCACCTGCCTAAACATGGTCTATATTCCTCCATTAATGCCTGTTCATGTCTCTGTCTAAATGCCTGTTAAATGTGGCGGTTGTATCTGCTTTTGCCACCATCCCTCACAATGCGTTACAGGCACTCACCACTGGTGTAAAATAATGTCACTATCAAAACTCCTTTAAAAGTCCCCCCACTCATCTTAAAGCAATGTCCTCTGGTATTTTATATTTCTGTCGTGGGAAAAATTACTCTGTCCATCCGATCTGTGCCTCTGATAATTTTATATTCTTTCATCAGATCACTCGCTCAACCTCTGACACCCCAGAGAAAACAATCCAAGTTTGTCCTACCTCTCCAAGTTTGTCCAACCTCTCCTTATAGCTAATTTTTTTTTGCGCCTTCTCCAAAGCCGGGCATCCTTCCTGTAATGTGGTGACTATATCAGCACATGATCCTCCAAATGTGGCCTAACAAATGAAACATGGCTTGACAATGCCAATAAGGGCAAGTATGCCATATACCTTCTTCACCACCCTATCCACATCCAGGGAGCTATGGATATGATATTTGGACAGATTCCACCACTGTGTTCTGCATCCCTCTAATTTACATGTAGTGCTGTAGATGGGAATGTTCTGAGAGCCAGATAGACTTGATAAGCTAAATGGCCTCTTCCTCTGCTGTGAGGATGGTAGCAAAATAGTCTGATAATATGCTTATTTTCTTGGCAGTGGCAACATTTAATTTTGGCAAAGGCTTGACAAGCTGGATTGGTCTTCAAAGAAAGACAATGCAGTATATTTTGAATTTGACTTTGACAGCTGTTTGGGGCTGAACTCTGCAAATTCAGCCTCCGCAGATTTGTTTGAGTCTGGTGTGATAACTGTCAAGAATGTTTGACAACTGAGAATCAAGAAGTAATTGAGATTGTTTTAAATAATTACATTTGTCATTGCAGGCCCGGGGGGGGAAGTTTTATAAAAACCACCTTCCTTATTGTTTCATGAATTAACCTTGTAATCTCCTCGTGGTCTTGCCCATGCGAGCTCAGCAAGAGCAATCCGAGGGTGAAGAGTTAAGGTGACCAAGTTTAGGACAATTGTGATGCTGTTGTGTGGAAAAAAATCAAATGGGAAGTTAGCATACAGAGGAGAGACGGAGGACCTTCATAGGTTAACCTATGATGATCATAGTTACGTTACAAAACTTACCTTCAGCGGCACTGCGGTTCTGTCATAGGCCGTGTGCGCGACTTTGGCACCTTTGGGGGTGGGGGGGAGGGGGTTAAAATGCAGTTTTCCCCTGCCTTCCAGAGTTATATTTTCTCGGGGTGCGAGCTTTTGCTGAAGACTGCCGGTACGTGAATTTTTTTTTTAAAATCGCCCGACAATTTCAGCGCTGGAGTAAAATAAAAATTAGCTTCTAATGCCATGAACACCGACATCGGGGACGGATTTCACGTAGAGGACAGGTAAAGAAAAGGCGCTCATTTTTACATATAAACTTGCTTGTTAAGATGACCTTAATCAAAATTTCATGTTGCGAAACGGTGATTTATTCCCCATATGAACCGGCAGTATTTTCCTGCTGATATGGGGTTTAAATTCACTGCAACCGCAACGTTCCAATTGATGGCGTTCCACAAAATCCCACTCGCAAGATGACTTAAATGGCCATTAATTTACGGGAATTAAACATTAAATTCCTTCCATTTGGCCTATAAATACATGACAATGAGATTTAAAAATCATGTTCTATTGTGAATTCTTGTGTGAATCTTATTTGAACACTTAGGCTATTTATAAATGTGAATATTTTCTTAAGAAATAGATAGATGTTTAGATCTAGTAATTGAATTTTGTAATTAGCTACAATTAATACTGAAGATATGAACGTGAATTAGATGTCAAATTAAACTCCTTTTTATGCTTTATCTGATGGGATAAATTGCAGACTTGATTTTTTAAATCTCAAGATTTTGTAACATTGCTACATTATGATGAGCGTTTGTCGGCACTGGGCCTGCACTTGCTGGCAGGTGCGGAAAACACGTGGGAGCCAGAGGGGACATCCCCCGCAAGTTTTTGTCATCCGGATTATAAAATCTCCACTTTCCGCGAGTCAGTGGAGGTGGGACTGCTGATTGAGGGTGCTGATTGGACAAAAGAGACGTCAGTCAGCAGGCAATGGGAGCGGGACATAATGATTCAGCGCGATGATTGGAGGAGGGAGGAGTGGGGGGGCGGGACATGATGATTCAGCACGATGATTGGCGGAGGGAGACGTGGCACAGACCTGCGCCTCATCCACGGCCAGGATCGATCCCGGCCGGCTCTCCGGCGCTGTCCCTTCCCCACCCGAGTGCCACCCCCCTTCCCCATGGGTGGCCAGAGAGGTCGGGAGTCAGATGCGAGCTGTACCCCCAGGCCCACAGCCAGCGCAGAGAAGCAGCGCTAAACCCAGCTCACTCTGCCTGGTTAACCTGCCTGGGCTTGCGGGAAATATGGGCAGCGTGGAGAAGCAGCGCTGGTATCCCGTCAGTCCAGTCAGGGCTGTAGTTAACCCGGCGAGACAGGCAGAGTTGAGCTGCATTAAGCAGTGGATTGAGCCTCCGAAGCCTCATGCATGTGTGCGTGACTGTGCGCATGCGCGCGCGGCCGTCAAAAAATTGTGTCCACCCAGTCCCCTCCATGTTTTGATAGCGAGTTTAGAAGAATGAGGGGGACCTCATTGAAACGTACAGAATAGTGAAAGGCTTGGATAGAGTGGATGTGGGGAGGATGTTTACACCAGTGGGAGAGTCTATGTCTCGAGGTTATAGCCTCAGAATTAAAGGACGTTTTTTTAGGAAGGAGATGAGGAGAAATGTCTTTAGTCAGAGGGTGGTGAATCTGTGGAATTCTTTGCCACAGATGGCTATGGAGGCGAAGTCAATGGATATTTTTAAGGCTGAGATTCTGTGGTTAGATTTTTGATTAGTACAGGTGTCAGAGGTTATGGGGAGAAGGCAGGTGAATGGGGTTAGAAGGGAGAGATAGATCAGCCATGATTGAACAGCGGAGTAGGCTTGATGAACCGAATGGCCTAATTCTACTATCTCTTATGACCTTAAGAGGAAAAGGTGAGATTATATGCTCTCCTCCAGTTTTAGTTTAGTTTAGAGATATAGCGTGAAACCAGGCCCTTCGGCTCACCGGGTCCGCGCCAACCAGCGATCCCCACACATTAACGCTACCGTACACCCACTAGGGACAATTTTTACATTTACCAAGCCAATTTACCTACAAACCTGTATGTCTGTGGAGTGTGGGAGGAAACAGAAGATCTCAGAGAAAACCCACGCAGGTCACGGGGAAAATGTACAAACTCCGTATAGACAGCACCCGTAGTCGGGATCTCCGGCGCTGCATTCGCTGTAAGGCAGCAACTCTACCGCTGAGCCAACATGATCGCCCCAGACCGCCCAGTCCGTACAGAATTAATAGGAAAGCAAAAAAAAACGACCCACAGATGTCTGTAATCTGAAATAAAATATTCAACCGGCCAGGTAGCATCTGTGTACAGGGAAGAAAGTTAACTTTTCAGGTCAGTGAGCTTCAGATGTAAGAAATGAAGCCAGTTTTTAAGTTGCAAAGAAGAGGCGGGTGGACAGCAAATGTCTGAAATAAGGTGGGTGTCCAAGAAGGACTGAATGACACAATGAGAGCTGTGAAACCTGAGGGAGGATAGTGAAAGCTTGTTAGTTGCAGACGATCTGTTAGCTGGAAATGAATAGAAAGATGAATAAAAGGAGAGGGAACCAACAACACAATGCTGGAACTGTTGAGTACAAACTGGAAAAATAGAATGCAGCTGGAGATCAGAAATGTTTTTTTAAATCTGAAATCACCTAACAAAATGCAATCGACTCAGAAGAGAGAGTCAGAGTTTGATGTCACATGTTGTTCACTTTTTAATTGGCCAATTCTAAATACACACTGGAAGAGTGAGTTATCTGAAATTGTTGAATTCAGTGACCTGAATGTTATAACATGCCCAGTTGGAAGAATGTCCAAATGCAGAATTGGTGACGGATTTGCAGAAAAGTTGAGGTGATCCTCAGCTTCCGGCTGACTATCAATGTAATTCTCCCTCTCACTTCCTCTCTGATCCAACACAGCTCAATGTAAACTTGACAAAAAGTGTCTCCTCTTCTGACTTGATGCATTCCGGCACGCAGGAGTTGGTGAAGGGAAGGGTACCGTCAAATGGAAAGTTGCATCTGCATTTGGATAATTAATTCATTTATATTTTCCCAAAGCCACCTGAACATTGCTCATTCAATAGGTTATACATAGAGTATACCTGGATCTGTTTTGCCCATCTCGGGTGAACTAATATAAAAAATATTTGGTTCTTTGAGAATAGAAGTTGATAAAATGTGCAAAGTTGCTGTCTATTTCTTTTTTTGGAGTGCATTGCTTTAACATCAAGATGAAAATCAATCGCACATACTCTTCTCTGAAGACAAGTACAAGGAAGGAGTGTGTGGAACAATTATGGACAAACTCACTGACTCTAGTCTCACAGATGGAGAATACAGTATACAGCATTTTTGTCTACCTTCGATTTTCCAGCATCTACAGTTCCTTCTTAAACATACAGTATGTATGGTCAGACAGAATACTCTGGCAAAGGAAAAGAGGGCAAGATGCTTGCATTCTGTCACTAAACAAGTCCATCACAGGGGAAAGAAGTGATGTGGCACAATCTTCGGGCCATGGCTCCAGAAGAGCTCCTTAACACTGAAGAGATAAGAAGTTTGTCCGCAAAAAATCGGAGCAAAACTATCTAACCAGTTCTTTAATGTGTTCACGCTACCAGCAAAAAAACTACTTACGGTTAAACATGTGGAAATATAGTGAAAGTGTCATGTGAAGAGTAACAGAAAATTATTCAAAGTGACACAAATGGAGAAGAAACAAATTGAAATTGATAAATTTTACTATTAAAAATTATAGAACATTTTAAAAAAACTGCATAAATCCAGTGTAAACTAACTGCAACATAAATTAGCTGTTCATACTGCATACCAGATATCCTTTAAATGCTGTGTGCAGAGATTCTGGAGAACATAGTCTGTCGTTTTCAGTGTGTGTCTATGTGTTTGTGTTTACGAGTGGCAGCTTCCTTGTCTCTAACAAACCTCTTCCTCTTGATCTTTTATTTTGATATCATGGTTTAGTTTAGTTTATTGTCACTATACCGAAGTACGGTGACAATATTTGGTTGCATGCCATCCAGTCATTTACAGTGTACAGATAGATACATGATACGGAATAACACAGTGCAAGGTAAAGCCAGCAAAGTCTGAACAAGGATAGACTGAGGGTCACCAAGGAGGTAGATAGTAGTTCAGGACTGCTCTCCAGTTGTGGTAGGATGAATCTGTTGCCTGACAACAGCTGGGAAGAAACTGTCCCTGAACCCGTACGTGTGCTTTTCAATCTGTAGGTGTGCATTTCCATTGGGGATATGGTGGGTTTCAAATTGCATGACAGGAAAGAATGATTTTGCAGGGATTGCAGAATTGACAGATTAACTTGAAAATGAAATATTGACCAGCTTGCATCATCTACGTCCTGAGCCCAATATCACGTGATCTATGTTTTCTCCTGTTTTCTACACTTCTCATTTCTATTCTCTATCTGGAACCTGGCCTGGAAAATAATCTATCTATTTTCTTTTTGGCCTTCCACTATTTACCCCTTACCTATTATTCCACTTGATCTCGTGTTCTCCAATACCCAGCTGTGTGCATCCTCACAAATTCTCCCACTCCCCCGTCAAAATTGTTATGTTTCTCCACGCCAGTATCTTCTCTTCAGAGAACAGGTTTTCCAATTTCTGCTTGTTAGGTTAATCTTAAGCTTTGGTCCCTAATGTTCCCCTCTGTTCATCTCCCCCAAGATCTATGTGTTTCCCATTAAGATATTCCTGGATTATATCATCTGCCTGAGACTTTACATTGCCCTCCCTCCTCCCCTCAGCTCCTGTTGCTTTCTCTAGTCTGCCCAGAAGAGCATGGAGTGGGGTGAGCGAGAGGAGGGGCAGCCTGAGAAAGCAAAGGTCATAGGCCAGAGCAAAACTTTTGTGTGTCCTTTTGTTATGTATTCTTAACCGACATGGAGATTAATTAGATGCCAATTGTAAGAGAATTGGTTTGGCTTTTTTTAATTTTTTTAATTTCAAAATATACTTTATTCAAATGATAAATATATACAATACATGAACCTTGCGGAAAATCCATCCGACATTTTCGGAGGCTGTACAAATTGATGAATACATTTTAGACATTTCTTTTCCCCAAAATTCCACAAATCAGTCCCCCACTCGTGCCACTCATGTGGTACACTGGCGTGGGATACCTTCCCATATTTTGAGGGGCGTCTCCACCATACCGTGCCCCCCATGTCCAGCAGCGGAAGGGCGTTAGACTGTGGCCCTCCCCCACCGAGCCTTGGCGTTGGCTGCACCGAGCTTCAGTGCGTCCCTCAGCACGTACTCCTGCAGTCTGCAGCGGGCCAGTCGGCAACATTCCCTGACGGACATCTCGCTCTGCTGGGTGGTGAACAATGCTCGGGCAGACCAAAGGGCGTCTTTTACCGAGTTGATGACCCTCCAGCAGCACTCGATGTCAGCCTCTGAATGTGTCCCTGGGAACAGTCCGTAAATCACAGAGTCCTCTGTGACGGAGCTGTTCGGGATAAAGAGTACCAGGGACCCTTGCATTTTTCTCCAGACTCTTTTAGCAAACCCACACTCTGTAAAGAGGTGGGCAAAACCGTCTCCTCTCCATAGCAGCCGTCCCGAGGGCAGCGTGCGCTGGCAGTGAGGTTCCGACGGTGCAGGAAGGATCTGACTGGGAGGGCTCCCCTCACCGCCAGCCAAGCCAGGTCTTGGTGCTTGTTGGTGAGTTCTGGCGATGAGGCATTTTGCCAGACAAGCTGGGCAGTCTGCTCAGGGAACCACGCCACCGGGTCCATAGAGTCCTTTCCCTGCAGTGCCTGCAGGACATTCTGTGCTGACCACTGCCCGATGGACATGTGGTCAAAGGTGTTGGTCCGGAGGAACCCTTCCACAGACGACAGATGGGGCGGCAATGTCCAGCTGACTGGCACATTGCGTGGCACCTGCGCCAGGCCCATCCTTCACAACACCAGGGACAGGTAGAACCTCAGCAGGTAGTGACACTTGGTGCCCACGTGCCTTGGCTCTACACTCCGCCTGATGCAGCCACACACGAAGGTGGCCATCAGAATGAGGGCGACGTTGGGCACGCTTTTACCCCTGTTGTCTGCTGACTTGTACATTGTGGCCTGTCGCACCCGGTACATCCTCGACCCCCAGATGAACTGGAAGATGGCCCGGGTGATCCCTGTGGCATAGGAGGGAGGGACAGGCCACACTTGTGCCAAGCATAGCAGCCCCGAGAGCACCTCACACCTGATGACCAAATTCTTTCCCGTTATGGAGAGGGAGCGTTGCCTCCACAGCTCCAGCTTCCTCCCCACCCTGGCTATCCGCTCCAGCCAATTTTTGTTACATGCCTCAGCCTCCCCGAAACAGATCCCCAGCACCTTCAAGAAGTCAGGCTTGATGGTGAAGGGGACGGAAGATCTGTCGGGCCAGTTGCCAAAGAGCATGGCCTCGCTCTTCCTGCGGTTCACCCTGGCTCCCGTGGCCGACTCAAACTGGTCTCAGATACTAATCAGTCTGCGGACCGACCCTGGATCCGAGCAGAAGACAGCGACATCGTCCATGTACAGGGAGGTCTTTGCTTGAATGCCCCCACTGCCTGGCAATGTCACTCCTCTTATGCTCGCATCCTTCCTGATGGATTCGGCAAAGGGTTCAATACAGCAGACAAACAAGACAGGAGAGAGAGGGCAACTCTGCCTGACTCCAGACCTTACAGAGAAACTGTCTGATTCCCACCCATTGATTTGGACTGCACTACGGATGTTGGTGTAGAGCAGTTTGATCCAATTCCTGATTCCCTCCCCAAAACCCATTTTGGAGAGCACGTCCCTCATGTACGTGTGTGAAATCCTGTCGAAGGCCTTCTCCTGGTCCAAGCTGACTAGGCAGGCATCCACCCGTCTGTCCTGCACGTAGGCGATGGTATCTCTCAGCAGCACTAGGCTGTCTGAGATTTTCCTGCCAGGTACAGCACAGGTTTGGTCCGGGTGGATCACCCGTCCCAGAGCAGACTTGACCCGGTTGGCGATGGCCTTAGACAGGATCTTGTAGTCTACATTCAAGAGTGTTATGGGTCTCCAATTCTTTATGTCCTTCATCTCCCCCTTCTGCTTGTAGATTAGGGTGATGTTGCCCTTCCTCATGGAGTCTGACATGCTACCAGCTAGAAGCATGTCGTTGTACACTTCTAGCAGGTCCGGGCCCATCCAGTCCCACAGAGCCGAATACAACTCGGCCGGTAAGCCATCGCTTCCGGGAGTTTTATTCGAGTCAAAGGAACGGATGGAGCCAGTCAGCTCCTCTAGGGTCAGTGGTTGGTCCAGACTCTCCCGCTTGCTGTCCTCCAAGACCTCCGTGATCGAGGACAGGAAGTTCTGGGAGGAAGTACTGTCTGTGGTCTTTTGGTCATACAAATCTGTGTAAAAGGATTTGCAGATCCTCAGCATGTCTGTCTGTGAGGATGCTACCCTGCCGCCCTCCTCCCTAAGGCTGTTCATCACAGAGCTCCCCCTGTGAACCTTATGGAAGAAGAAACGTGAGCACGTCTCATCCTGCTCCACATGGCGGACCCTGGATCGGAAGATGATCTTGGAGGATTCAGAGGTGAAGAGCCGAACTTGCTGGTCCTTCACCTCTCTAAGTTCCTCCCTCACATCCACCCCGCTCGACTGCAGAAGGAGCAGTTGTTGCAAATCTGTCTGGAGTTGGCACAATTCCCTCTGAACCCCTTTAATTATGAAGAACCTCTTAATGTTCTCCTTGCTTGCTTCCCACCAGAGTGTGGGGGAGTCAAAGAGGGGCCTCACCGTTCTCCAACATGCATAGTCCCTCTTTAGCTCCTCGATGTTCTCTAGGGGTCAACAGCTTCATGTTTAACTTCCACGTCCCTCTGCCTGCCTTCCGGTCCTCCTGTAGGTGACAGGAAGCCTGAAGGAGGCAGTGGTCGGAGAAGAACACTGGAGTGAGGTCAGTGTGTCTCACCGTGATGGCCTTCGTCGTGATGACAAAGTCTATCCGAAATCGGGCTAAACCGTCCGATCTTGACCAGGTGAATCGCGGCTGGGACCCGCCTGCAGGGTCGCTGAAGGCGTCACGCAGCTTTGCGTCTTTTACCATCTCCATCAGGAACTTGGACGTGCTGTCCAGTCTGCTGTCGGCACTGCCGGATCGTCCAGCCGCATCAATGATACAGTTGAAGTCACCGGCCAGAACGAGCTGCCGGGCCGTGCCCAGCAGCATTGGGAGCTGCTGGAGAACGGCCAGCCGCTCGCTATGCGTGGGTGAGGCATACACATTTGGCTAATTAGTGGCAGTGGCTCGCTGATACAAGATAAGATTGATTGTGAATGTTTTCCAGCCCCTTTTATATTTTGCCCCTCTGGTTTGAGCCCAGAGTAACATTTATATAATTGAGATTTAATCTATGATGCATTTTGGCACTCTATTGTCAGTGGGTTTAGAAGAATAATTGGCAAAGGCTCATTAGGGAATAAAGCTGCTGCGCTTATTGTCCCCTTCCAATCATTAATAATTTATCTAAGGTGGTTTGCATCTATCTGCTTTATAATAGTAAGATTAAATGGGAATTTACCAGTTTGAAGTTTGATCGTTATTTTATGAGGAGTAACGATGAGGGATTACGTGAAGAAGCCCCGCCTGGCGCTTGATCGGCATACTTCAAAGCAGCGGCATGAAAAACACAGAACATAATAGCTGGAGTAAGATAGTAAGGCTCAACATAGATTTAGAACTACCAGATGATCATTTATTTTATGAGGGTCGGGAGTGGAGGGCACGTAATCCCTCATCGTTACTCCTCATAAAATCATCAAGGACCCTTCCCACCCTAACCATGGACTGTTTGCCCTCCTACCATCGGGGAGGCGGTACAGGAGCCTCAGGTCCCGCACCAGCAGGATGAGGAGTAGCTTCTACAATAACACCATCGCACTGCTGAACTCGGAGTCCCGCCGATAGATTCCCACATCTGTATTTATTTATCTGTATTTATCTAAACGTTGCTATCACTACGTACTGACACTAAACTGCATTTCGTTGTACCCATACTTGTATCTGTGCAATGACATTAAATTTGAATTGAATTGAAAATAACGGTCAAACTTCGAACTGGTAAGTTCTCGTTTAATCTTACTATTTTACTTCGGAGTCACGTGAGTGACTACGTGAAGATTTTGTAGCTTCTGTGTTTTTTATGTCGTAGACTCATTCCATACGACAATCTGGCTCAATCAACAGTAATGAGCAAATAACACATTTTTTCCCAAACATTGCCTCAGTTTATGTGATAAATTTTTCCCTTATAAAAGAATGAAAATAATGCCTTTTCATTGAAAGGCAAGTTTATTACCAAAATATCAATTGATAATATAATTTGATAGTATAAACAAAGCAACAATTATAGAGAACCCAACACTCTGTGTCCAATCCTGACACCATGACTGGTTTCTTGTAACTTTAATATTTATTTTGCACCCTCCTACAGCCTTGAATATTTGCTCGAGCGGCCCATCCTGTGCCATTCCTGTGAATGTACCTACCTCCTTAATGAAGTGATTTTCCACATCTCAATGTCTAGTTCTACTGAGTTTTAAACATGTTTTAACCATCTAGAATATAATTGTCTAGAACCATCAGTTTTTACTGATACTTAATGTGGTTTTTGTGTGTAATAAGTAGTGCTGTCTCACCACCACAGAGAATCTTACCTACTTTAACATATTGAGTCAATGTTGACCCCACACACAATTTTTGGCCGACAGGATATGCTTAAATTTTACCTTGGTTCCGGCTCTTCCTGGTCTGCTTTGTTTGGTAAATTCATAACCATATAAGATAATGTAATCTGTAGCCACATGCAATTATATAATGTAACATTTGCAATGTTTGCACTCTTATGCTGATACTAAAGTCATGAGCATTATTACTTTCAATGTTAATTTTTTGAATCATTGATAGAATTGGAGTCCATTGCCTATGAAAAATGGATATATATAATATATCCATTTTTATATCCATATAAAGAATTTATCGGGCTCATTCGTAATATCCCAATATATATACATATATATATATCCATTTTTCATATCGGGATATTACGAATGAGCCCGATAAATTCTTGGTCAGCAATTTGTCCTAAATAGGACGATAAACACTATGAGCCCTATTATTGGCTCTATCACTTAGATGCTGAGAAAAAATGCAATCCACAAGGAACTCCCATATATCTAATATGATAAAATAACTTTTACTGTCTGCAAAAGACTTCCAATTTCTTATAAACAAAATATTGTTTTTTTAAACTATTTCTCCAAATTGCAGGTATAACATTCCTTTTGTACGTAATTGTTATATTGTTATATTAGTTAAAACATTCATAGACTTCTTTGACCGTCAAACTGTTATAATGGTCTGGTCAAACCTGCAGATAGCCAAATTCATATCTTCATGCCCTGGATGAATTTGTACAACAATAAATTACTGCAACTATGAGTCATCATAACTGGTTCAAACATCACTCTCAACATTAATGAGAACCATGAAGGTCCAGTTTGGGCCACCAAAGCGCCCCTGGCAGCGTCCTGCTACATTTTCATCAGACACTGCCCTATCAGACAAAATGAGGAACATAAAAGAACATCTTTCCTCATGTAATTTAGCGAAATGCATCCACCTCTCCTGCTCTCGGTTTTCCCATGAGAAACATTTGAGAAATCGGTGATTTAATCTGGATACAACCAGATTAATGGTCAGTAATCCATATTACTGACAATGTTTTTCCCCTGATTTGTTGTCTGCGACAACATTGTCTCTTCCTTAGAGATAAACAGCTGGACTAAAACATGTTTAGAATACGCCACATCTGGTTACCCAGATAATCACTTGATAATGATCTTACTTGACTCATGTGATTGATATATGCCACAGCCATGATATTGTTCACCTGATTTGACATGCACACATTCATAGTAGAACAATAGGTATTTAATCCATAAAAAGCTCCTGATACTCCACTAATTAATACAAATGTTTGGAGAAAAAATTTCTTAGGACAATCCATTTGCAATTCCCTGGTGTTATTGTCCGTAGTCCCCTAAACAAGGGACGTATCAAATATTAACTTGATAAGAATAGATATTATACTTATCTTAGCCCAAATAATCACAGAAGCTATCCATCATCCGATAATACTTGCTTCAGCTTGTAACGGCTGCTAAGCTTATATATTTAAAGCAGCTTGTGGAACCTTTTCTATCCACCACTTTAATTCTGATAACATATCCTTTGGTAATTGCATAGGCCTGTCAAAAGGCCTGCATACTCATATAATGCTTGTGTTTTCCCTTTTTTGGAGCTTTTTTACTCTTTTACCTAAGCTCCTTCTCTGACGGAGCGACAAAGTTTGTCAACAAAGCAATGAGTCATATATGTATCTCGGAAAACATTTTTCCCCCTCATATGGTGCTGAATTACTCCTAAACCCAGAATAGTAATTTAGGAATGTTTATGAATGCCTAAAACATTGGTTTTTATTGGATGGGTCAGGACCCCTGCCTCTCAACAGGCTTGTAATTGCTGCACTAATTTGCAGCTGACTCCTGATCAACCTTCCAATTTAAAATGTGATCAAGATAAACCATGACCGTGTCCTCATAAGTGCAAGTGCTGATCTTCTTATCAGTGCAATTGTTGTTCCAGTAATTATGTGAGCAGCCTAGAACTGAGTTTCATCCATTAGACAATGTCTTAACTTGCACAGCTGACCCATTTTAATTAATTTCAAGCACCTGTAAAATATGATAATAAATTGGTACTAAATACCAATCCTTCGAGTCTTATAGTAATGATTAACAATTTGTTAATAACAACTGTTTTTCAATGTTGAAGATGTCCATTTTTATTAAATGTTTTTACACTGTAAATGATGTCTTGTATGGCTTTACCACCACCTCTTCTTTTTCCCTGGGGGAAACATATGATACAAATTTACATACCTCTTCTTTATTGGAGATATTTTGGGTGCAAACCTAAAATTTTTAGGTTTTCCTATCCAGGTGAACCAATTCCTTCTACAATTTTTTTTGTAGATCCTTTACACATTAAAATAAATCAACCGTTTGTTATGCCATATCATTGATCATAACACACCTGTAATCTCCCACAATTGGAGATTTCATCAACTTTTTCTGTAACAAGTTTTTGCACCTCTTCAAATGTACATGAAGCCTTTTCTTCCCAATCATATGGGCTCACATAAGGCTGTGTTGTATAAATATGTATTTATCATACTCCTGCCTTTGTTTTGATCCATTATCAAATCTTTACATTGGATCATAATTTTTCCAAAGTTTAATGACCAATAGTCTTTTCCTTTGTAATCAATGTCTTTGATTTATCCTGAGGCAGGTTTACTCCATAATAATCAGGAGTTTAACATAACTTGATCTGTTTTGACCTGCAAATCTAAAGTGCAAAATTGGTCCCAATAACAATTATATATATTATATATATTTATCCCATTGAGCTCCACAAACTAATGGCAATTTGTCTTTTTATTTAAAATGTTTTGGTTATTGCACAATGTTTTATTTGTTTTACATAAGTAGTGATGCCACGCACCAGCTTGAAATACTTTGAAATCGTATTTCCTTATGTCTCCATATAATTGAGACATGGGTACCATAATTGGATTCACCGTTGATACCTTAATAAAACATAAAAGTTTTATCAATATCTCTGCTGTTTCAATCATAACAGCTTTGGTGAGAGATCAATTAATTTTGGTTTCCATGGTTACTTTCCATAGCCTCACTCCTCCATTCAGGTATTGTACTTAGTACACCTGTTTCTATATTTGTGCTGTGGTAGGTACTTTATGACCAGCCACCACTATCAATGCACCTTTAGGGTCAGTTTTTTCATATTCTTTTATTACCCTGGTTACTCCTGAGTTTTTCCTCAAGGAGACTACCTCCAAAACAATCCGAGGTAGATATTCCCACATTTATAAATTCCACCAGATATATTAATATGGAAACCCCTCAGGGTCTGTTTTTGGGAATATTCTGGGTCTTTTTAAACCCTTTGGTTGAATTTGTTTTATTTTTTTTTATTTTTTGGAGTCTTTCTCCATTAATTTTAAACCATAAAGCTTTTTTGTCTGGAGGCCTTTTTATTAGAACTTTTAAATCATGGGCTCTCTGACTTTTTAAAATTTTTTCCTCCCCACTGGAGTTTTTCCACCTGGAGTTTTTTCTTTTCTTTTTAACTTTTAAACTCCGTTTTTTCACCTGGAGTATTTATTTTCCTTTTTATTTTTTAAACTCCATTTTTTTCCCCGGAGTATTTTCTTTTCTTTTTAACTTTTAAACTCCATTTTTCCTCATAGCCAAAAGTTTGTGGAGCAACTAAAGTCTCCCTAACAGTAATTTTAACGGCCACCGGTATCGGAACCGGCTCCGCACTAATCTGCCGTCCCGATCGCTGAGTCTTTCCCTGGGACGCTTTTTAAACTCCGTTTTTTCCACCCGGAGTATTTTGTTTTCATTTTAACTTTTATTTTATTTTATTTATTTTTTTTTTTTTAATTCCGTTTCTTTTTCACTCCTGGTGGCTCTATACACCAGCCACGGAGTTTGGATATGCCCTGTAAGTATTTCAACTGCACTTACCTGCGGGCCCGTACCTACCGCTATAGAGGAGCTGCCTCTGCAGCTCTTGCTCTGCTGTCAGCGTCAACGTAATGCCAATCAAGCGCCAGGCGGGGCTTCTTCACGTAGTCACTCACGCGACTCCGAAGTAAAATGTAAAGTAGTTGGCCTCAACTGATATTTAACAACCATGATTTTTTTCACACTATCTTCATTTGCTTTGCAGTGGAATCTACTCTTGATTGTTTGAATTGTGTTTTTAATCGTTCTCTCTTTCGATTTACATTCTTTTGCTGCTTTCTTACATTTACACACTTTTGCTATTTACATTCAGTTAATTCACTTAAGATCCTGAACTAAAAATCTCCCCATTTGGTTTGGGAAATGTGCTTCAGTTCAAGAACAAGAAAAATTCTGTTTAGTTTAGTTTAGAGATACAGCACAGAAACAGGCCCTTTGATCCACAGAGTCCACGCTAACCAGCAATCCCCACACTTTAAAACTACCCAACACACACTAGGGACAATTTTACATTTATTCCAAGCCAATTAACCTGCAAACCTGCACGTCTTTGGAGTGTGGGAGAAAACCGAAGTTCTCAGACAAAAACCATGCAGGTCACGGGCAGAACGTATGAACTCTGCACAGACAGCACCCGTAGTCAGGATCGAACCCATTTATTTTCCATGCCAACCAATTTTTACTCGCGGACGATATTCAGCATGCTAAAAAATACTCCTCGACCAAAGTGAGGCCTCGAGTATGTGGGAACTTCTCACGAGCATGAAGGAGAGTTACATAGACCTAGGACCGTGTCGACCATGCTGTGGGTTTGAGTCGAGCGCAAACTCTTCTAAACTCGCAGTGGGACAGGCCCTTAATCACACAAGCACTTCAATTAGGGTGATACAAGGAACTTCTGATGGTAGTTTACAACACTTCAATTATCTATTTGATCGTAAGACTAAATATTTATTTGCATCACTTTCAGTGATAGTTATTCAATAAGTATTATATTGCACCATTGTAATGTGAAGATTCAATACTTTGACTAATTTGCCAATTTATGTTACACATTAGAGATCAATAATAAAACTACTTGACAGATTTTACTTTGTTACTAGGTGTGTATTTTTATATACGTACAGCTGAATAACGTTTGTGGTGGCATCATGGTTGCAAAAAGTCACGCTTCCATTTTCCCTTGAGAGGTTGGTTCATTACACAAAATGACAATTTGAACGCCCAGAAACTAAGGAGATTACAAATAGTGGTGGATACGAACCCTGTCCACCATGGGTACAGACCCCCCCCCCCACATCGAAATGGGATCTGTCAGAGGCACTGTATCAAAAAAGCAGCTAACATGATCAAGGACCCACACAACCCTGGCTATGCTCTGATTTCACTCCTGCCATCCAGAAGATGGTTAGGAGTCTGACAACTGCGACTTCCATGTTCAGAAACAGCTTCTTCCCAAGAACCGTCAGACTATTGAATACTGCAAACACCAGCTAAAACTTCGAACTCCGAACTGTCTTGTTTGCACTTTGGTCTTTTGTTTTGTTTTGTAGGTTTTTTTTGCTTATTGGACTTATTTTTGTTTATTATGTCAAATAATGAGTACTGTGTTTACAAACCAGTTGTGCTGCTGCAAATAAGAATTTCATCGTTCCATTATGGGACATATAATAATAATAATAATATTAATAATAATACACTCTTGACTCTTGACAAAAATAGACACTAAGTTCTGGAGTTATTCAGCAGATCCTGCTGAGTTGCCTGACCCACCGAGTTAAAACCTGATCACTTGGACATGATAACTACCTTCAAAATGCTCTTCCACTAGTTCTACGTATATTTTATATGTCCTGTCACTACTTCCTTAATAACACCTACCAGCATACTCCCCACTATTAATATCCAATTAGCCCGTCTGCAATCTCCCGTTTACTCGCTCTTTTTATTTTAAATAGTGCTTACATTTATTTCCGTAAAATTGTGTGAACTGTTCTGGAGTCTACGACCTCTATTGTCTCAATGACATTTGAATTTTCACTCTATCAATTTCTACGCTACGTTTTTATTAATGCTAATCTATTTCAGTGATTCATTCCTCAAGATATTTATTCTCTTACTTCAAAATGAACATCGGTTCTTGATGGACAACTCATCTAATGCTAAAAAATAAGTGTGGCATCACCATTTTCAGATTTGAATTGTTGGTAAACTTTTTTTTTTCTTTTTAATCTTTATGCTTCCTTTATCTCTTTCTTGATTTGAACCCTTTTTCTTTTATTTAGTTATATTTTCTGCACCCAATTTGGATATTATTTTCCCCAATTTCTTTGGCACTGGTCTATTTGATCTAACCTGTTAAGGAGCCATACAGTTGATATCTTTGCATGGAGGAGTCGCAGAAGATGCCATGCTTTTCAACATCACCGGGCCAGTGTGGCACGGCGGCGCATCGGTAGAGTTGCTGCCTTACAGTGCCGGAGACCCGGGTTCGATCCCGACTAAGAGTGCTTTCTGCAAGGAGTTTGTACATTCTCCCCGTGACCTGTGTGGGTTTTGTCTGAGACTTTCAGTTTTCTCCCACACTCCAAAGACGTGCAGGTTTGTAGATTAAATGGCTTGGTATAAATGTAAAAATTGTCCCTAGTGTGTGTAAGATAGTGTTAATGGGTGGGAATCTCTGGTCGGTGCGGACCCGGTGGGCCGAAGGGCCTGTTTCCACGCTATGTTTCCGAACTAAACTAAAAATATCAGTCTTGCAGTAATTCCAATGCAAATCTCAAAAAATAAATGTACGACTGTTAGCTATATGTAGTTCCAATTCGCCAGCTAAAGGAAGGATGTCATTGAAAGGGTGTAGAAAAGATAACTGCAGTAAGCTCTGGTCCATTAACAAGAGCACAGCAGAATTTCTTGATGGTTTAATTGTGCAGCCAATGGGGGTAATCACCAATTACCCCACATATCTTTAATATTCTTCCTCTTCTCACTCCTCCCACGATAGATGCAAATGCTCTTTGCTGGTGTCAAACTTGATTGTGATACAACATTTTGTTTACATATCCAAAAAAAAATTCAAGAAGCTTTTAGTCTGGTGGGGTTAGCTGCTAATGGCAAGTCATTATCAATAACGTTGGTTTGTTCTTAATAAACGTGATGCAAGCTTCTGCCTGTGAAAATCAGAACATTACAAATGGTAATCTGAAGTAAAAAATGCTAGGAGTGTTCAATAAATCAGTCGGCATCTGTAGAAATAAAATGTTTCCAGCACTATTTTCTGGTCAGGCTTTCCTTACTGTTTTTGTGTCCTTCAATTTTGGGGTTAATTCTGATCCTTAACATTAATAACATTTCTTTCAATACTTATATATTCTGAAAATTACAACGGAAGGTAAACCAAGGCAGGTTAATAATAGGGCCCTGGAGAAAGGAACAGAGGGACCAAGGCACAGAGTTCCCGAAAAGTGGCGACACCAGTAGACAGAGTGATGGAGTTGGCATTTGGCACATTTGCCTTAATTGGTCAGAGTATTGATTAAAGGACTTGGGCTTGTCATGTTTCAACTATACGTCACTGGTTAGATCACACTTGGAGTATTGTATGTAGGTCCAATCGCCCAGCTATAGGAAGGATGTAATTGAGGATTGTAAGGGTGCAGAGAAGATTTAGAAGGATGTTTCTGGGAAGGGAGGGCATGAGGAAAAGGAGAGGATGGATAGGATGAGGCACTTTTTTCCTTGGAGTGCAGGAGACTGAGGAGTGACCTTTTCGAGGTATAGATAATTATAAAGGACATGGATACTGTAAGTTGGATTGTCAGTCTTTTCAAAGGGAGGGGAGTGTAAAATGAGATGGCATAGATTCAAGGTTAGAGGGGTAAGGTTTAAAAGGGACCCGAGGGGTAAATTTTTCCATGCGGAGCATTGTGGATATATGGAAAGAACTGCCAGAGGAAGCTGTAGATTGGGTACAGTTACAATGTTTAAAAGACATTTAGACAGGTACACAAATAGAAAAGGTTTAGAGGGCCATGGGCCAAACGCAGGGAAATGGGACTAGCTCAGATAGACATCTTGTTTGTTCAGGTGTTCACCAAACCCTATTCCGCTAAATAATGATTGATTTTAAATTAGCCACATGCTACTGTTGCCAGGTTGGTTACGTATTATCTTTGGGATCAGAACAAACAGTAAATTGGAAAGTGAAATACTATACTTGGTGAAATGTTTCCAAAGGGTCCAATTGCATTTAGTAGGAGCAGAAATCAAGGCCAATTGTCGTCAATTCATTTTCAACCTTGCAAATTGATTGTCCAATGCCTCCCAAAATAATACTCTTTATATCAGCTAATACTGATCAGTTTGCGTGTGTCTACGTGTATGTGTGTGTCGAATAAACCTAATAACGTCTTGTTCATAAGTTCTAGGAGCAGAATTAGGCCATTTGCCCCCATCAAGTCTACTCTGCTATTCAATCATGGCTGATCCGTCTTTCACTCACAACCCCATTCTCCCACCTTCTCCCCATAACCCCTGACACCCTTATTAATCAAGAATGTCAATCCTTGCTTTAAAAATATCTATTGACTTGACCTCCACAGCTACCTGTGGCAATGCATTCCACAGATTCACCATCCTCTGACTAAAGAAGTTCCACCTCATCTCTTTTCTAAAAGTACGTCCTTTTACTTTGAGGCTATGGCCTCTGGTCCTAGGCTCACACACTCATGGAAACATCTCCTCCACATTCACTGTATCCAGGCCTTTCACTATTAGGTAAGTTTCAGTGAGGTCCCTTCTCATCCTTCTAAACTCCAGCGAGTAGAGGCCCAGTGTCTTCAAACGCTCATCGTACGTTAACCCAATCATTGCTGTGATCATTCTCATAAATCTCCTCTTCGATGATAGCACATCCTTTCTCAGTTATGGGGCCCAAACCTGCTCTCAGTACTCCAAATGCAGTCTGACCAATGCCTTATAAAGGCTTAATGAATTAATAAGTTGACCAAGTATATTCACATACAAGAAATTTGCCTTGGTGCTCCACCGCAAGTGACAACATGACATACAGTCACCGTTAAGAATGACACATAAAACATTAAATATTAATAATAAAATATTATTGATTAAACATGTGAATTAAATAAAATAACAGAGCAACAAGAGGCTACACATTTTTGGTTATTGAATGGAGCTACTACTTGTGGGAAAAAAGCTGTTTTTATGTCTGGCTAAGGCAGCTTTTACAGTCTGGAGTCGTCTTCCAGAAGGAAGTGATTCAAAGACTTTGTGGCCAGGTTGAGAGGGGTCAGGATGATCTTACCCGCTCACTTCCTGGCCCTTGCAGTATACAGTTCGTCAATGGGGGGGAAAGGTTGCAGTCAATAACCTTCTCAGCTGATCGGACGATTTGCTGCAGCCTCCAGGTGTCGTGCTTGGTGGCTGAGCCAAACCAGAACATGATGGAGAAGGTGAGGACAGACTCTACGATGGCCATATAGAATTATTGCCTGTGGCAGATTGTGTTTCCTCAGATGCCGCAGGAAGTACAATCTCTGTTGTGCCTGTTTGACTGGAGTCAATGGAGTCTGTGGAGCATTACATCCCTGTTTTTATATCCTAGTCCTCTCTAAATAATAAATGCCAGCATTGCATTCGCCTTCCTTACTACCGATTCAACTTGTAAATTTACTTGTTGGGAATCCTGCAGCTGCACACTCAAGTCCTTTTGTACCTCTGATTTCTGAATTATCTCCCCATTTAGAAAATAGTTTGTGCCTTTATTCCGACGACCAAAATGCATAACTCCACACTTTGCTAAGCTGTATTCCATCTGCCACTGCTCTGCCCACTCTCCCAATCTGTCCAAGTTCTTCTGCAGAGTCCCTGCTTTCTCTACACTACCTTTCCCTTCATCTATCTTCATGTCTACTGGAAACTTGGCCAAAAAGCCTTCAATTCCCCTATCCAAATCATTAATATACAACGTGAAGAGTAGCGGCCCCAGCACAGACCCCTGCGGAACTCCGCTAGTCACTGGCAGCCAACCAGAAAAAGCCCCCTTTATTGCCACTCTCTATCTTGTGCCATCCAGCCAACCTGATATCCATGCTAGTATCTTCCCTTTGATACTATGGAGCCATCATTGCCGTTCACTCGAAGTTAAGTATGATTGTCCTTTAAATGGTCCTTTCTGTTGGTCTTGAGATGGTTGACGAGGCCGATCCTGGAGCCATTGACTTTTTGGCAGTGTGAGCATGGACGGGTGGTAGTGATGATGGGATGTGGTTGGGACTAAGTGGTGGATCTCTTCTTTTGTTGCTGATGCTTATGTTTTGTAGCTTGTTGAAGGTCCTCTTCATGGAATGCTGCTCCCTCATGACCAGTTATTCCCCACATTGTTCTGCCCTTCTAATTGCTGGGGTTGACACGGCACTCTTGAGGTTCACCTGATATAATTCTTGTCGTGCTTCTTCTTACCTCCAGCAGCTCGCTGTCCTGCCAGTAATTGGGAGTAGAGGATTTGTTTTGGAAGATGGAGGTCAGGGTGCACCTGTCTGCACAGGTGATTTGCAGGAACCTCCGGAGGCACATCTGGCAGCAGGATTTGAAAGCTCTGACATCTGCTGAGGTGAAAGCCTCAGCTCCACATAGTAGGGTGGGATAAATGTAGACTTTGTAGACCAGTGGCTAATGCCCCTGTCCTACTTAGGAGACCTGAACGGAAACCTCTGGAGACTTTGCGCCCCACTCAAGGTTTCCGTGTGGTTCCCGGAGGTTTTTGTCAGTCTCCCTAATGGTCGAAAGTGGTTTCCGCTTCTTCTTTGTTCCGGCGATTATTTAAAAAAATTCAAAACCGGCCGCGACTAAAAATAGGTTGCCGTTTTAAAAATCGGTAATTTTTTAGTCGAAGCCGGTCGCGATACTAGTTGAAGCTGGTTGCCAGAGGTTGCAGGTAGTGGAAGGTAAGACCTTTTTTTCACCCAGTTTTATTCCACCAGCGAGGTCTTACCTTCCACTAGTCAAGGCAAATCAAGACTATGCTGATCTCCCAACTTCTGTTTTTCAACTTTGGACATTATATATATATATATATATATATATATATATATATATATATATATATATATATCCCTTTTTCATATCGGGATATTACGAATGAGCCTGATAAATTCTTGGTCAGCAATTTGTCCTAAATAGGATGATAAAACACTATGAGCTCTATTATTGGCTCTATCACTTAGATGCTGAGAAAAAATGCAATCCACAAGGAATCCCATATATCTAATATGATAAAATTAAATTTTACTGTCTGCAAAAGACTTCCAATTTCTTATAAACAAAATATTGTTTTTTAAACTATTTCTCCAAATTGCAGGTATAACATTCCTTTTGTACATAATTGTATGTTGTTATATTAGTTAAAACATTCATAGACCTCTTTGACCGTCAAACTGTTATAATGGTCTGGTCAAACCTGCAGATAGCCAAATTCATATCTTCATGCCCTGGATGAATTTGTACAACAATAAATTACTGCAACTATGAGTCATCATAACTGGTTCAAACATCACTCTCAACATTAATGAGAACCATGAAGGTCCGGTTTGGGCCACCAAAGCGCCCCTGGCAGCGTCCTGCTACATTTTCATCAGACACTGCCCTATCAGACAAAAATGAGGAACATAAAAGAACATCTTTCCTCATGTAATTTAGCGAAATGCATCCACCGCTCCTGCTCTCGGTTTTCCCACGAGAACATTTGAGAGATTGGTGATTTAATCTGGATACAACCAGATTAATGGTAAGTAATCCATATTACTGACAATGTTTTTCCCCTGATTTGTTGTCTGCGACAACATTGTCTCTTCCTTAGAGATAAACAGCTGAACTAAAATATTTTTAGAATACGCCACATCTGGTTACCCAGATAATCACTTGATAAGGATCTTACTTGACTTGTGATTGATATATGCCACAGCCGTGGTTTTGTTCACCTGATATGACATGCACACTTTCATAATAGAACAATAGGCATTTAATCCATAAAAAGCTCCTGATACTCCAATAATTAATACAAATGTTTGGAGAAAGATTTCTTAAATCCATTTGCAATTCCCTGGTGTTATTGACCGTAGTCCCCTAAACAAGGGACGTATCAAATATTAAGTTGATAAGAATAGATATTATACTTATCTTAGCCCAAATAATCACAGAAGCTATCCATCATCCGATAATACTTGCTTCAGCTTGTAACGGCTGCTAAGCTTATATATTTAAAGCAGCTTGTGGAACCTTTTCTATCCACCACTTTAATTCTGATAACGTATCCTTTGGTAATTGCATAGGCCTGTCAAAAGGCCTGCATACTCTTATAATGCTTGTGTTTTCACTTTCTTCGAGCTTTTTTTACTCTTTTACCTAAGCTCCTTCTCTGATGGAGGGACAAAGTTTGTCAACAAAGCAATGAGACATATTTATATCTCGGAAAACATTTTTCCCCCCTCATATGGTGCTGAATTACTCCTAAACCCAGAATAGTAATTTAGGAATGTTTATGAATGCCTAAAACATAGTTTTTATTGGATGGGTCAGGACCCTTGCCTCTCAACAGGCTTGTAATTGCTGCACTAATTTGCAGCTGACTCCTGATCAACCTTCCAATTTAAAATGTGATCAAGATAAACCATGACCATGTCCTCATGTGCAAGTGCTGATCTTCTTATCAGTGCAATTGTTGTTCCAGTAATTATGTGAACAGCCTAGAACTGAGTTTAATCCATTAGACAATGTCTTAACTTGCACAGCTGACCCATTCTAATTAATTTCAAGCACCTGTAAATATGATAATAAATTGGTACTAAATACCAATCCTTCGAGTCTTATAGTAATGATTAACAATTTGTTAATAACAACTGTTTTTCAATGTTGAAGATGTCCATTTTTATAAAATGTTTTTACACTGTAAAAGTGTATTTAAAATGATGTCTTGTATGGCTTTACCACCACATCTTTTTCCCTGGGGAAATTTATGATACAAATTTACACACCTCTTCTTTATTGGAGATATTTTGGGTGCAAACTTAAAATCAATTTTTAGGTTTTCCTATACAGGTGAACCAATTCCTTCTATTTTTTTGTAGATCCTTTACACATTAAAATAAACCAACCCTTTGTTATGCCATATCATTGATCATAACACACTTGTAATCTCCCACATTGGAGATTTCATCAACTTCTTCTGTAACAATTTTTGCACCTCTTCCCAATCATATGGGTTCACATAAGGCTGTGTTGGATAAATATTTATTTATCATACTCCTGCCTTTGTTTTGATCCATTATCAAATCTTTACATAGGATCATAATTTTTACAAAGTTTAATGACCAATAGTCTTTCCTTTGTAATCAATGTCTTTGATTTATCCTGAGTCAGGTTTACTCCATAATAATCAGGGGTTTAACATAACTTGATCTGTTGTTTTGACCTGCAAATCTAAAGTGCAAAATTGGTCCAAATAACAATTACATACGTGTGTGTGTGTGTATATATATATATATATATATATATATATATATATATATATATATATATATATATATATATTATATATACACACACACATATATTTTATCCCATTGAGCTCCACAAACTAATTGTCTTTTTTATTTTAAATGTTTTCTTTGTTTTACATAAGTAGTGATGCCACGCACCAGCTTGAAATACTTTGAAATCGTATTTCCTTATGTCTCTATATAATTGAGACATGGGTACCATAATCGGATTCACCGTTGATACCTTAATAAAACATAAAAAGTTTTATCAATAACTCTGCTGTTTCAACCATAACAGCTTTGGTGAGAGACCAATTAATTTCGGTTTCCATGGTTACTTTCCATGGCCTCACTCCTTCATTCAGGTATCGTACCTAGTACACCTGTATATATATATTTGTGCTGTGGTGGGTACTTTTATGACCAGCCACCACTATCAATGCACCTTTAGCATCAGTTTTTTTCATATTCTTTTACTGCCCTGGTTACTCCTGAGTTTTTCCTCAAGGAGACTACTTCCAAAACAATCCGAGGTAGATATTCCCACATTGATAAATTCCACCATATATATTAATATATGGAAACCCCTCAGGGTCTGTTTTATGGGAATATTCTGGGCCTTTTTAAACCCTTTGGTTGAATTTTTTATTTTTGGAATCTCACCATTAATTTTAAGCCATAAAGCTTTTTTGTCTGGAGGCCTTTTTATTAGAACTTTTAAATCATGGCCTCTCTGACTTTAAAAAAAAATTTCCTCCCCACTGGAGTTTTTCCATCCGGAGTTTTTTCTTTTCTTTTTAACTTTTAAACTCCGTTTTTTTCACCCGGAGTATTTATTTTCCTTTTTAACTTTTAAACTCCGTTTTTTCCCCCGGAGTATTTTCTTTTCTTTTTAACTTTTAAACTCCGTTTTTTCTCATAGCCAAAAGTTTGTGGAGCAACTAAAGTCTCCCTAACGGTAATTTTAACGGCCACCAGTATCGGAACCGGCTCCGCACTAATCTGCCGTCCCGATCGCTGAGTTTTCCCCTGGGATGCTTTTTAAACTCCGTTTTTTCCACTCGGAGTATTTTCTTTTCATTTTAACTTTTATTTTTTGCTTTTAAATTCCGTTTCTTTTTAACTCCTGGTGGCTCTATACACCAGCCACGGAGTTTGGATATGCCCTGTATTTCAACTGCACTTACCTGAGGGCCCGTACCTACCGCTGTCGAGGAGCTGCCTCTGCAGCTCTTGCTCTGCCGTCAGCGTCGACGTAATGCCGATCAAGCGCCAGGCGGGACTTCTTCACGTAGTCACTCACGTGACTCCGAAGTAAAATTGGCCTCCACTGCCATTTGCAGCAGAGAATTCCACAGATTCACAACTCTCTGGGTGAGGAAGTATTTCCTCATCTCAGTTCTCGATGGCCTACCCTTTATTCTTAAACTGTGACCCCTGGTTCTGAACTCCCCCAACATCGGGAACATTTTTCCTGCATCTAGCCTGTCCAATCCTTTAAGAATTTTATATGTTTCTCTGATCATTGCTTAGTTCACCTTATTACGACCTGCAGGGAGAAACTAAAATCTGCTAAGCCTATGATCAGAGCAATAAAAAAGTGGACAAGTGAGGGCATTGAAAATCTGCTGTCCTGCTTTGACTGCACTTATTGGAATGTGTTCAGGGAATCAACCACAAGCCTCGATGAATATACAGACACCGTTACATCATATATCAGCTTTTGTGAGGACAGTTGCATTCCCACGAGGACCCAGATCAGGTTCAACAATGACAAGCCCAGTTTAAAGCAGAGCTCAGACAGCTCCGCCAGTCTAAAGATGAGGCCGACAGGAGCGGGGATGCAGACCTCTGCAGGCAGCCCAAGTACAACCTGAGAAGAGGAATCAGAGCTGCCAAGGCAAGGTACTCTGAGAGGTTAAAGATAAAGTTCTCAGCTAATAAATCATCTTCAGTTTGGAAGGGCTTGCAAGAAATCACCAGCAACAAGAGGAAAACCCCCCGCTCCTTGGACAATCGTCAGCTGACCAACGACCTGAATGAGTTCTACTGCAGATTCAATAGACAGAAACATAACGCTGGTACCCACTCCCCCCTCCCACTCCTCCCCAATCACCACTTCACACCTACTTGCAGCCTGACTCCAGTCTGCAAAGACTGGGCCCTCGGCTCATCCACTGCCCACCCCATCCTTGCTGCCCAACATCAGTCTGGCCACTTCTCCATCACTAACAATAGCAATTGAGGAGGTGGAAAAGCTATTCCGGAGACAGAAAAGCTGGAAATCTCCAGGACCGGACAATGTTTCCCCCTCTACCCTCAAGCTCTGTGCCGAACAACTGGCACTCCCTCTGGAAGACGGCTCCACACTGCCAAAGCCACTACAGCCTGCCATAAAAACTGGAAAATGTCTACAGACATTTTCAACCAGTCCCTACAAATCTGTACTGCCCCTGCCTGCTTCAAAGTCTCCACTATTGTCCCTGTACCCAAAAGGCCAAGGATTACTGGTCCTAATGACTACATGCTGTCGCACTTAGTCATGAAGACCCTTGAAAGATGTGCTGGCCCACCTGAAAAATATCACAAACCCCCTGCTGGTCCCTCTGCAGTTTGCATACCGAGCAAATAGATCTGTGGATGACGCGGTCAACCTGGGCCTGCACTTCATCCTCCAGCACCTAGACTGCCAGGGGACCTATACGAGGATTTTGTTTGTGGATTTCAGCTCTGCATTCAACACCATTGTGCCAGAGCTACTACACTCCAAACTCTCCCAGTTGACTGTGCCTGAACCCTCTGTCAGCGGATCACCAACTTCCTGACAGACAGGAAGCAGCATGTGAGGCTGGGAAAGTACATCTCGGACCCGCTGACCCTCAGCATAGGAGCACTGCAAGGCTGCGTACTCTCTCCTCTCCTCTACTGTCTCTACACCAACGACTGCATCTCCACAGACTCCATTGTCAAGCTTCTCAAGTTTGCGGACGACACAACTCTGATTGGACTCCTGCCTACCGACAGGAAGTGACACAGCTGGCATCCTGGTGCTATCACATCAACCTGGAGCTCAATGCTCTTAAGACAGTGGAATTGATTGTAGACTTTAGGAGAGCTCCCCCTCCCCTCCCCCCACTCGCCATCAACAACACCACAGTCACATCTGTGGAGTCTTTTGAATTCCTTGAAACCATCATCTCCAGGGACCTTAAATGGGCCACCATCGACTCCACAGTCAAAAAGGCCCAACAGAGGATGTACTTCCTGTGGCAGCTGAGAAAACACAATCTGCCACAGGCAATGATGGTCCGGTTTTATACTGCCATCATAGAGTCTGGCCTCACCGTCTCCATCATGGTCTGGTTTGGCTCAACCACCAAGCACGACATCTGGAATCTGCAGCGCATCTTTTCGATCAGCCGAGAAGGTTGGTGGTTGCAATCTTCACCCCATTGATGAACTGTACACTGCAAGGGCCAGGAAACGAGTGGGCAAGATCATCAAGCACTTCCCTCTGGAAGACGACTCCACACTGCCAAAGCCACTACAGCCTGCCATAAAAACAGATTTTTTTCCACGAGCAGTAGCTTTACTCAAGCCTGTAGCCTCCTTTTGCTCAGATTTTTATTTCATTCTTCACATGTATCACTTATAATGTTTTATTCTTAATTGTCTACTGTATATCGTGTTGTTACTTGCGAGCAAAGCACCAAGGCAAATTCCTTGTATGTACACATACTTGGCTAATACAATTTGTTCAAAAATTCATTCAACTCTAGATTCCCTCTCATCCTTCTAAATTCCAGTGAGATATGGTGTAGTGCGTTTTACCATTTCTGGCAATACATCCTTGATGAAATTTTTGGGCTCTCTGGTTGTTTTCTTCTCTTTACAAAATCTGCATCTTTTTCTCAAAAGAACATGTAGCTGAGAACGATGTTGGTTTTTAGTTCAAATACTGAACTTATGATGATTGTAGAACTTGATTAAGATTTATTCCTTGTGGCTAATATCCCAAATTAAATTATTGCTCTAGTTCCCTCCCGGTGCCCTTTACATGATGTGATTTTTTTTTCTATTAGAAGACCATTAGATTATTATAAGAAAATTATAAATTAAATCAGTCTATTGGTGGCAAGCCTTCTTATCGAATCATCACATGACTTTGCTTTAGGGCTGACAGAAAAAAGTGTTTAAGCAATGATTGGACAAAACTTTAAATCTGAAGAAACTGGATTTACGGTGAGCAACATTTTCTTTGTAACTTTTCCTCCCTCCCTGTCCCCTGTTTGGAGTACCAGCTTTAATCCGTTATTTTGTAATACTTATACATGTATTTCGGAAGGAAATCAAGCAAAGTAGGGAAACTGTCTCACCTGTTGTCAAATATTATTTATTACACTCTATAGATTCAAAAGATTGTAAAAGACGAGAAAAAGACTCAAATTTCTGGAGTAACGCAATAGGTCAAGAGGCATCTCTGATGAACATGGATAGGTGATATTTCAGGTTGGGGCCCTCCCTCAGATTGATTGTGGGGGGAGGCGGTGGGAGTGGGAAGAAAACTGGAAGAGAGGGGGGGACAGGACAAAGCCTGGCAAGTTGTAAGTGGACGTAGGTGTGGGATGTTTTTGATGATTGGACAAATGCCAGAGATGTAAAGATAGAAGAGCGAGACAAAAAGATGGAAGTGTTGCAAATTGTGAACCTAGTGGAAGGAATATGGGTGGAAGGGGAGGGGGTGGAGAAAGGTGCGAGTCAGGTGGGGGACAGGGAAGAGAGTGGTTGGAAAGAAAGGGGGGGTAAGTTTTGGTCGTTACTTAAAATTGGAGAATTCAATGTTCCTACCGTTGGGTTTGTAAGTTGCCCAAGTGGAATATGTGGTGCTGTTCCACCAGTTTGCGTGTGGCCTCATTCTGGCAATAGGGGCAGCCCAAGACTGAAAAGTCTGTATGGGAATGGGACGAGGAGTTAAAATGGTGTCTGAAATTCTGGTTGGGACTGAACAGGAGGACTGGAGATGGAGCTGGATGCCACATGACATAAGATGGCCACGCAGGGCTTGTGTTTTCCTATTTGTGTAACCTGCTCCAGCCCTACAGTGCTCTTTTTTATATTTCTCCTTCAATTTTTTGCGTGCTCCACATCCCCACCACTCGTTGTGCTTGTTGCACTTCTCTATCTTCTGTTCGGTGTGACCAAGCTTCACGTCGTCCATCTTACTGACAAGGCATTTTAGTGCATTCAAGATGCTTTATAAATGAAAGTTGTTGTTCTACAGACTAACAACTGACCTTGGATCTGACAACTCAACATGCATGGAAAGAAAGCACGGGAATGACAATGTTTTAATTGTTGTTTTAGTGGTGGTGTGCAGCTCGTGGTTAATAAACAACACCACTCTGTAAGGCGCTGTTTAATTCAATATGGGACTTCTGTCTGGGAACACAGTGCTGAAGATGAAGCCTCAGGCATGTATGTGGTTACGGCTTTATCTTGTAATTACGTGGATACTGGTAGCTATGTAATTTTCTGATTAGCAGCTCTGCAAAAAATGATTGGCTGAAGATCTTCATTGTGAAATTGTCAGAGCTATACTCTGGTTATGAGGATAACTAAAATGATTAAATATTGCATTATTTAAATTAAAAATAGTCCTGGAAACACAGCAATGCAAAGAGAGACATACAATTCCTGGTTACAGTTTTCACGTGATATCACACTAATGACTTAAATGTAAATTTGATGCTATTGTAAAAATTATTAATTCACATCACAAATCTTCCATAAAAATAAGCAGGAGGATTGAAAGGATATTCAAATCTGAATTATGGATTAATCTGCTATGTGTATTAAACACACATTCACTCACTTCTTAATTTAAATTACAGGAGGAATTAATATCAAAATGTTACCATAACAAAATGACTGAAATTCAGGGGGAAAAAAATAGCCCTTTTAATTTGGTTTCATAAACTAAGAATAAGTGTGAGTATATTGAGATCAAATGCATTATTAATACTTTGAATGTTTATTGTAAACGTTGTCTTCCTTTGGCCCTTTGCTATTAAAGGTATAGTGTCGTGAGAGTGAGGTTTTAGCTTCTCACTCAGTTACAGGGGCTTCTTGGTTACAAATGACCTGACCTATGTAAATCTGATTTTACAGAAATTCTCCCATACATGTTTAAGGCAATTTTTAAGTTATCAGTAAGAATAATAAAATACCCCCACAGCATTGATTAATGACAGCATATAGTGGAGATTCTAATAGTTTAATTATAAGCAGTGTTAAGATGATTTGTCACTGAAATGAAAGAATTGTAGCAAGTATACAGAATGGATTGATATGGGATTAAGATGTTTCAGATTTGTGAAAAAATCAGCATTTGGACAGTTTTTAGGAAAGGAACCTTTACATAATCCGGTATCTCCCTACACAACACCCATTTATTAGGCTTGAGTGCTGATTGTTAGCCCCTGAGCTCTTCCTGTTGAGGTTGATACTGTCCAGACATACAATCTCTCCAGTAGCATTGGGAATTTATATTTCTTCAATCGTACACATTAGAAAGCAACATTAATTCAGTAGTCGAGCAATGTGTAGGAAAGAACTGCAGATGCTGGTTTACACCAAAGATAGACACAAAATACTGGAGTAACTCAGCGGGACAAGCAGCATCACTGGAGAGAAGGAAGGGGTGACATTTTGAGACCAAACATTTCTTGATTAGTACAGGTGTCAGATTACGGGGAGATAATGAGGTTAGGAGGGAGAGATAGATCAGCCATGATTGAATGGCGCTTGATGGGCCAAATGGCCTAATTCTACTTCTATCCATTGTGATGAGACCCTTCTTTAGTAATTTAGTAATTCAGTACTTTAGTGACACAGAATATATTCTTTTTTTCCCAGATGAACAGTGATCGGATCAGGATTTTATTGTACGTTCTTATTCATTGAACACTCTGCCAATCATGGGAGATGAAAACTATTGCAAATAATTTGTTTCATCAGGTAGCGACACTCATTTTTTTAAAAAGTGAAGTTAAATTATTATTTCTCTTTGTGAAAAAGCAAAAATGACTCTTAAGTTCTCGATGTCACTTCCTCACTCGATATATATACTAGTATCGGTCTGGCCATTTTAATTAAACACATGCTCCCACATGTACTCGCAGCAAGCGAGCAAGTGAAAAACTCAGCACTGAAGCCAGGAATGCAATTTATAGCCAGGAGTATAATTTTAATGTCACATCTCAGTCTGTCCCTGCCAATTTTAGACCTGCAGCCCACTTTAATCACATTGAGGGGTGGCAGCTCAACTTGATGTTTGTGTATCCATGCTTCTTGTAAGGTCTACTGAAAATCTTGTTTTCATTCCCGGGGCAAAAATAGGGGGAGACCAAGTGGTTAGGAAGAGGGCAGCAGAGGAGGTGAGAGATGTGCAATTTTTGAGGGTTTGATTAAATGAAGTCTGAAATTGAGTTCGGCAGATGCATATCACTACTTGACATGTGTGGGCAATGTTGTGGGCGAATGTTTGTGGATTATAATCAGATTGTTAGAAATGTGAAATATAGACTCCACCTGTTGTGTTGTCTAATAACAGTAAAGAACAAGATAATATGATTTCACTGGTTTGGCAAGTCTCAAGACTAAGTCGTTCTAAAGTCAGGATGAGGGATGACAAAGTGTTCCATGTCCAAACTATACAATATGGTTTAGCGAAACTTTGAAGTTATCACCAGCTATGTGTCTGATTAAAGCTATTGGAATTAGTAACCAAGATATTGATCGACGCTTATTTTAAAACACTTCAGAATTGATTAAATCAAGTAAAGTACTAATTTGTTATGGTTTCTTACATTAGCTTGTGAGTAAACTAACTATTATAGCCAACTGACCATCCCGCGGTCTAGGCATAAACTCAGAGGCGACCGAGCCTTTGCGGTTGCAGCTCCTAGACTGTGGAACAGCATCCCTCTTCCCATCAGAACTGCCCCCTCCATCGACTCTTTTAAGTCAAGACTTAAAACTCATCTTTACTCTCAAGCCTTTCTTGATGTCCTCTGAGGGAGGGCTATATGTATGTATTTATGTATGTACTTAATGTTGTATAACGTTAGTACCTCCATCGATATAAAGCATTTTGGTCAACAAGAGTTGTTTATTAAATGACTTGACTTGACTTGATTAATTTAATTCTAAATATACTGGAGTAACAGCATGATATTCACTGTTTTGACATATGGTGGAAATTGTAGAAATCTTACATTATCTCCAATACTCCAAACCACAATTAAGACATAATTGTTAGTTTTGCAGCATAATACCAAGCAAGTCAAAAATAACAGGTGTAGGTTTTAGCCCTCGAGTGATTTGGGATGAAGCTTTGACATCAGTGCGAGCACATGTTTGAAAACTGGAGCCTGCCTTGGTTGTGAAATTGGGTTGCACGCTTTTCGAACAGGAGCTGTTGTGGCGTACGTCCATCAGCCCTCGCGCAGCTGGGCAATGCCTGCTCGGAGTGTGTAGAAAAGTGGAGAATGTGATGTTAATTTTAGTGTTGGTTTGGGGTCACTGCCCTCAGTTTGGAGCTGAGAACTCCAGCTGGTGTACTCACTCGCATAACCTCGCACAGCTGAACATGCATTCAGGCACCAGAAGGACAACAACCAGCACTGTTTAAAGGGACTGCATGCCCACAGATTTGTTTAGTTTTAGATTAGTTTAGAGATACTGAGTGGAAACGGGCCCTTCGGCCCACGGAGTCCGTGCCGACCAGCGATCCCCGCACATTAACACTATCCTACACAATTTACACTTATACCAAGCCAATTAACCTATAAACCTGTACGTCTTTGGAGTTTGGGAGGAAACCAAAACTCTTGGGATTGAACCTAGGTCTCCGGCACTGCATGCGCTGTAAGGCAGCAACTCTACCGCTACACCACCTGGTTGATTTTGATTAACTATTGTTGCAACTGTACAAGGGTCTGGTGCTTTATGTGTTAATTTAAGGTTGTTATCATGAGAGGTGTAATCGCTACTGAAGGGACTATTCTTATTTTGCTACTTGTGTACAAACCAATCACTTGGAGACATGGATGCACAGGTGGACATTCACCAGGAAATACAATATGATTGGCACAAGAGAAAATGCTGGAAGTGGGCAGAAAAGGTAATCCTCTTTGTTATACCGTTGTTATGATGGATTATTCTAATAAAAATATTATTTTTAAAAAAAAGGTAATCCTCTACCTCAAACTTCATGAAGGAAATATGTGAGGCTTGTGTCCTACTTTGAGGGTCTCTCTGTAACCTGCCTCCAGCTACAGTCACATTTACCTCCTCAAAGCAGGATTAGGAGCACATTGGTGCTGGTTATCAAAGTGATTTTGGCACTGAACTTTAATTGTAATTTGCAATTTTCTGTTCACTGAGCCACAGAAGGCTGAGAATGATGCATTCACTTGCTGGAGAGAGCAGCAGGTGGGATGTGCACACAACTCTGCACGGCCTTCCGACTTCCCAGGGATACGTGCCATTGATGTGTATACATTGCATTACAGGCAATGGGGTTTACTCTGGGATATTCTGTATTTTCATAGAGTCTCCAGATGGGATTTGGCCATGCAACATGTAATGTCCATCACTGCTGGGAATCCTGATCGCAGCATTGATGCCTTCATTCACTTTACTTTATTGTCACGTGTACCGAGGTACAGTGAAAAGCTTTGTTGCATGATAACCAGTCAGCAGAAAGACAACACATAATACAATCAATCCATTTACAGTGCATAGATTCATAATAAGGGAATAGCGTTTAGTGCAAGGTAAAGCCAGCAAAGTCCAGTCAAGGATAGTCCAAGGGTCCTCAAAGCGGTAGATAGTAGTTCAGCACTGCTCTCTGGCTGTCGTGGGATGATTGAATTGCCTGATAATAGGTGGAAATAAGCTGTCCCTGAATCTGGAGGTGTGCATTTTCACACTTCTATACATTTTGCCTGATTGGAGAGGGAAAAAAGGGGAGCGGCCAGAGTGTGACTCTTCCTTGATTATGCTGCTGGCCTTGTCGAGGCAGCACGAGGTATAAATGGAATCAATAGAAGGGAGGTTGGTTTATGTGATGGTCTGGGCTGTGTCCACAATTCGCTGCAATTTATTTCGGTCCTGGATGGAGCTGTTCCCAAACCAAGCTGTGATGCATCCCGATAAAATGCTTTTTATGGTGCATCTGTAAAAGTTGGTGAAAGTTGTTGGGGACATGCCAACCTTCCTAAGCCTTCTAAGGAAGTTGAGGCGTTGGTGCACCTTCTTGGTCGTTGCTCCAATATGGGTGGTCCAGGAGAAATTGTTGGTGGCATTGACTGAGGAATTTCAAGTTTTACGACCATCTCTACTTTGGCACCGTCAATGCAAACTGGGGTATCTGTACCACTTCACTTCCTGCAGTCGGACACTATCTCATTTGTCTTGCTGACATTGAGAGAAATGCTGTCGTCTCGACACCAGGATACGAGGGTTCTCAATCTGCTTCCTGTACTCCATCTCATAATTATTTGATATCATTCTGTGACACATGGCCATCTGCTGTGTCAGGTGCATTTGAACCTCCACAACTAGCAATCAGTTAGCTTGTGGATAAGCAGGGTTATCCACTCATCACATAATCATAAATCTGGTTTGCTACTCGGGTATATGTGGACAACATGAATGCAACAAAGCCACGCTGTCAGACAAAATCTGATAGTTGACTGTTGATCTGCTGAAAGCATGCATTTGATGTCTCAGCCACTTTGAATGAGCATTGTAGTACTTGAATGCGTGCCAAGATTTCTGGTGGTTTGCTCCACAACGTACCCCATTATGGGGTTGCCACCCTTCCTCGCCGTCATCTGAAGAACAAAAGCATTACAAGCATCAGAAGAGAAGACAGCAAGCGAGGAAGCAACCTTGACAGCCATTTTCTGGTCTGAGCTTATCTGACTGCAATCAGAAACACTAATCCCTAATTCACCAATAGCCACGCCTTTTTCTACCCTCAGCCAATAGACATCACAGTGTACAGATGGCCATGATTTAAAAGTGACTGTTGGTCGGTGCGGACTTGTTGGGCCGAAGGGCCTGTTTCCGCAATGTATTTCCATACTAAACTAAGCAAAACTAGATGCCGTGTATGAGACACTGTAGTATATTTGTTGGGTTCAGAAGTGCTGGTAGAATTACCTGCACTGGCCTTCCCAGTGTTCCATGTCTTTGGACGCAGGGTTTCTGCCAGGCCTCCCACCATTTTATTGTGGGTGTCGATTAGCACCCACCAAAGAGCTCTTCTGTTCATGACTTTGACCACTGGGGAACTGCTACCTCGGCTCCCCTTTCCCTCAGCCCTGGCCACTTGACTGCACGTTTAACTGTGTACAAATCCATCCTTTCAGCAACTCTGTCACTTATGCACAGCGTGAACATCTGAGATGGTAACAGCAAGGGTTAAATTGAGTGACATCCCTTCGTCTTCACAGTCTTTTTTTTGTTTGCACCTCTGTGGAGGGGGATGGGGGAAAGTAAGATGTGCGCTCTCGTGCCATCTGTCGCGTGTGAATGATAGAGATCCCCCCCCATTGGCAGTGCTTTTCACCCCCCTTTCGAGATACTTGCGAAATAACGTTTTAATTGCGGTTGCCGGTGTCAGGTAGGAAATGGGACAGCAAGTCCCATTTGGCTATAATCTCGTTCTTGTGCAGTGGGTTGTGGGATAGAGGGATTCACTCCCTTGTCAAACTTCAAAGTATTATATCTGGTATGTCTGCTTCAGATCAGACGGGGGCCTACAGCAGGACAGAGCAGCAGTACGGTGGTGGTGGTGGAGACTGGCATCGTCGCCAGGCCGGACCGACCCTCACATCACCCACCTGGTGCCGCCACCAGGACAATGGGACTTTAAGGCCAAGATAAGACTCAATCTGTTTAACAGGGTACAAGATAGTGCAGGAAATGTGAATTTTTGTGTACTGCCTAGTACTGGATGTGTGAATTTTTGTGTACTGCCTAGTACTGGATGTGTGAATTTTTGTGTACTGCCTAAGAAGAAATGTACTGTTTATACACTACACTGTTGTGCTTTGGTATAATTATGGTTATGCATTGGAGGATTTTACTGCATTGTGCGCAAAGCAAAGAATTGCACTGCATCCAGATGTGTGACAATAAATAACTATTCACTATTGACGAGGTTGCAGTGTGTAATCTGTGGGTGAAGTGAATGTATGAATGTTTTGTATTAGTCTTTGTGATCTAGGCTGTTGGCAATTGAGGGATGCAAGTTCAGAGCATGAAGTCATACAACTGCAGAATTTAAAAGGTTGAATATGTCTTTAAGAGTTGCAGTCCACTGCTGATATTGATCCCTTGCTGAGTTGCTGCCATTTGCTAATTGCCTTGGTATTTGAAGATGCCTTCTCTGACACATGCAATGATGTTGACGGTCTGATGTGACAAGTCACAGTGAAATTCTTTGCTTGCATACCCAGTGTAAGGTGACACTGATAATTAGCAGATAGAACAATATCATTTCATAATGGACAAGAATTATATTGGTTGGAGAATGGTTTTGACGTCTTTTTGATGAAAGACTTACAAATAAATGTTCACGCTCCAACAAAAATTATTAAAAGCATAATTTCATACTGAAGATTTTATTTTATAGTTTGCATTTTAGCCAACTGATGCTAGTCAATTGATTGAATTTTAAATAGATGTTTATGGGTATCCCATGCCGATTCTGTATTGGGCAGCCAATGTTTCCATTTAAATGCAGTGTAATCCTTCAGAATCTGCTTGGCAATCCCTCTCTATCCCTCCCTTTCCACCTTCTCTCCTTTTCTCTCCAGCCACATTCCTCACTCTATTCCTATCCATTCTTTAATTTACTCCCCATTATTTGCCCTGCTTTCATTTCCTCTTTGTTTTTCCTCATCCCTTGGCCTCTATTTATCCTTCATTGTTCCACCTGCTCTCTGTCCACAGTCCTAATTTTTCACTATCTTGCTGGCCCTACTCTCTTTCCTGCCTTTCATTTAGTCCACATGAAGCTGATTAGCCTTTCCACCCATCCACCTCTGTATTGCTTGCCTCCCAGCCTCCCTTCCTCTCATCTCTCCTCTTTACTCTTTCCTCCCTCTTTCATTCTTACTATCCTTTGTCTACCTTCTTTAACATTGCTTTCCACTTTTTTTCATCCAACAATGCTCTTTTTTCTTCCTCTCTCTTTCTCCCACATTTCCACATCCCCTCAATATTGACAACAATACTGCAGCTCAGTGGATTTACATGTTAAATGTGTTTCCTTTACAAAATAATCTTGCAGGTTGCATATGTCCATTGGCAAAAATTCTCAACCTATTAAATCCAGGAAAGCTAAGGAACATAACGCACAGCACAGGAACAGGCCCTTTGGCCCACAAATGTAATATGTGCCAAACATGATGCCAAGATAAACTAATCTCATCTGTCTGCACATGATCCATAGCCCTAAATTCCCTGCATATCCACGTGTCTATCTGAAAGCCTCCTCAACCCCACTCTTGATATCTTCCTGCACTACCATTATGGTGAAAGAGCTAATAGTCAAATCTAATAGTCAAATCTAAAATTGAGTCGTTCATCTACAAAAGCATGGACTAGTAGAACAAAAGAATGGCTCGGTGCCAAGTCTGAATGACATTGTAAATTATATGGAACACAATATGGAGGACAGGTTGTCTTTTTAATAAAGACATTAAGATGGCAGGCTGAAGTAATAATATGTGCTTTTCAAGGCCATAAAGAAGCCAAGATTGAAAAAAAATGCTGACGCTCCAGAGATAAGTAATAACTTGTTATTGGATGAGCTTGATTTGGACCCTGCTTTTCTTATATTCTGAAAGGTTGCAGAATATTTCAGTCATGCCATATACAGACTTGTGTTAAAGAAGGAGCTGCAGATGGGTCTGAAGAAGGGTTTCGGCCGAAACGTTGCCTATCTCCTTCGCTCCTTAGATGCTGCTGCACCCGCTGAGTTTCTCCAACTTTTTGTGAACCCCCCATATACAGACTTCGTAGCAGTGTTTTACTTATAAGAAAAATATATAGTTGTGCTAACTGTCCTTTGTTCTGAGTGAAGCCCGAGAAGCACCGAGCAAAGTTTGTGCTCATTGTAATCTCTCCACTCCAGTCTGACGATTGCCACTCCCTGACAATCTCTGACAATCTCTCCACTCCCGTCTGACAATCATTAAAGATTGCCACGGTTTACCTTTAGCAGTTTTTGTTGCTATCTGCTTTTTAAGAAACAAACTTTGTCAATGTTAGTTGGCTTTGCATCAATGTGCAGCAGTTCGTCAGTATAATTTTGATTTCCATTGATCTACCAATTCAATAATTGAAACTGTTCAAACCTCCGTGGTTCCCTGATTGGATATGGGAACAGAACATTCTAGTTTCTGATGATAGATCTTGTTTGTACCTGTGCAGAAGTTTCCCAGAAGAGCAGTGTTAGATTTTGTCAGGGTAGTCTAACAAGATGTGCGTTCGTTAGCAGCGTGACTGACAAGTGAGTAGATTGAACCTATCCAGAGTAAGTTGAGGTTGCACACCAAGCGTGGACTCACGGATGGATATATTATACATTCTTTCTGTGGTTCCCAACCAATTTTGTAAGTCTGTTACCATGGTGACAGGAAGCTCACGTTCATATTGATGTGCTGTTATCTTTGGGGATTTTAATTTTGTCAGTGCATGGTTTAGACTTGCAATGCACCTTCTGCATGGCACTGGTTACCTAGTGTCTATGCAGGACCTACTGTTGAAAGGGTTTCATTATTTCAGTTGCTGAATACCTAAGCACCAGTCGTTCTCTCCCATAGGTTTTTGGCTTTTATCTTAAGATTGTGGCTTTGTGTGGGAAGGATGGTTACAACAGAAATTACACACGTCCGCGTTTATCTAATTCACAAGGTCTTATACAGTCTGATTCAAGCATTTCTAATATTTTTTATCTGCTACAGATTTCTAGCACCTGCAGCATTTCACTTTCAAACGGGAATAACCACCCACCCCCCTGCTTCCCTTTGTTATATCTTTGTGGTTCTTTCACACCCATCTTTAGCATCCCAGTCCAGTCGTTTGGTGGGGACTGGTGACAGGGAAGCTGCAGGGAGAGCTGGGGTGAACGTATTCCTTCGAGGAGATCTACCTGACGCAGGTTTCTGGTGTTGAAATCCTTGCCCTGAGGAGCCATTAAATGACAATTAAAATGCCCGCACGGGTGTTCTAAATCGCTCCTACCTGAAATCCAGTCTGCAAACTTTGTTGAAAATTATGTTGTTGGTTGCAACACATATCCCGCTCTATCCACGTGTCGGTGCTGCAGATAGACGGGGGCTCTCCACGTTCTGGACTGCAGAATTTCATGCTATTCTCAGCAATGCTATTGTTTTTCATGTCAAATATTTTTTGTTTTTCTTTAAAAATGGATTTCACAATGGCAAATCCATCACTTTGTAGGCAAATGAATTCCTGCAATGTCTTTGGTCTGTTTTCTTAAAGGGCGTGTCCCACATACACGACTTTTTCGGCGACTGCCGGCACCCGTCATAGGTCGGCGAAAAATTCGGCAGCGACCAGAAAGACGTTACAACTCTTTGGGTACTAGGAGACTATTCACGACAATACAGGTGACGCCCTGGCGACCTCTCACGATCATACAGGCGACCCCCTGGCGACATGTCGCGGGGTGAAGCTTGTATGGTCGTGAGTAGTCGCATACACAGTCGTACCTTGGTCTGGTCTTCGCTGGATTTTCAACACGTTGAACGTTTTCTGCGATCTGTAGCAACCTATGACAGGTGCCGGCAGTCGCCGAAAAAGTTGCGTAAGTGGGACAGGCCCTTAAGGAGTATGTTTTACAAAGGGCAGGACTAATGGATATAGTGTTGGGTAACAAATAATTGACCAACAATCTGAAGAGAGAGGAGTATTATTAAACAAACAGCCCTAATTACCATTATGTCTATGTTGGGTCTCCACAGTAGCAATATTCTTGTTTCATCTCACACAAACTTTCTTTTTCCGCAGCCTTGTAATGTTTCTCCACCATATTATTCAATTCCCACGTGACAGCCACAATGGCAATGGGTTCAACAACATCTTCAGCTTGTGTCTTCCAAATTCCAAACCATTCATTTGCATTTAAAATAAATCTCAATACTCCTCCCCTCTGTGTTATATTTGTGGCCTCTGCTCTTTTAAATCCTCAACTATAAGATGTCCTCTACTGTGAGAAAGCCTTCCACTATCCACTCTGTTGGAACCATTCATTATTTTATGTACTGCTATTAAATCTTTCCTCCACCTTCTTTTGATACAAAACAGTTCTAATTTGTTGAACCGATCCTATAAGTCCCTCAGGATCTAATTTTCATAGATCTTTTCTCTGGCCTTTCTAAAGCATTTGGTTCCTTCCTATGACATGGATGTGTATGCACTGCCTTACAGGCACTGGGGTTTACTGAACACGGTACTCCAGCTGAGACTGGGCCAGTGTTTTATAAAGGTTCAGTATTACTTCTTATTTTTAAATTCCCTGCCTCTACTTACATCCTCCTGAATTGTAGTTTGCCAAGTATCTCAATTTGCCCGGTTGCTCTCAATGCTATATGCACACATACCCAGACCCTGAAGCTGATGTTCCTTGTTATAAAATATCCTTTCTTTGCTTTCGCTTCTCATTCTTCCCACCAAATTAATCAACTCTTATTTTTCAACTTTAAACTTCATCTGCCATTAAGTCTTCCCATTCCACCAATCTGTTTCCATCCGGCACTGTCAATGGCTCAATTGTAATCACAATTTGCCTTCCCGCTCGCTGGTTAGCATGCAACAAATGCTTTTCACTGTACAGATGCTCCCTGATTTACGATGCTTTGACTTACGATATTTCGACTTTACGATGGTGCAAACGCTGGGCAACGGCAGTGACCGCACGTCACTGCCGGTGACGTGATCAAATTGTATTAAATGCGTTTTCGACTTGTGATGGGTTTATCAGAACATAACCCCATTGTAGGTCGAGGAGCAGCTGTACCTCTGTACATGTGACAATAAACTAAACTTAAATGAACTGCTACATCTATCATTATCCTCTTCGCAGTTCACAATATGGCCAGGTTTGTGCCATGACTTGCACCCTCAAATCCATGTAATGAATACAGATCTGAAAATAAAACTATGGCACTAACATCAATCTCTGGGGGAATATCACTGTTCACTTTCCTGCACTCTGACAAACAACCATTCACCACATACACCTCAGTTGTCTTTTGTTTGGAGAACTTCATATCCATGTGAACAATGCCCCTTTAATGCCACATAGTACTGCTTTCCTATTGAGCCCACTTTGTGGCACCATATCAGATGCCTTGTGGAAAGGGAAGGTAAGCCTATTGCACAGATGGAACCAGTAAAATAATTATCTGTTTTCTGGCAGAGAATGAGAATAGAATATCAGCCAGGTGAGGAAATCACAAAGTCATGAGCTTGACCTTAATAATAAATATAAAAGTACAAGATAGCTATTGAGATAATAGAGTAGTTTGTATATCCTGGAGACCTGACCCATTGAATGAACAATGTAAAAAAAATTCAGATGCACAGGTGAGAATTTTGCACAATTGTCCTGGTCTATGAATTGTAGTTCCTGCATTTAAGTTGTAAAATGCAATATTATTTAGGAAGGGAAGGAGTAACTAGACATCCAGAGAGTTGTCAGTTTAACACCAGTTTGGATCAAAGGTTATAGGATCTTTGGTTTGGATGAAGATAATACTGTCCACTATTAGAGACAGAGTGACTGTGCATTTGGACAAGTGTGAGCTGTTCAAAAAGAGATTTGTGAAATGTAGTTTACATCTGAGCAAATAAAGGCTGCTCCCGCAGGTTGTTGCTTTTCGGTTTATGTCTGGGCAATCTTGTTGAATTTTGAATATATTGCTGGCTTAGGACGTAGGGATGAAGACTCGACTGAAAGTGCAGTATGAGCTGCAAAAATTTGCTGCTGAGTTGCAATTTAATCAGATGAACTTTCAGGAAAGTAATTCATAATAGTCAGTAATTTTCAGGTCAGGTGGCATATTTGTTTCTGGGTAGGAAAACAGCTCAAATTATATTAAAACATCTGTTTATATCTTAGTCATAGGCAAAGAGTCATAGTTTTAAGGGCCTGTCCCACTTTCACGACTTAATCCAAAACCTCTGCCGAGTTTAAAGGACCAAAAAAAATCAAGATTTTGGTAATCTATGAACTCCTATGACCTTCCACGAATATGCTCACGAACTGGAGTAACATAGGTAACATGCTGCTGTTGACGTAAGCTTTTTTTTCAATCACCTTTTTTTCTCTGTCCAGCTGCCGAGCTACGAATATCCACGAATATGTACGAGTACCCATGACTACCTACGACTACCCTCACGGCCTACTACGGTCTGCCCACGAACTAACTATGAGTAAAAAGTCAAAAAAAATTTCCATTCCGACTTTTTAAACTCGTGGACATTTTTCATCCGGATGAAAAAAACGTCCCGACTTACCTGAAAAAAACGTCCCGACTTACCTGAAAAAAACGTCCCGACGCCTCGAGTACCTACGGCCGGCATAATGAGCCGCAATGATATATCTACGAACTCCTATGGCCTCCTACGGACTCGTTCCGAACATTCTGCAAGTTTTAATCGGGGGAAAACTTGGGTGAATTTGTGAATTACCTCGTGAAAGTGAGACAGGCCCTTTATACAGCTAGGAAACAGGCCCTTAGGCCCAACTTGCCCACGCAGACCAACATGCCCATCTATACACGAACCCCACCTGCCCATAACCCTCTAAACCTGTCCTATCCATGTACCAGTCCAATTGTATTTTAAATCTTATGATGATACCTACCTCAATTACCTCCTCTGGCAGCTCGCTAAATATACCCATCACCCTTCGTGTAAAAAAAAAAGTTACCTCTCAGGTTCCTGTTAAATCTTTCCCCCCTCACCTTAAACCTAAATCCCTGGTTTTCAATACCTCTACACTGGGCAAAATACTCTGTACATTTACCTGTTGAAAGACAAGGAGTTAGATGAGGTTGATGGCCTTAAATCTGAACTGTTTCGTTTCAGATTTCCAACATCCATCCAATTTTGGTATTTTAATGTTAAAATTAGAATTTGACCATTTAGAATGAAACAACATTTCACACAAATGACAGTGGAATTCTATCAACAAACCATGGAGTGTGGACAAAAAAAAGAAAGAAATCCTTGATAAAATATTTTTTGTGAAATATTTTTTGTCTTCTATCTATAAACAAAACCTCAGAGATTGGGTGAATTGAGGTGAGATGCACATTAGCTGTGATTTTAATGAATGAAACGCACCAAGGGGCTGAATGTTGTGTTCCAATTCCAGAATCCATGCAATGCGCCTCCTTCAGCTATGATGCTCTATGTTCCCCCATGCATCAAACTCCACTGTTTCCTGGGCAAAATGGTACTTCTGGTGATTACAACCCAAGAGGTCAGCGTTCATCAACATGTTAATGTTGTCTACCTAGGCCTTCACTTTCCTTCTCTGGTGTTCTCAGGTTGCTTCTCCAACACTCCACTTTGGATCAGTCACAATCTTTCTTAAGGAAAAAAAAACATTTCCAGCTCACTTAAACACTGCTACAAATTCAATGCCTTTTTCACCAACCTTGCACAGCTAATCTTGCAGTATGGACTTTACTCCCTGCTGCCATCGCTAAACATTGAATTGGGCTTTAAACACCATATCCCATTCACCACTCAGACCTACTGTTTTGAAACAGTAATATTGGCAGAGGCAGTGCCTTCTGACCGAACACCATTAAATAAATGTCATATTCCTCGCTGGATGGTCATATTCCTTGCCCTTCCATGAAGGACAGACACAGTCTTTATATTAAGGCTATTATGTGAATACAATTGTGTGGTGTAATGCCGAAAAAGCAGCCTATAGACGAATAAAGCATCTTTCCATAAAGTTCATGCCTTTTACTGCAACACCTTTCTTGACCAAATGTTTTCCTCTTCACTAATATCACAATAAGTGCTCCCTAATGTAGTATAATGCCCTTAAAGTTATTCTGGGAAGAAGGATTTGCTTTGTAATCACTTTTTTTTGCAGCTGTTGTCCATGAGGTAAATGTGCATTTAGTAATAAATGTCTTATGATGTCATTTGTTCAAAATGATAGCCCTTAGCTGATTAAAGCATATGGCTCATTCATTTGTTTTAATCAGCTCTCGGTCATAAGGGTGCATTTTGCAAAGTTATTCAGAGTTTGGAGCTCATCTTGTGTGTAAATTGGTAGACAAGGGAATATTTTAAACCTAAAAATATCCTAGGACCATTTTGTTTTATTTTAATAAATGTCTACAATGTAGAGTCCACTTCACTAACCTCCACATTTAAATTACTGATAAGGTGACAGCACAGTCGCAGTAGAGCTGCTGCCTTACAGCACCAGGGACCCGGGATCAATTTTCACCATGGGTGCTGTCTGTACGTTTATACATTCTCCCCACGACCTTGTTGGCTCTCTCCAGGTGCCCCATTTTCCGCCCCCACTCCAAAGACGTACAGGTTTGCAGGTTAATTGGCTTCAGCAAAATTGTAAATTGTCCCTATGGTATAGGATAGTGTTAGTGTATGAGGTGATCGCTGGTCGGTGCGGACTTGGTGAGCCAAAGGGCCTATTTCCGCGCTGATTCTCGAACGTCATCTGATGCATGATGATCTGCATTGGAAGTCATCAATTCAACAATTATATTTCAGAATGATACAGCCTTGAATCTTCACAATAACCATGTTAAAATGCAGATGTGTGTGATTTAAAGCTAATGCCTTCTATTCAGGTATTTATTCCTAGTATAAAACAGAAAATACTGGAAATGGTCTGCAAGTCAGGCAATATCTGTGGAGGGAGAAAGAGTGTTAATACTGTGGGCTGATGATCTTTCATTGGAACTTGGAAAAGTCAGAAATGAAACAGTTAGAAATTGAACTTGCAGAGAGATGGGTTTGTGGGGAACAGCAGGGGTAGTTGTGGTTGAATGGGCTAGTGACTTGTTGAGGGGAGGGTGGAGGGAACAAAGGGGAGGATTTGTAATAGGTTGGACTCCAAGAGAGATTGAATGGTGTGCTATCTGAATTTAGGCAGTAGGTGGCTGAGAGAGAAACAATGTTGTAAAAAAGGAGAAAAAGAATGGAATCTGAAAATAATGGAAGAGGAGAAAATAAATTGAAAATTTGAGGATTCATCCCCCAAACATCAATTTGAGAGAAGAAATTCATCTCATCTCAGTTTTAAATGAGCACCCCCTTATTCTGAAACTATATCCTCTAGTTCTGGACTCCAGCGCAAGGGAACACATCCTCTCCGCATTTACCCACTCAAGCTCCCATATAATTTAATATGCTTCAATGCATATCTTCCCTTAAATAAGGCCAAAACTGTGCACGGTATTCCTGATGTGGTCTCACTCGTGCCTTTTGTACAGTGTAGTAGGGCTTCCTTACTTTAATGCTCTCAGGTCCCTAAAGTGTAAGCCATCATTCCATCAGCCTTCATTACTACAAGCTACGCCTGTTAGTTTTCGTGTCAGTTTATGTGTGACTTTTCTATGCAATGTAGTTTACTTTTGAGATACAGCGTGGAACCAGGCCCTGCATCCCACTGAGTCCGCACCGACCAGCGGTCCCCGCACATTAACATTACCCAACAAGCAGTTTTTTTACATTTACACCAAGCCAATTAATTTACAAACCTGTACGTCTTTGGAGTGCGGGAGGAAACCAAAGATCTTGGAGCTTATAACCAGTGCATCCATTATCTCTCTCACCACTTATTTTAGGATGCAAACAATCAATTCTAGGAGACCTAGTCCAGTCAACTCAAGAGAGTCAAGTCAAGAGAGTTTATTATCATGTGTCCCAGATAGGACACAAAAAAAAAAAATATATATTTATATTTGGCATCAAACATTTATCACACATATAATTTCAGAATAACAACTCCACGATTTACTATTTGCAACATCACTTTTATGATAATAGTATGTGCTAAAATGATATCACAGCTCCGTGTGCATGTCACGTCTCGCGCTGCGAAGATTTAAGGTATTATTCTTGTTTTTCTTCTTTTGTTTAAATGTTTGATCCCATGGCCTTATTTCGATGGTTAAAAACTGGGGGGAAATAGTACTAGGAGGCACCTCTGCCCATTTTAACCAGAAACTCTCAAGGCCAAGTATATTTGTATAATATAATATACCTCGATGGCCTGAAGAAGCCTGTTCCTGAACCTCGATGTACCAGATTTAAGGCTCCTGTACCTTCTACCTGATGGCAGCGGAGAGATGAGTGTATGGCCAGGATGGTGTGGGTCCTTGATGATGTTGGCAGCCTTTTTGAGGCAGCGACTGCGATAGATCCCTTCGATGGTGGGGAGGTCAGAGCCGATGATGGACTGGGCAGTGGTCACAACTTTCTGCAGTCTTTTCCACTCCTGGACGCTCAAGTTGCCGAACCAAGCCACGATGCAACCAGTCAGTATGCTCTCTACTGTGCACCTGTAGAGGTTCGAGAGAGTCCTCCTTGACATACCGACTCTCCGTAATCTTCTCAGGAAGTAGAGGCGCTGATCTGCTTTTTTTATAATTGCATCAGTGTGCTGGGACCAGGAAAAATCTTCAGGAAATATGTTCGCCCAGGAATTTGAAGTTCTGACCTTTTCCACCATGTCCTGTTGATATAAAAGGGATTTCTGGTGTTGAGGGCCAGGTTATTGTGCAGGCACCATTTGGTCAATCGGTCAATCTCACTTCTCTACTCTGACACGTCACCATCAGTGATTCATCCTACAACAGACCTAACAGTCTCTTTAGCTCAATTAGTTTGCTTAATACTAATTATTTAGTGATATTGATGATGTTTAACTCCCCAAGGCCTACAACGTTCCATGTCGGAGAATGAGATGTTTTCCATCAAGTTTAAGTTGGGCTTGTGATTGGAACAGTGTTAGGTAGCAAAGACAGGAAGGTCAGATTAAGAATGAAATAGAAAATTGAAGGTTCAGAAAGTTCAGGGTTACCGTTGAGTACTGAATAAAAGCATTCTGCAAAGCAATTACGCAATCAGTCTGAAGAAGGGTCTCGACCCGAAACGTCATTCCTTCTCTCCAGTAATGCTGTATTTCCTGTTGAGTTACTCCAGCAATTTGTGTCCATAAGCAATTACTCAATCTGCATTTGGTTTTCCCAATGTAGAGGAGACCACACCATATGTTTACAAAACTGAAAGTACAAACCAATGCTGCTTTGCCTGGAAAGAGTGTTTGGGACCCTGAATAACAGGAAGAAAGGAGACAAAAGGGTAGGTGTTGCATTCCCTGAGTTTGCATGAAAAGCCTTCTTGAAGAGAGGAGTGCAAAATGGGGGATATGGTGTTTTCGATATGATTCAAGGATAGGAGAGGGAAAGTGTCTGGTGTTGGTAATATGTTAGACATTGTGTTCTTTCCACTCCTCTCCCATTCTCTGCAACATTAAAGTTGTTATATTTAAAATTGTTCTAGTTTTGGTGAAGGGTTACCAAACTGAAACATTAACTTTGTTTCTCTCTTCAGAGGCACCTGAGCTGCTGAGTATTTCTTGTGTCTTTTAGTTTTAGATTTGCAGGATCGGAAACATTTTGTTTTTAGATTAATATCTATCCCTGGTATTTGAATGAAAGAACAAATTCAACCCTAGTTTTCAAATGTCATAATCATAACATGGTACAGCATGGCAACGTCCTTCAGCACACACTGTCCACACTCATTTCCAAGCACCTCTTCACAGCAGTCTTACACAAATCCAATTTTAATCTCCCCATATTCTCATCAACTCCCTCATGTTCTACTTCTCATCTACACACCAGAGATCATGTTCATGAGTGATTGGAATAGAATTAGGCAATTCGGCCCATCAAGTTTACTCCGCCATTCAATCATGGCTGATCTATCTCTCCCTCCTAACCCCATTCGCCTGCCTTCTCCGCACAATCTCAGACACCCGTACTAATCAAGAATCTATCTATCTCTGCCAAATTTATCCACTGACCTTCCCTCCACAGATTTCTGTGGCAAAGAATTCAACAGATTCACCAGCCTCCGACTAAAGAAACTCCTCATCTCCTTCTTAATAGAAAGTCCTTTAATTTTAAGGCTATGACCTCTAGTCCTAGACTCTCCCACTGGTGGAAACATCCACTCCACATCCACTCTATCCAAGCCTTTCACTATTCTGTATGTTTCAATGAGGTCCCCCTTCATTCTTCTCAACTCCAGTGAGTGCGGGTCCAGTGCTGTCAAACGCTCATCATTTGTTACACTTACAGATAACTTACAATGGCCAATTATCTGACCAGCCTGCATAGCTTTGAGATGTGGAAGGAAACCACAGCACGCCCAGTGGAAACCCATGTGGACACAGGATGAATGCGGGGTTGCTGGAGCTGTGAAGCAGCAGTTCTATGAGCGGCACTCCCGCACCCCCCACTGTGCCGCCTGCCATAAAAGAACAGAACCCAACATCCTTAACTTCTCAAATTGTCAGCAATTTGTCAAAAGATGCAGTGGAAGCTTTATTATGTAGCACTTGACAATCCGGAATGCCAAAGTACCTGGCATTTCTGAAATCACTCGATCCTGTTTACATATCAGAGCGATCCAGCAAATAAACTGTAGCCTCCCATGGCGTGTTTACCAAGTGTTGCTGCATAATCTGCATAGTGGGTGCTGCTTCTGTGAACCTGTCCATTTACTCTCTATTATGTCATTTATTGTTCACAATGTAATATATTACTCATATAACATAACTCTGGATTAACCCGCATATTTAATTAGCCAGCATGTGTTAAGTCTGACATGAGTTAGACAAGTCTGAAGAAGGGTCTCGACCCAAAATGTCACCTATTCCTTTTCTCCAGCGATGCTGCCTGACCCGCTGAGTTTACTCCAAGTTTTTGTGTCTATCTTTGGTTTAAACCAGCATCTGCAGTTCCTTCGAGATTTGTTAGACATTTTTTTACTATAAAAAATTGATTTTCTTATCTTCAATTTTACCTGGGATGTTAATTAATGATTTATATTTACTAATCGATTTGGCAAATACTCCTAGCTGCATCTCTGCTTGATTCTTCTTGCTAGGTTCTAGTTAATTGCCAATTCTCTTCATGTAAAGCTGTGTAAGCACGTTAAATCAATGAATACACATGAGAGAATTCCTTTCTTACTCTTCATACCCCAACCTTCACTGCCATCGTTGAACCTCCACCCAATTTCAAAAATTTCTTATGTGCAGTTGAGCCATGTTTTCTGCCTAATTTCTGGTTATCTTTGCATTCTTCATATTGTGCATCAAATCCATATCTATGGGAACATTAATTTGCTGCTCTGTCTGAAATCAAGAATCCACACACTTTTATTCTTTTGATTCAAAGGAGCGTATTGAATCTCTATCACAGGCATGTTTGAATTCTTTATTTTGCATTAAACAGCAGATGTCAACAAATGTAAACATTTGATATCTAAATCCATGTGCTGTGCTTTAATGAATAGTTAAGCAGATATACTCTTTCATCTCTGTATTCTTTGTTGCTTCTTTGTGTCAATCATTCCAGAGTCTACCTGATGTGATGATCTATCATCTGAGTTCTGTCACTGTGACAAATTCTGGAAACTATCGTTTTTTTTAATACGCTTTATTGTGTGGGAATTACATAATGTTCTTGGCACATTCAAAACACAAATACAAAGTGCGTGGTTGTGGTGTGGGATTGTGTGGATGCAGATCAACATCTTATTACTTTGAGGCACTGAATGCTAATACGGTAAGATATTATTCCAGCAAGTTTACTTGTTGGAAAGTTTTGCACAGAATTTATCTATCTCTGCCTAGAAATCCATCAAGATAACATATGTTGCCAGGCACTAGTGGAGTGAACTGTAGCACACAATGGACCATTGAATGCAATAGATAGATAATAGATGTTTGAACTTTTACTGTGCGGTTGAATGCACCTAATGCAATTGTTCACCTGAGCATGCAATGGTGACATCAGTCAACATGGCACATATGCAGTTTCAGCCATGGTGGGTTGTTCATTTAATGCTAAGTGATTGCTAGAACCATGCCCAAAAAAGCAAAGTCAAACATGACGATATGTTTTATGGAAGAAACACCAAGGAGAAATGTTTGTTTCTTTCAGTGATGGAACACTTTTGTTATTCAGGGGAAGCCTTCGATATCTTAAGAGTTGTCAAGTCACACAGCATTGTACCAGACTCCCTCTCCCCTGTTTCTCAGTCTGAAGAAGGATATCGAACCGAAACGTCACCCATTCCTTCTCTCCAGAGATGCTGTGTGTCTCGCTGACTTACTCCAGCATTTTGTGTCTATCTTCTGTGTAAACCAGCACTTGCAGTTCCTACCTACACATGGTAATAGACCATTTGGCCAGCATGTTGATGACAACGAGTGGGCCAATCTGTACCAATCCCCTTTCACACCACTCGGCTCATAGTTTCCATGCCTTGGTGTCCAAACACCTCTTCACTGTTGACAATTCTATTTCCAGAGCATTCTCAGTGTATTTCAGGTACTAACTACTCTTGGTGATAAAGGTCACCCTTGGGTCCCCTCTAAATTTCTTACTCCTCACCCTAAATCTGTGCCCTCTAGTTTAATTCACTTCTGATCAGGGACAGACACTATTGAAGTCTACCCTTTGTTTAATGGCAACATTTTATGTACCACCATCATGTCTCCTCCTAACCTCCTGCACTCCAAGGAGAGCAAATCCAGCCTTTTCTGTTTCTCCTTATAACGGAAACAACTCCATCCCAGGTAACATCCTGGTGAATCTCCTCTGCACCCTCTCCAGTGCAATCAGTCATGCAGTGTGGTGACCAAACCTGCACACTGTACTCTAGTATACAGCACAATAACAGGCCCTTCGGCCCGCAACATCCGTGCAGAACATGCCAAGACCAACTCTCTTCCTATATTCCATAGCCCTATCCAAAAGTCTCCGAAATGCCATGATCAGTATCTGCCTCACCCACCACCCCCAGAAGCGCGTTCAATCTGAGGTCTGAGTTTTATGAAGTTGAAGCATAAACTCCCTGCACTTGTATTCAAAACCCTGACCAATGAGGTCCCATATGCTTTTGTAATCATTTACCTGCACTGCCATCTTCAGGATCTTTATGTTCACAATGGACAATAGTTGCAGGAGTAGGCCATTCGGCCCCTCAATGTGATCATGGCTGATCATCCACAATCAGTACCCCGTTCCTGCCTTCTCCCCATATCCATTGACTCCGCTATCTTTAAGAGCTCTGTCTAGCTCTCTCTTGAAAGCATCCAGAGAACCAGCCTCCACCATCCTCAAAGGCAGAGGATTCCACAGACATGCATCTCTGTGTGAAAAGGTTTTTCCTCATCTCCGTTCTAAATGGCTTACCCCTTATTCTTAAACTGTTGCCCCTGGTTCTGGACTCCCCCAACATCTGGAACATCTTTCCTGCCTCAAACCTTTAATAATCTTATATGGTTCAATAAGATCCCCTCCCATCCTTCTAAATTCCAGAGTATACAAGCCCAGCCGCTCCATTCTATTAACATATGACATCCCAGGAATTAACCTGGTGAACCTACGCTGCACTCCCTCAATACCAAGAACGTCCTTCCTCATATTGGAAGACCAAAACTGTACACAATACTCCAGGTGTGGTCTCACTAGGGTCCTATACAACTGCCGGACCTCTTTGCCCACGCCAAGGCCCATCTATTTCTTAATACATCCTTGGATCCTGTCATTCATGGTGTATGCCCTAGCCTCATAGGTACTTCCACAATGCATCACCCCTTATTTATTGGAATTAAACTCCATCTGCCGTTTCTCAGCCCACCTCCGCAGAGCATCGGTATCAAGCTGTCTCCTCTACTACCCTCCATGCTGTCAACAATTCCACCAATCTTGGTGCCATCTGTGACTTTACTGATCATGTCACCTATATTCACATCAAAATCATTCATGTTTCTTACAAACAACACTGATCACTGGGCAACACCACCAGTCACCGGCATCATAATCACAAAAAACGCCCTCTGCTTCCTGTTGCCAAGACAATTATGGTTCCAATTTGCCAACATGTCCTGGACTCGTGGCTCCCACGGACTCGAAACCTTTGGATCACTCTCCAAAATGGGACCTTGTCAAAGGCCTCACTGAAGTCCATGTACATCTGCGTCACTGCCATTCTCAATGCGTTTTGTCACCTCCTCAAAAATTCAATCAGGTTGGTCGGTGAAGATCTGCCTTTGGCCATGCAAAGCCATGCTGCTATCCCTGATTAGTCCTTGCCATTCCAATGATCATTAATTCTGTCCTTCACCACGTTTTCCAATCATATCCCTCCCACTGATGTTAGCCTCATATCTGCAATTGTCCCACTTTGTCCTGCTGCCCTGCCTTCTCCATCTGATGGCGAAGGTGTAAAAGAGCTCAGAAGAAACTCCACCAGTTTTTTTTTTTCTCTGACTTCCCATAGCAGTCTAGAATATATCTCATCTGGCCCGGGGGATTTATCCACCTTTAACCCAGTTAAGCCATTGAGTAGTTCCTCTGTGTTTTTGGAGACCTGTACCAGAATTCTACCTTCTCCTTCTCTGAGTTTCCCACCCTCCGAGCCAGTTGCTGGTGTACGCTGGAATTCTCTAACCCCCTTCTTTGCACCACCCTTGGATAAGAGACTCGCTATTCCCAGCATCTACCCAATTGTTGTACAAAATGGTCAAGGTCGTGTTACAATTCAAGCCCCTCATGCTTGAAAGCACAGTACAACACCATTGAATTTCTGTTCCATGATGTATGAACTTAGCACAGGTGATTGGTACCGGTGTCAGGGTGTATGGGGAGAAGGCAGCAGAATGGGGTTAGGAGGGAGGGATAGATCAGCCATGATAGAATGGAGTATACTTGATGGGCCGAATGGCCTAATTATGCTCCTATCACTTATGATCTTATGAACTCAGTACAAAACTTTACAGCAGATAAACCTTGTGGAACGATACCACAATGTATCAGCACTAAGTAATGAGATATTGAGTTGAACTCACAATATCGCACCATAACCACAAACTGCATCTGTTGACTTGCAGCAGTGGTCACTGTGGAAGAGGTCAGTGTGTGTGGCACCAAGTAGGAACACTGTGCCATGCATGGTGCTCAAAATTGGGCCTGACTTCAGAATAGATTGTCCTCGGGAGCAGTTGAAATAGTTACATAATTAAAATGATTAAAAGTGACTTAATAAAACATAAAATCCTGCTCAGCTCACAGATGTTAATTTACGATAATAAATTAGTTTTGAAAAGATGAATAACTTGCCCATTTAATGAAGGTCAGCGAACCCATTCAATTGAATGAATGAATGCGAGTGCAGCAGATATGATGGGCATGAAGTCCAGGGTCAGGTTCAAAGTACCCTGACTTCCTGAGTTCAGTGCATTGTAAAATCGCAACTGGGCTGTGGGAGGCAATTGGCAGGAGTCAGAGGTCAGATATCTGCCTCCTGACCTGCACACATCTTGTACTTTGGCACCTATGCACAGGTGTGAAATCTCGTCGGGGTGATGCAGTGGTGGGAATAGGGTTTAGCACTGAGGACTGGACATCTATCGCACACCATTCCACCTCGCAGAGCCAGTGAAATACCAAGGGTTCTGGACATGTTTGTGATGAGGCCACATTTGGAGTATTGTGTTCAGATTTGGCCACCCTGTTGTAGGAAAGATGTTGATAAGCTCAAAAAGGTGCAGTGAAGATTAACAAGGATGTTGCCATGCAGGACTCAAAGGACTGAGCTAAAGAGAGAGGTTGATCAGGCTAGGACTTTATTCCTTTGAGAGCAGGAGGATGAGGGGTGATCTCATAGGGGTCTATAAGATCATGAGGGGAATAGACAGGGTAAATGCAGAGTATTTTACCCAGAGTTGGGCAAGCAATAACCAAATGGAAGGTGAAGGGGGAAAGATTTAATAGGAATCTGAGTTGCAACCTTTTTACACAAAGGGTGGTGGGTATATGGAACGGGCTGCCAGAGGAGGTAGTTGAGGCAACTGTTGAACACAACATTTAAAAGACAGGTGCATGGATAGGAGAGGTTTGGAAGAATATGGATCGTACACAGGCAGGTGGGACGAGTGTAGAGGGGGCATGTTGGTCCGTGTGTTCGGAAGGGTCTCTTTCTATGCTGTATGACTCTCTAGCTCTATGACATCACTAGCCAAGCAGCCACAAAATATTAGAACAGCTTGCTGCATGGATATCCTGGGAGACCAACACAGGCACGGCTGAGTCGAGCAGGTTCTGGCCCAGTCGGCTGACATCATCAGACATAAAGTAGTGTTTACACAGCTAAAACAATTATTTAAATAAAATTAACCTGACCTTTAACTTATGTGCACTGCAGCTTCCTGACATCACTCCATGGAGCTGCTAGCTGGTTGTCGGCACGCCCTCACCTAATGTGATTATGTCACTGTTAAATCAATGTTAATATACAGTGTATATTATCAAAATAGGACGTACATGGTAAATGGTAGGGAATTGAGGAATGCGGTGGAACAGAGGGATCTAGGAATAACTGTGCATAGTTCCCTGAAGGTGGAATCGCATGTAGATAGGGTGGTAAAGAAAGCTTTTGGTGTGCTGGCCTTTATAAATCAGAGCATTGAATATAGGAGTAGGGAAATAATGTTAAAATTGTACAAGGCATCGGTAAGACTAATTCTGGAGTATGGTGTACAATTTTGGTCGCATAATTATAGGAAGGATGTCAACAAAATAGAGAGAGTAGAGAGGAGATTTACTAGAATGTTGCCTGGGTTCCAGCAACTAAGCTACAGAGAAAGGTTCAACAAGTTAGGTCTTTATTCTTTGGAGCGCAGAAGGTTAAGGGGGGATTTGATTGAGGTCTTTAAAATGATGAAAGGGATAGACAGAGTTGACGTGGATAAGCTTTTCCCATTGAGGGTAGGGAAGATTCAAACAAGAGGGCATGACATGAGAATTAAGGGACAGACGTTTAGGGGTAACATGAGGGGGAACTTCTTTACTCAGAGTGGTGGCTGTGTGGAATGAGCTTCCAGCAGAAGTGGTGGAGGCAGGATCGATTTTAACATTTAAAAGTAAAGTGGATAGGTATATGGACGGGAAGGGAATGGAGGGGTATGGTCTGAGTGCAGGTAGATGGGACTAGGGGAAAATAAATGGTCTGCACAGACTGGGAGGGCCAAGAGGGCCTTTATAGAACAATGTAATTGTTATATGGTAATATGGTGTAAGCCAGAAAATTTAGTAAAAGCAGGTAATATTATTCCATTATTCACTGTATTGCTTTTGGATAATGTGACCTGTGCCACAAGCCTATAAATGCTGTTAAGTTGCAAATTAGTTTATATTTATAGAATCCAATCTTTACTTTAGGTTTGACAAGGGATTAAGTGCTGAGAAACCGGACCCATTTTTACCACCTTTCAATGCATAAATACCATCTATCAAGATGTTTGCACCTGAAGAAGTAGTTGTAATCTTTTTTTTCCTAAAGGGCCTGTCCCACTTGGGCGACCTAATCCACGAGTTATGGTGAGTTTGCACTCGACTCATACGAGGTTGTATGAGGTATTCGTAGCTCTCCTTCATGCTCGAGAGTGGTCTCCACGTACCCGAGTCCTCAGCTAGGTCGTGGCGTTTTTTCAATATGTTAAAAAACGGGTTGCCATGGAAAAAATCAATACCTTTTTTACTTGTAGGTTTAGTCGTAGTTGGTCGCCATGTTAGTTGTGGGTAATCGAGGGTAGTCGTCATCATTGTCGAAGGGAGATCGAAGGAGGTCGTCTTCACTCTCCACTTTTCGGTGTCCAATTTTCCCAAAGTTAGTCGTAGCTAGTTGAAGCTGGTCTTCAACATAGTCGAAGGAGGTCTTCAACACGTCATTTTTTCAAACTCTTCTAAACTCGCCATTTAGGTCGCCCAAGTGGGACAGCCCCTTAAGTCTCCACTCATCAGGAAATTGGACGGAGTACTTCTTCTGTGATGCATCAGGGTTGGGTATAATTTCTTATATTTTGATGCTGCTCTCACAGTGTGCACAAAATCCGACAGGGAAGTCAAATGCGTAAAAACAGGAATAGACTTGTTGGGTGGTGACCTGCCACTTTTGTAAATAATGCACGATAAAGTAATGGATATGTAATTATTCCAAAAATTATTTTATTATTAAATCGTTGAAAACATTAGCAACGCAGTGGTGCTGGTTTCTGACGGTGGCGGACGCACCACTCCATGCAGCGGGCAAGTTCCTCTTTTGTCTCCACACATGCGTCTTCCATCAATGTCCTCAGCACCGTCTTGATGGGCCGTCCCGGGTCATGTCTGCCATGGGTGGGTTCCCACCGCACAACCCTGTTTGCTGGCATTTCTGGGTGGCGGTGGCAGTGACCAGCGAGCCTCATCCTTCTCCACCTGATCTTCTCGGTCAAAGGTGGAATCTCCCCATAGAGCTGGGCGTTGGTGATGTGGTCCCCCCAACGACATTTTGCAAAAATAGTGAAGAATAAGTGAATTAAAATGGTCCACAGGTTTGGCATCTGCAATGAAGCTGTAACATCAAAGACTGCTTTCTGTTTCTTTTCTCTTTTTGTATTCATATGTGCTATGATTGTATTCATGTCTGGTATGATTTGCCTTGATATCGCAAAAAAAAGGTTTAATGCTTTGTCTCGATACAATAGAAGAAAGGTGCTGGGAGCCTTTTGTGAAGGTCAAGGCCTCTAATTTGCGAGGTCCATTCTGCAATAGATCACAGGTTCTTGAGGCTTCGCACATAACTCAATCAAGCCCACACCATTGTCAGGGCTTATACCAGTGCAGCCCCATGCACTATTTCCCCCTCTCATCTCAACCTCCCTCTCACTGTGTTATCTGATTTTATCTGAACCATTTTTTGCGATGACAGCACAGGTCCTTGCACCCATTTTTTCAACCCAAAATGGACAAAATTAAATATTCAGGCAAAAAATTAATTAAAACATGATTTCTATCACATTTGTATCCCCCTGCAGTATATTGTTTATACTGTTAATAATAGAAACTGAGTGGGGATGGGAGCAGTAGATTTCCAAATTCTGGTACTATAATATCATATATGGAGCCTCTCATTGGTGTGGCTGTTTCTATGGTTCATATCTGTTTCCTCTGCCCTGAATTACTATCTACTGTTCCTTGAAAAAATATAGGATAAATGTTATCATCTGCCTGGAATGTAACAACAAATGCAGCATTTCAGGAAGACCTTGGCAGTTATGCTTGAGTGGGTTCTCTGTAAAGGTTTAAATAAAATGTTTGCCACAGGTGAATGAGTCAAATGTTCTCTGACAACCTGATGATCCAAATATTGAATCATTGACAAAATGCCTCATAGGTTAGCTATTTCTTTTAAATGTCTTGTAGTTGGCTGTGATTGTGTTGTGGCAAAGTATTACAGAATATCTGGATGTTACCCGGATTCTGGAGCTATACTACTATTCCGTGAATGGCCAGCTGTAGCTAGTCTGAGCCCACGGTACCACTGTTGAATTCTTGTTATAAAATTGGGTTCCATCTTGTCTCAAGTGACTGGTTCCATATAAAATAGCGGATGATCAGCACGGAGTGAGTTAGGATATAGGCTCCTGCTGGAACTCTTGCAAATTGAAATGCTCCACTAAAAATTCTCTCTAAATCGAAAATACTGATGTGCTTATTTTTCCACCTGGACATGGTTATGCAATGTTTTCTTTGAAACTCAAAGACCAGTATGCGATGCCAGATGTTGAATAATAGAACTGTAGACTGTGTCCATACTTTAATTATATTGGCAGTTTATTGAAAGTTCTTGTGGGATATGATTTATGAAAGGTTTTAGAACATAGACAAGAGGAAATGTGCAGCAATGTTTTATGGGGATGTTGAACTAAATAAATTGTTAAAAAATTATAGATTATAAAAGTTTTAATAACATCAGTTATGTCGTAATTGCTCCAAGAGGATATGTTGCGGCACTGCCTCATTAGTCTAGAAATTAGAAAACAATTATTTTTTTTCTTTGGTGTGGCACAAACCCATCATGATCTTATGGATGATGCCCATTCTATTCCCTGCAGAACATTGTGAAATTGACCAAAAAGGTGTTTGAAACAAATTACTGCGAAGTATACTCAAACGCATGCAGTTTTTCCCTGCCCGACACGACTACATTCAATTTAATGCATCTGCTGACACTTCACCACACACAGAATCGTAGTCATACAGCGCAGAAACAGGCCCTTTGGCCCAACATGGCCATGCCGACCATGCCCCATCCACGCTAGTCTCACCTGCTCACGTTTCGCCCATATCCCTCTAAACTTTTCCTGCTCAGGTACCTGCCCAGGTAGCACCTCTGGAGAGAAGGAATTGGTGACATTTTGGGTCGATGCCCTTCTTCAGGCTCGACCCGAAACATCACCCATTCCTTCTCTCCAGAGATCCTGCTTGTCCCACAGAGCTACTCCAGCATTTTTGTGTCTATATTCGGTGTAAACCAGCATCTGCGTGTGTACCTGCCCAAGTGTCTTTTAAATGTTGTACCTGCCTCAACTACCTGCTTTGGCGTTCATTCCATATACCCACCACCACCTGTGAAAAAGTTGCCCCTCAGATTCCTCTCACCTTAAACCTATGGTCCCCTGATACTTGACCCTCCCCCCCCCCCCCCCCTATTCTGGGTAAAATACTCTGTGCATTTACCCCATCTATTCCCTTTATGATTTTGCCCAATCTCTTCCTACAGCATAGGTCCTCAACATCTTCGTAAATCTTCTCTGCACTCTTTCCAGATTAACAACATCCTTCCTATAGGAGAATGACCAAAACTGAACAAAATACTCCAAATGCAGCCTCACCAATGTCTTGTACAGCTGTAACATAATATCCCAACTAATTTACTCAGTGCAGCCTTTTTAAAATAATGCCACAACATTAGTCACCCTTCAGTCTTCTGGCTCCTCGCCCATCTCTAATACCAATTCATATATTTCAGCCAGGGAACCTGCAATTTCTTCTCTAGCTGCCCACAGTGTCCTCAGATATATTTAATGAGGCCCAGGAGATTTATCTATCTTCATACACCTTATTTCAGCACCTCAACCATAATATGAATGGCACTCAAGACATTTCCATTAACTGTCCCAAGTTCCCTAGTTATCATGTCTTTCTCCACATTAAAAATAGAGAGGTGAAATACGCATTGAGGACCTTGCCGATCCCCTGCGGTTCTGCACAAAGATGGTTTGTGAGGTGCCTTATTCTCTCTCTAGTCACCCTCTTTCCCTCACTATACTTGCAAAGTATCTTGGGATTTCCTTTAATATTATCTATCTCCTGACCCCTTTTGCTCCTGATTTCCTTTAAATGCTCCTCAAAAATCCCAGGGATACACTTAACCCCAGCTGCCTATATCTATACAATGCCTTCTGACCAGAGCCTCAATTCCTCTCATCATCCAGGCTTCCTTACTCCCAACTTTTTTGTCCTTCAATCTAACAGGAACATGCAAACCCTGAACTCTTGTCATCACACTTTTGAAAGCATCCCACTTTCCGGATATTACTTTGCCAGCAAGCAACCTACCACTAGCAAGTTCCTGTCTTTTACTAGGAAAGTTGGCCTTGTCCTAATACAGAATTTTAACTTGTGGGCCCACCCTGTCGTTATGCATATTCAAGCTAATAGAACAGTAGTCACTGGTCCTAAAAGGACCGCCCACAGACACTTCAGCCGTTGCACCTTCCAATTTCTTGCCCTCAATTTTTGCCCTCTCCCAAGTAAGACCGTCGACATGTTACCCGAAGAAACTTTCCTGAACATATTGACAATTCCCACTCCATTTAAACCCTTGGCAGTGTGCCGGTCCCTGTCTGTGTTGGGAAAGTTAAAATCCCCTCGTATGACAACCTGTTATCCACTGGCATATTGCTCTTTTAATTACCATTGCCTATAGCACACTCGCAACAGAGTTATCCCTTTTTATTTCTCAGCTCCACCTACGTAGTTTTCACTGGACGGACCATTAGTAGGTCATCTTGCAGTAGTGCCGTGATATTCTCCGTAATCAATAAACCAACACTTTTACTCCCACCTCTATCTCTCCTGTAGCACCTGTACCCCTTTACATTAAGCTGCCTCTCAGTCAGGATTCCGTAACACCTACAACATCCCGGTCACATGCCCCAAGTTCATCTACCTTACCCGTCAGGCCTCTTGCATTGAAATAAATGCAAAAAAATCCAACAGTCCTTCTTCAGTCTGAAGAAGGTTTTCGACCCGAAATGTCACCCTTTCCATCTATCCAGAGTTACACTTTCCTGCCATGTTACTCCAGCATTGTGTGTCTATCTTCAGTCCCATCTCACTGTCTGCTTTGCTCCTGTCAATTCTATCGACTAAACTTTCTTCCATCACCTTCCATACCAAGGTCTAGCCTCTCCTGTGCCTCATTCCCTCATTTGATCCAGACCCCTGCCAATCCAGTTTAAACCTACCCATGTAGCTCTAGCAAACCTGCTTGCCAGAATATTGGTTCCCCTCCAGTTCAGATGCAACCCATCCCTCTTGTACAGGTCACCTCCACCCCAGCAGAGATCCCAATGCTCAAAACTCTATATCCTCGCCCCCAGCACCAGATCCTTAGCTAAGCATTCATCTGTCCTATCTTCCTGTTCCTACCCTCACGAGCACAAAATACCAGGAGTAATCCAGAGATAGCTACCCTGCAGGTCCTGCTTTTTACCTTTTTGCCAAAATCCCTATAATGATTTTGCAGGACTTTATTCCTTTTCCTATCCATGTCATTTGTTTCAACATGAACAACAGACTTCTGGTTGTTCACCTTCCCCCTTAAGAATGTCATGCAGCAGCTCTGAGACATCCTGGACCCTGGCACCAGGGAGGCAACACACCACCCTGATGCCTCAATGCCTGCCACAGAATCTCTTGTCTGCCCCTCCAGCTATCAAGTCTCTTACCACTATGGCTCTGCCATGACAATACCCTTCCCCGCTGTGTCTCAGAGCTCGGTTTGGTGCTCCCCTTGACAGGTCATCTACTCTCCCCTGACAGGTCATCTACCCTGATAGTATCCAAATGGGTATGCTTGTTTCAAAAAACAGTTATAACTGGTATTGAAAAAAAAGGTCATATGTTAAAAGAATGGAGCGGATGGGCTTGTATACACTGGAATTTGGAAGGATGAGGGGGATCTTATTGAAACATATAAGATTATTAAGGGATTGGACATGCTAGAGGCAGGAAACATGTTCCCGATGTTGGGGGAGTCCAGAAACAGGGGCCACAGTTTAAGAATAAGGGGTAGGCCATTTAGAACGGAAATGAGGAAAAACCTTTTCACCCAGAGAGTTGTGAGTCGGTGGATTTCTCTGCCTCAAAAGGTAGTGGAGGCCAATTCTCTCAATACTTTCAAGAGAGTTAGATAGAGCTCTTAAAGATAGCAGAGTCAAGGGATATTGGGAGAAGGCAGGAACTGGGTACTGATTATGGATAATCAGGCATGATCACATGGTCTACTCCTGCATCTATCGCCAATTGTCGAAAAAAAGGATTGGCCACAGGTGTGACCGGCTCTCTCTGTCGACTCGCTTCCCTCAAGGTCACCCACCTACTCTCTTCCTTAGGCATGAGCACTGCATGATAAACGGCGATCTACGGAGCTCTCATTTTCCTGGATGAGTCCGTGGCCATCCAGCTGCAGCTCCGGTTCCCTAATGCAGCCTGTAAGGTGCAGCACCTGGATACAATTCCCACAAGTATCATCGTCAAGGACACCAGGAGTTTCCCTGCTTTCTCAAATGTGCAGGAGGGGACATTGCACCATTCCACCTGCCATCAATACTGCCCCAACAATGGAAAAAAAAAGACATCACCGAATCCTCTTGGCCTAAAGCCCCACATTTACCTTCCACACAGCATTTGAACCCATGACTTACCCACCACACAGCATTTCACCACTACACAATCTCCCTTCCCCCCCCTCCTCCCCTCCATCTTGTTCCCTATTCCCCCCACCTGCCCCCCACCTCCACTCCTTTCCCCTCCTCCCCTCCCCCCCCCCCCCCCCCCCCCCCCATACATTAACACTATCGTACTAACGTGGGACAATTTACAATTTTTACCTAAGCCAATTAACTTACGAACCTGTATATCTTCGGAGTGTGGGAGGAAACTGGAGAACCTGGATAAAACCCAGGCAGTCATGGGGAGAACGTATAAACTTCGTACAAACAGCACCCGTAGTCAGGATTAAAATTGGAGCTCATTGGCGTCAAGCGCACTGTCGCCAACATTTTTTGAACATGTTGAAAATCCAGCAATGACCAGAAAGATGCTACAACTCTTTGGTCGACTGAGGAGACTACTGACGACTATACAGGCGACACCCCAGCGACCATGTGGCGACAGCATAGTCGCTTGTAATCGCCTAAGAATAAGCCTCAGTGAGACAGGCCCTTCAGGCTTTATCTGCATGGCGTGCTGATTTAATATTGGCAGCTCTTCCTATTTCCCTGTCAGGATGTGTTTACTGGCTTTTCCCACTGGTCACTGGTCAGCAAAGAGCATTGTAAACTCAACACAAAGTAATTTGTTGGGCCAATTTGCCAAGTGCAACAGATGATTTGAAATGCCATGGCCAATTTGCAATTGTGACACCCTGGAGTACAGTATATTGATTCCATTCTATTATGAACCAAAGTTGGATCCAGAAACTCTGATCACAAGGATTGGTTGAATTACTCACTGTGCAGGAAAGAACTGCAGATGCTGGTTTAAACCGATGATAGACACAAAATGATGGAGTAACTCAGCGGGACAGGCAGCATCTCTGGAGAGAAGTAATGTGCAGGTTTAATTTGCGAGGAGGCATTTTTGCAACAGGATTCATAATACAGTGTTTGTTTAATCTACATATGGCTGAACTCTGTGCATAATAATTGTAAGGGCCTACTTGCATACCGGCTGTTAAATATGGTACAGACACGACTTTATTCATGGCTTGAGGATAAATATTTACCAGAAAGATTGAGATCTGCATTTATATGGTGCCTTGTAAGAGAAACTTGGATGTCTTTTTACCCGAGTTCCTTGGGTCCAAGTCTAACTTGGCGCTTGAAGAAGGGTGTCGACCCGAAACGTCACCCATTCCTTTTCTCAGAGATGCTACCTGTCCAGCATTTTGTGTCTAGCTTCAAAGAGATATGTCTCAAATGATCAAAACCAGAGTGCCCACCCCCAAAACTCTCATAATTCAGTGCAATATTGTCAATTTCATGAAGAGATGGAAAGGTATGGGAAATAGAAGATTTTCAGTGTTGCAGTTTATAGTGTTCCTTTCTTGAGTTTACTACTTCGGGGCACTGTAAGTCCAGAATGAAAGGGCCTTTTCAGCCCTGTGTGGTGCATGCAGTCCCGTGGCCGTGAATGCTTGCTTGTACCGGTTGGTGGTGAAATGTACTTCATTCTTCGCAGCTTGAGCACTGTAAGTTAATGAAATAAAATGTATGTTCCCTGCGGTCATTGAATGAGGTGGCAGGCAAAAAGTATGAGTGGCTAATAATAATTAACATACAGGGTTCCTTATTTCATGGAGAGACCACTGTGTTATAGAGTTTATTTCAGTCTGTCTAAAATCTCAACGTTTGTCTATTCTCTCACTTCGCAACTGTTGCCAAAGGTGCATGTACAACTCCCACTGTAGTCACAAATCATTTTCTATTTCTCTATTCTTCCCATAAAATCTTCACTGCAGCCTAGCTCCTTTTATGTCCTTTTCAATTATTAAAGCGGATTTAACCTAAATCACTAAGGCTCCTTCTTCAACGCTTTTCCCTATCTTTCCTGGGGATCTAGTGGCTCCCGGTTAAGTGCCTGTCCCACTGCGCTGACCTAATCCGTGAGTTCTGGCGAGTTTGCCCTCGACTCATACTCGCAGCATGGTCGACACGAGGTCGTAGGAGGTCTTCGTAACTCGCCTTCATGCTCGAGAGTAGTCTCCGTGTACTCGAGCATGAAGAAGAGTCCCGAGGCCTCAGCTAGGTTGCGGCGTTTTTTTTCAATATGTTAAAAAATGCCCACAAGTAAAAAAAGGTCGCCATGGAAAAAATCGTTACGTTTTTACTCGTAAGTTTACTCGAGGTAGGTCATAGATAGTCTTCATCATAGTCGAAGGGAGGTGGAAGGAAATCGAAGGAGATCGTCTTCACTCTCCACTATTCGGTGTCCAATTTTCCCGAAGTTAGTCGTAGCTCAACGAAGCTGATCTTCTACATAGTCGAAGGAGGTCTTCAACATGTCATTTTTTTAAACTCTTCTGAACTCGCCAATTATGTCGCCCAAGTGGGACAACCCCTTAAGGAACAGCTTTTCAAGCAGGATTGAATCATGACTGCCATGTCACGCGCTCCAAGTTGAATTTACACCTGTGGTCAAATCATTTGATTCCATATATTTTCTGTACTTGTTGAACCACTCGCCCTCATCCCTACTTCTCCAGCATTTATCGACCACTCTTTTACTCAGAATGTACTTATTTATTTCTCTTCATTTGCATTCGTAATGCAAATTTTACAACATTGCAATAAAACACAATTTCAAACTGCTTTTACAATTTTATTAAACAACTCTTCCCCTGTTGCCTCCCCGTCTTCTACTCCCATGTCTGCCTTTGTGGATATCAAAAATTGCTATTTCACCCTGTTATAATTCCTGTGTTGAATCCAGAGCATTTAATTGAAATGAACAAGTTCTCCTATATGTGGCTGTCTTAAGCTTTGAACAAAACCAAAAGTTCAAATTCACTTTCAACCTGTTATTTTGCCATAGAAATCCAGAAAAAAATAATTTAAATCATTAAATGCCATTAAGAAACAATTTCAGCATGTAGTTAGTTGGTTTTGCAAGATGAAAATTAAGTCTGAGATCCCTTACTGATAATGACCTTGGATTTTCTTACGTTCTGAGGTCACTGAGGTTTCATCTTGAGATGCAATTGGGGTTGCTATTTTCTTTTAAAATAGCAACCCCAATTGCCCCTTTCTTTTAGATCAATGTGAAATTCTTATTCAAATCATCAGAATGAAGGCAAAAATAGCTTGTTGTAAGGTCCTTTCCTTTCAATCCAGAGTTCCCCACAAATAGTCAAGCTATTCTGCAAAACACATTCATCTTTTTCAACATTCTTGCCCAGTGGCCTCTGCAATAAGCCAGTGAACATGGCAATAATCTCATGGTCTTGGCCTTGAAAGTCTACAAACAACAGTGAATTGTTCTGCAAATTGCTAGTAGATTATGCTTGAAGCAACGAACGGTGCATAGAGCGGTATAATTGTAAACAATAGAAACCGACGATTCAGCCCAACTTGTCCATGCTAACCGATGAGCACCCATCCATATTAGTCCCATCACTCGGCACTTAGTCCATGCTAAGGCGATTCAAGTTCTCATCTGAACACTTACATGTGTCTCTGGTCTATCTTCAACAACTCTCAGGCAGTGCACTCTGGGGCACTTATCACTCTGTACACGAAGAAGGCTCCCCTCATATCCCCACCAAATCTCTTCCCCTTTACCATGAATCTATGTCCTCTGGTACCAGCACAAATAAAGCAGAGAACTGTGTATCTCCTTCAATCTGATTTGTAAGGGGGCAAAGTTGGACATTTGGAGCTCATCTGGTTAATATCAACCACAAATGAGTTACCATGAAAGGAAGATTGGATTAAAAGAAGAGAAAAACAACTAAGCAGATGAGACTATCGTCAGTTTTATTTTCAAATCAGTCTGCCGCAAGGGCCAGGCTTGAATTCCAAAGTGGCCAGTAACATTCATGCCACATTTGCCAGACCACACGAGTCATCAACAAGAAAGTGTTTAACAACCAATCATGTTAATCAGTGCTCTTAACCCCTCTGCTCCAAGATAAAATGTGATGTTGCCTGCTTGCTCTGGCACAATAGTGGAGGCACTGGTGCAGTTTAGCAAGTAAGTAAATTTTATTTATGTAGCACGTTTAAATCAACTTGCGTTGAAACCAAAGTGCTTTACGTAAACTAAATAATAAAGTTTCCGTACATCCATAGAAAAATTAAAAATATGAAAATTGACATAACATGTTATAGAATTCAACATGAACATCCCCCCACAACAGAATCAAAATTTTCCAATGTGGGATTTTAGTTCAGGGATGGGGGGACAAATCTTGTCTTCCTCGGACACAATAGAAGGACTTACTTACTTACTGCCTATTATGCCTCCTGGCATGTAGGGCAGCAACGTAGGTCCTCCACTCAGTAGTGTTGATTCCTTCAGTTACTGTTTCCGTAACATATGTGTTTTACGAGACAGGGTTGCTAGCCCTGTGCTCAACCTCCAACCTGGAGGACCAGTGGATCGCTCTTCGTCTCGCCTCTACCCTTCGACCTGATCAGCATGAGAGACCCTAACAGGAGACGACCCTCCCGCTGGCAGAGCTCTAGGGTGTCACAGAGACACACAAGCTCCCCGACCACGACAAGATTGCAAGGGGAGAATAGAAGGACATAGAATGATCCCTAAACCATTGCCCTCCTCAGAATCACAAATAAGTACCGACCATGTTGAAGATAAATTGTTGGATTTCTGTGGTAGTACTGGAAATTCATGTTGATTGCAATTTGATCTTGCACCGTGGCACTCTGATGTTGTATGGTTTCTGCTTGGATGCTGACATTTTGTGTGATGGCTGGCACCGTCATTGTTGAAATGATCACCACATCCATACTGCACCTGGCTTTGAGGAATGCCCTGTCCAAGGTTGGAGCTCGACTCTCCCATGTTCCTTGATGTTGAGCTTGATCTTTCTGGTAGGCCATCCAATGGTCCAACATTTCATAGCACCCCCTTCCAAATACAGTTGTGTTATTATTTGAATCTGAGTCTTCGGGGCAGAACATATGTGTGATCATGAACACTGGGCAACTGGCATGTGGGCTACCCTTTCCTTTACCTGTGTGAGATATGCGATGTGCTCACAATCACATTTTGATCACAATAGTGCACAATCTGTAGGTACGTCCCCCCAGTACCTCCCACATCATACATCGCATGTCCAGACATGTGCATGGTAATGAGCAGTTTCTTGACCAGGGGTGTGTTGTAATATTAATTTATTTTATTAAGCATGCTCAGTTGTTCATGACCGACCCTAGTTTTACTCACCTCCAAGTGAACTCTCTCAGTTCTCCTATATCAGCACTAAAGCTAAGCTAGAGTGACAAGGGTCCCATCTATCACTCCATTCTACTGATAGGGATCTATCTACATCACTCCCTTCTACCGCTATACAATGCTATTACTTCTTACTCAAGGATGGGTCTGGTAACTTTTATACACAGCTGTGTCAGAACACTCTCGCTGGCCCCTATCGGTTTGAATCCTCTTTAAAGCCCCTTACAATAGTGGGGTTTAATCACTTTATCCATCACACCTGGCTGCTCTTGTCCGTCTCGTCAGTGGATAGGGCTGGTTTGGGAGGTGCTGTTGAAGAAGTGTCGACCGGTTGCCACAATGCACAATACACAGGCAGTAGAGAGAGGGAATGTTCAAAGTTGTTGAGGGGCCGTTTTAATTTGATTGGTATTGAACTTCATAAATGGGGCTCGAATTGTATTCAATCAAGCAAGCAGAGAGCGTCATGCACCTGACTTATGCTTTTAAGATGTGGAGAGGCCTTAGAAAGTCGGGCGTTAAGTGACTCACGCCCAGTAGACGCAGCCCTGACCACCTCATTGTATGAAAGCCCTGACCCACTGTACGAGTTCATTCAGGAGCTCTCCCGAGTTAAAAAAAAATCAAACTCGTGGTAGCGGGTACGTCGGAGCTCGGGGACGTCTCTTAGCGGCTCGTTGTTGCAAAATGTCCACGAGAGCTCCGAGTACGGACGAGCGGCCATTACCGTAAATCTCCGAGTTCGAATCAGGGCAAACTCGGGAGAACTCTTGAATGAACTCGTACAGTGGGACAGGGCTTTAACTGATCCAGTCGAGTTGCCAACCATTGGTGACTTTCAGAATGTGAATGGTAGGGGATTTAGCAATCATAATGATTTGAATGTCAAGGGGAAGTCATGAGGCTCTTGTTGAAGATAATCACTGCTTGGCACATATGTGATGTGGACTTTATTTACCAGTTATCACCAATTATCAGCCCAGGTCTTGTTGCATGCGCACACAAATTAATTCATTGTATGTGGATTGTGAATGGAATTGAAAAAAATGCTTTATCAGTAGACATTCCCAATTCAGGCCATATGATAGGATGAAGACCTTATGGTTGGGTATAATTCCAATGAAGATGGTTGTGATAATTGCTCATTTCCGAGCTTCTCCTAGTCTAGTTTCAGTAAAAACACTGAATTAAGCACTTGAATTAACTAAATCTTATTTGACCAAAAGTGCGTCACAGATCACACACTGTACCTATCCCCCACCATGGGTTCGATCCCTGTGTCTATCTGTTCAAGCCCTTTAGGCCTCACGCAGACAGAAACACTCCAGAAGTTCCTCCAGAAGATCGACTTTGAGCATCGCGATCATGGCGTTTTATATGCCCCGCGAACCTGAGGGCCGAACCACACGGGGGTTGTCTTCCAATTACCCAATTACAGATATCGATTAACCCCATACATAACAGACATTTCCCTAACCCAATGATACAGCAGTTCAATACATTGTATTCACAACGGACTTCAAGATGAAGTCAACTTTTGAAACATTTACCCTGATTAACAGAACTCTCAGACAAGGCTTAATACCCCATCCAATAAACATCCAGTAGTCAGAATCTGCAACATTATTTATGAGCTATTTACAAAACGTATATCTAGTTTGCAACCACCATTCTATACATTTGATATCAGATTGACAAGACTTGCAGGGCTTCCTATTCTTTGCATATGAAATGTGTCTAAGTTCCAGACTCTCTGGCACCTCTCGCAGCCTGTTCCAGCTCTGCAGCGAGCAATCCCAATTTGACCAAATCACCCAGCAAGCCATGACACGTAACCCCATTTTGAAGTCCTGACTGGTACAATGTAGCCAGGATCAACAGTTGGGTATAGTTCCACGTCCTGCCGAATTATCATAACTAGGGTGTGTGATTTCCTGCCCCCAATGTATTGGAGAGGATGCCGGGCCATCTCTCTCCAGTTGCCTTCACCTGAGTAGCATTTGTTGGGAGAAGTGATTGTTGCTCCCTCTGGTGGTCAGCCATCACTTAACAAATGCCTTGCCATCCATGGAATGATTTGTAACACCATTTACGGCAAACATGCATTAGGAATAGAAGCAGGAGAAGGCCATCTGTCCCCATATGTCTGTAAGATTAATTATTTATCTCAGGCCCTTTCCTACACCATCCCTATAACCCTTGTTTTCCTCCTTCTTATGAGGTGCAGACTTGGATTTCATTAACACTGGCCTATTCCAACTGACACATGCCACCCAGAGGTTGTGGAGCCTGTGGCAAAAGCTAAGACCACTGTTGTTTGCTAAACACTTTAACTCCCCCTCCAATTCCACACTGACCTTTCTGTTCTGGGCCTCCTCCACTGTCAGAGTAAGGCCCAGTGCAAATTAGAGGAACAATATCTCATATTTTGCTTGGGTAGCTTACAACCCAGCAGTATGAATATTTACTTCTCTACCTTCAAGTAACCCTTGCTTTCCCTCTCTCTCCATCCCTCCCCATCTTAGTTCTCCAACCAGTCTGACATACAAATTTTATCTTTGTATGCCTCGTTGCCACCTTCCACTAGCTAACAAGATCTATTTTACATTTTCCTTGCACTTCGTCTCGATATCTCTCGCTTTCACACCTATGTCTCCCTCTACCCTGATTCTTAATCTGAGGAAGGGTCTCCACCCAAAACGTCACCCATTCCTTCTATCCAGAGATGCTACCTGTCTCGCTGAGTTACTACAGCAGTTTGTGTCTATCTTCGATGTAAACCAGCATCTGCAGTTCCCTCCTGTACCAACTATACAGCTATTAGCTGTGGCTAGTCACAACAAATATAGTATTCAAATCTGAACTGAAATCATAAAGTTCCAAAGGCACGAGCACTTGAAGTTTCCACATTGTGACGCCCTGTCCATTTTCAAATGTGATCTAATTTCTCTCCTGTGTGTTCTAATTAAATGTGTGACTATGACTTCATGATCATTATGAAAGTCATCTATTATTGCCACTTTCTGTCAGAATGATATCAGTTGCAGTTGATTTCCTAACAGATTGCTGTTAGATTTTATTCCTGCTTTAATGGGAATGCATGGACAGATATTGTCTACAAGTCTAGATCTCTCTGGGCTTTTCTTGCATGCATCTGAGCAACTTGGTTCTGAGGTTGAGGAGATGGCAATTTTGATCATAAGCTTTTCACTGCATCTTAATACACATGACAAGAATACTAAACCAATAGCAATAGATGTATTATAATGCATTCTATGTATGTAAGTGGTTGCTTTCTGCAAATAACAAGAATACATGTTGGATTATACAGTATTTTTCTTACACGTACTGTAGGATTGAAAACAATGAAAAAAGCTTGAAAACGTCACCTCTTTTTCTCTGACTAATCTGCTATTAATCTTAGATAGACATAAAATGCTGGAGTATTTTGTGTCTATCTTCGATTTAAACCAACATCTACAGTTCTTTCCTACACTGCTATTAATCTTGTTTTGTTTATCCACTGGATGTCCATGTCTTTCTCAGTTAAATAATCTCCTGTTGTCATCTGTCTGATTGATAGTGCATTATCGACAGCGATGCTTCACGACTTCACCGATTCACATTTACGCATTTTTTCTATGTTGCTTTTTATGTTTTGCTAATAGCATTCTTCCTAGGACTACACCCTTTCTCCTTCTGAAATCTGAACGTTGAGCTATTCTGCTTTGATTTGATTTGAGGAATTCCATTTAAATCCTCTTGTTTAGCAACAGTATTTCTTCAGCCATTTAAATTGCATTTACCCACACAGCTGTATCCTTCCCCTTCTTGCAGGGATAGTGAATTAACAAGCACAGCCGTGTTGTGCTTACTTTAAAAAAAACTGTTTTTGCGATAAACAGCTTGTTTGTTCGCTCTGTAGATTATTGGTAACATGTATGTTAACTGTCAAAATGAATTACCCTGACACTGAGCTGCTTCCTGGAACTTTGCCTCACAACTGTGCAGGAAGGAACTGGGTTACATCGAGGATAGACATAAAATGCTGGAGTAGCTCAGCGGGACAGGCAGCATCGGTGGAGGGAAGGAATGGGTAACATTTTGGTTCGAGACTGAAGAAGGGAGTCAACCCGAAACGTCGCCAATCCCTTCTCTCCAGAGATGCTGCCTGAGTTACTCCAGCATTTTGTGTCTATCTTTGCCTCACAACTGATGTACCTGCAAACAATGCCCAGCAAACTAAATCAAGAAAACAATATTGTCTGATGAGCCGAAGATAGACACAAAATGCTGGAGTAACTTAGCTGGTCAGGCAGCATCTCTGGAGAAAATTGCTAGGTGATGTTTTGGGTTGGGTCCCTTCTTCAGACTCATTTGTCCTGTGAGCTGGTGGTTTGTGGAAATGCTTTGAATTGGTTTGCTACGATTGGTTCCAAGAAGAACCAGAGGAATAATTTACATTTGCTGATTTAATTGAATATTTCACGGTGTGGAATTCTGACATGAGAAAGCAATAAATAAACAACACTATCTAATTATTTAATCATGGAATTAATTTGAGCGGCCAAGGCAGATTAATCCATTTAGCAAGCTTAAACTGACCGGGAAACACAACATTGCAATAATTATAGAATTACATTGAGAAGAGCAATGGCAAACATAACACTTGTGCGTGGCAGAAGTGCACAGCATAGAGAGTTAGTGACCTCTGAAGAAGGGTTTTGACCCGAATCTTCACCTATTCCTTTTCTCCAGAGATGCTGCATGACCTGCTGAGTTACTCCAGCATTTTATGTCCATGTTTAGTTAATGACATCATTCAGTGTGGAGTGCTGGTTTCTCATCTGCAGGAACAAAACTGTTCAATGATAGTGGGGACTTTAGCATTTTGTGGAAGAACATCACCCATCTTCACCGTCACCACCATCAGATCTCTTAAAAGCGATGATCATTGCGTGCCGATCTGTTGATAATTAATGTAGGGTTCATTGATTGAAATAAATTGCTTACTGAACCTTGTGGCATCAATGATTGTCTAACATCAGTCCAGGCCTACTATCTAAGGCGAAACAGACTCAAGACATTATGAATCCAACTCCTATTTATAATAGTCCAATCTGACAATCACACAGGACAATAACGATGGGGGCAGAAGTGGAACAAAAGAAGAGGCAATATCAGGAGCTCCTTTCAAGATGGACTATCTGTGATGAGTTGTGTGGCAAAGAACTGCAGATGCTGGTTTAAACCAAAGATAGACACAAAAAGCTGGAGTAACTCAGCGGGACAGGCAGCATCTCTGGAGAGAAGGAGTGGGTAACGTTTTGGGTCGAGACCCTTCTTCAGAGTTGTTTGGATTAAGATTTGAGAGACAACTTACCCAATTACATTGAATGCTTTGGATGTACAGGAACTGATGCTTATCATTTCCAGTCTCAAAACAAACAAAATGTTCACAAAAGTTAACACAACAGATTGAAAGTGAGGCTTCAAAGCACTACTTCCTTTTGTGTGTCATTGCTCCTTCTCTGCTTCAGATTACATTTAAAAATACAGATGTCCTTGAAGGAAAGGGATGGTAATACAACATGTAAGCATCCCATAATCACTATTTTGACATAAGATTGAACTGAATTACTTTTGTAATTTGAAACATTCACTGAGATTGCAATGGATGGATTTATCACAGGAGGGGAATCGGGAGAAACAGGGCAGGCAGGAAAGCAGAGAAGATTCAGGATTGACTATTTAGTTTAATTTTGTTTAGTTTAGAGATACAGCATGGAAACTGGCCCTTCAGCACACCTAGTCTACACCGACCAGCGATCCCCACACACTAGTTCTATCCTACATACTAGGTACAATTTACAGAAGCCAATTAACCAACAAACTCGCATGTCTTTGGGATGTGGGAGGAAACCGAAGCACCCGGAGGAAACCGACACGGGCGCAGGGAGAACGTGCAAACTCCCCACAGTCAGCGCCCGAGGTCAGGATCGAACCGGTGGTCTGTGAGGCAGCAGCTCTATCGCTACGCCTCTGTGTCACCCTGTAAGACTGTGTTCTTATTGAATTGTAAAACCAGTTCAAGTGCGCATTTGGCTTAGTCTGGTTTCAATTTCTGATATATTTGTAGTGTTCACACTTCATCAAAACATTTTTGTTTCAAATGTTTTCTCGAAGGAATGATATATCGAAATGATAGTTTTATAATGAAACGGATGAGCCCCTTAGACCTTTACAATCTTTTTCTATCGTAAACCAAGAATGCAGACATTAAGCAATGGCTCCATATCTGAACCTGGACATCTATTATAGATTCATTGAGTTCTACAGCATGGAAACAGTCACTTAAATCCAATTTCTGACCAAGATGTCAAATAATTAACCGTGCCTCTAAACTTACCCCTGCCTACCTGTTTCTACATATATATTTTTAAATTTTTATCCTTTAAGACAGATTATGGGCAAATATTTTCTGCAGATGCTAATCTTTGATTTAATATGTACTTTACAATGTAGATTAGTTTAGTTTATTAATTTAGAGATACAGCGCGGGGAAACAGGCCCTTTGCAGTCACGGGGAGAATGTACAAACTCCATACAGACAGCGCCCGTAGTCGGGATCGAACCCGGGTCTCCCAAGCACTCTCAGGCAGCAACTCTACCACTGCGCCACCATGCCGCCCCTTGTATTAGATTCTATTAGTTTTATTAGAGTAGCTTAATATACATTTGATTCAAACAGGGCTGCACATTGCCACTGAAACCTGCTTCAACTGGCTCTGTTTGGGAAGGGAGAACTCCTGGATCTAGATCTCGAGTGCCGCAGAACAACCTAGCCTTGAGCTTCCGGAGGGAGACAAAAATGCTGGAGAAACTCAGCGGGTGAGGCAGCATCTATGGAGCGAAGGAAATAGGCAACATTTTGGGTCGAAACCCTTCTTCAGACCCTTCTTGAGCTTCTGGGTTGATTTCCCCTTTTTTTTTTTTAAATTTTTTTATTATAGAAACAAAATAACATATTACATTTCTACAGTAGTAGTACATAGTCTTAATAATTAATTCATACTATTAATATATTAATAATAATATCAATATTATTTATGCTGTATTATCCTTAATTATAACTTCCAAAGTTATATATTTTATATGATTAAAAGTACATAATACTAATAATACATTTATAATATAGCATTATACTATTAGTAAGTTTTTCATTTTATCTCTAATTTTTTAGGTATAAGGCCAAATTTAGTAATAATATTGATACAAAAAGTTAATAAAACTTATAAAATTTCCTTTTTTTTTTCCTTCCTAATATTAAGGATAATTATACGTAATAAAGAATACGTAATTTTATATAATTAAAGGTATATAAAACTAAAAAGTACTAATAATATTAATAATATTCTCATAAATCTAATAATATTTATATTTGTACTAATATCAAAAAATTAAAGTAATGTGTTTCTACATTTTTTTTTTTTATATAGATATAGGAAAATAGAAAGATTTAAAGAAAAAAGAAAGGTAGTAAAGAATAAAAATAAAAGGTTTGATGGAGAATAAAGTATTCGTCAATAATCCGTGTTTATAGATATATTCATGAATTAATATATGTTTCTTCATCCAATCGGGTATCCAGGTTTCAGTCAGGTCCCCGCGCCGAACTATTATGACCCTGTAAATATTCAATATATGGAGACCAAATCCGTCTGAAGAGATCTAGCCTATCCATAAGGACAAACCTCAATCTCTCCAAATGGAGTGTCTCCGACATTTCTATATTCCACATTTTAATTGTTGGGGATGTAAGGCCTTTCCAAAATTTTAATATTAATTTCTTCCCAATTACTAAACCATAGTCAATAAAAGTTCTATGACTCATTGTTATTGATAAATCGGTTTCAATAATTCCAAGTATAATTAACTTTGGGTCAGGAGTTATATTTTTATTAATAACGGCTGATATTTATTTTAAATATTTCCTTCCAATATTCTACAATTTTTTATACAGTTGGTAAATGAGTGTGTCAAATTTGCTTCTGAAATTTGACATTTATCACATATAGGAGATATCTTTGAGAAAATATTATGTAATTTATATTTAGAATAATGTAATCTATGTAATATTTTAAACTGTATGAGAGAATGTTTAGCGTTTAATGAACAATAATGTATATGTTGTAAACTTTCTTCCCATATTTCTGGTCTTATTATTTGACCCAATTCCTTTTCCCAAGACTCTCTGTATGTTTCTGTTGATGGGGTATCGTTTTCCAGTAAAATATTATATATATATGATATCATTTTTTTCCATATTTGAGTTTCTGGGTTGATTTCCCCTTCTGATTTGATCTTGTTTTCCCTGGAGTAAAGGAGGCTGAGGGGGTGACTTGAAAGAAGTATATAAAATTATGAGTGGCATGGAGAGGGTAGATAGTCAAAATCTGTTTCCACATGTAGCAGCATTAAAAATGAGTGGTTCCTCAAAAACAAGAGGAGGAAGTTTTAAAGGGGATCTGAGAAATAGGTTTTTACAGAGAGGGTTTAGTTTAGTTAAGAAATACAGAATGGAAGCAGGGCCTTTGGCCCACCAAATCCATGCTGACCATCAGTCACCCGTGCACAGTTGTTCTATGTGCCCACCTTGTCATCCACTCCCTACACATAATGGGGAATTTTATAGAGGCCAATTATGGGCCTGTCCCACTTGGGCGACCTAATCCGCAAGTTCTGGCGAGTTTGCCCTCGACTCATACTCGCAGCATGGTTGACACAAGGTCGTAGGAGGTCTTCGTATCTCTCCTTCATGCAGAGTATCTGGTCACATACAATCACAGGGAAAATGTCCAAACTCCACAAAGACAACACCCGACATCAGGATTGAACCCGGTTCTCAGGCGCGATGAGGAAACAGCTTTTTGGCTGAACCACTGTGCCAACATGCTACCAGAGGAGGTGGTGGAATCTGAAACAATTATTCCTTTTAAGAAATATTAGACAGTAAATTAGGCAAAGCATTAAATGGTATCTTCTGAATTCAGGCAAATAGGACTAATGTTGAGCCACATGTGACATTCCAGAATACTGTAAGATGCCAATAGACAATAGGTGCAGGAGTAGGTCATTCGGCCCTTCGAGCCATTCAATGTGATCATGGCTGATCATCCCAATCAGTACCCCGTTCCTGCCGTCTCTCCATATCCCTTAACTTAGCTATCCCTTAGACCCCTATCTAACACACTCTTGAAAGCATCCAGAGAACCAGCCTCCATCGCCCTCAGAGGCAGAGAATTCCACACACTCACAACCAGCCGGAAATTAACCTTGTGTACCTACGTTGCCCTCCCTCAATAGCAAGAAAGTCCTTCCTCAAGTTTGGAGACCAAAACTGCACACAACACTCCAGGTGTGGTCTCACTATGGTCCTGTACAACTGCAGGAGGACCTCTTTGCTCCTATACTCCTCTAGTTATGAAGGCCAACATGCCATTCGCTTTCTTCACTGCCTGCTGTACCTGCATGCTTACTTTCAGTGACTGATGAACAAGGACCCCCAGATCCCGTTGTACTTCCCCTTTTCCCAACTTGACACCATTTAGATAATAATCTGCGTTCCTGTTTTTGCCACCAAAGTGGATAACCTAACATTTATCAACATTAAGCTGCATCTGCCCACTCACCCGACCTGTCCAAGTCACCCTGCATCCTCATAGCATCCTCCTCACAGTTCACACTGCCACCCAGCTTTGTTTGTTACTAATGTTACTTTTAATCCTTTCATCCAAATCATTAATGTATATTGTAAATAGCTGCAGTCCCAGCACCGAGCAATGCAGTACCAACTAGTCACTGCCTGCTATTCTGAAAGGGACCAGTTAATTCCTACCCTTTGTTTCCTGTCTGCCAATCAATTTTCTATCCATGTCAGCACTCTACGCCCAATATCATGTGCTCTAAGTTTGCCCGCTAATCTCCTATGTGGGACCTTATCAAATGCTAAATAATGCCTAATGGTGTGGCATTATTTAAAAGGGGCAGCAAGGACTAATCAGAGAACTACAGGCTGTTGATGGCAGTGGTGGGGAAAGTTGTTGGTGGGGATTCTTAGGGATAGGTTCTATCAGCATTTGGATAGCCACAAACTGATTTGGGATAGTCAGCATAATTTTATGGATGGAAATCCTGTCTCACAAATTTATTAGAGTTTTTTTTAAGTGGAATAATTAGAGCGGGACACTAGACATTGTCCCTTTGGAATTTACTAAGTAAGGCCTTTGACAAGTAGTCCTGCATGGTTAGCTAGTCTGGATGGGCAGATTAAATGGAATCCAAGGAGTGTGGCCAGTCGGTTTGAAGGAAGGAGTCAAAGGCTAGTTGTGGAGGCTTGTTTTTCCAATTGAAGGCCACTGGCCGGTGAAGTGCCGCAGGATTTGGTGCTGGGTCCACAGCTGTTTGTTATCTACATTATCGATGGGCGACAATGTAATTAACATTTGTAAATGTTATTTACATAGTTCATTTGCAGATGACACCAAAATTAATGGTGCAGTGGACAGTGAGGAAGGATATCCAAATTTACAACAGGATTTAGGTCGATTGGGAAGGTAGGCTGAAGAATGGCGAAAGGAATTGAACTCTGAGAAGAGTGAATTGTTGCAAACCAAGGCAGGACTTACTCCGTCAATGGTGGAACCCTGGAAAGTGCTGCAGAATAGAGATGCCTGATTCCCTAAAAGTCGTGAGTCAGGTGGACAATTTGGTAATAACAAGGAACTGTCGATGCTGGTTTATACCAAAGATAGACACAACATTCTGGAGTAACTCAGTGTATCAGGCAGTATCTCTGGAGAAAGTGGATAGGTGACTATTTTGGAGCGGGATTAAACTCTGAAGAAGGATCTTGACGCAAAATGTCACCCATACATTTTCTCCAGAGATATTGTGTCTATCTTTGGTGAAGAAGACATTTGGCATGCTTGCCTTCTTTGGGGAGTGTATTGAGTACAAAATTTGATGTATCATGATGAGTTGCACAAGTCGTTAGTGAGAATACACTTGGAGTACTGTGTGCAGTTCTGGTCACCCAGCTAGAAGAAGGATGTATTAAGTTGGAAATGGTGTAAAAAAGATTCCAGGATGTTACCTTGGCTTGCCAATGTGGGTTATAGGGGGTGGTTGGATAGGCTGGGACTTTGTACATTCAAGCTTAGGGGGACCTTATTGACGTATGCAAGAGAGGTATGGATAAAGTGAATGGTCACAGTATTTTTCTCAGATAGAGGATTCTGAAAATAGTGGGCTTGGGCTCAAGGTATATAGTGAGAAATTTAAGCTCAGGCAACCTTTACATTCAGAGAGTAGTCGGTATCTGAAATAAGCTGCCTGAGGAAGCTTTAGAAGCGATACAATTACGTTTTTTAAGTCATTTGGACAGATATGTGGTGAGGAATGATCTTGAGGTATATGGGTCAATTGATCATAATCATAATCGTAATCATAATCATACTTTATTAGTCAAGTATGTTTTGCAACATACGAGGAATTTGATTTGCCAAATAGTCATACCAATAAATAGCTAGAGAACACACAAAATACATTTAACATGAACATCCACCGTGATGGAAGGCGAAAAAAAAGTACAATCTCTCCCTTCTTTGTCCTCCACCGGTCGGGGACCTCTAACCTTCCATTGACGGGACGATCGTACTCCCGTAGCCGGCGGCGGGCCTCCTCGTCGGGGCGATCAAGCTCCTGCATCAGGGGGGGGGGAAATCTCAGCTCCCCCTCGCCAGGTGATCTAACCCGGGTCAGGGCTAGTCGAACGTCGTGTGGCTTTTGGAGCTTCCCGATGTCAGTCTCCACTCGAGACTGCGAGCTCCTTGATGTTGATGCGAATAGGATTTGCCCAGTATGCCAATTTGGTTGACATGGGCAAGGTGGAACGAACGGCCTGTTTTAATGTTTAAGCTCCATGACGAAAACTGCCATTTACAAAATGTGTTGCTGTTATTCACCCACGCTACTCCAACAGTAGCTTCTAAACCTACAACTTCTCTCACCAAGAAGCATAAGAGCTGTGTCACAGAGTCATAGAGTATAGAAATAGGCCTATCGACCCACCCACCAGCACATTTGGAAAGTGGTGTTGAAATCATTGGACAAAGTCAGCATGGATTTACAAAAGGTAAATCATGTCTGACGAATCTTGTGGAATTTTTCGAGGATGTAACTAGTAGCGTGGATAAGGGAGAGAACCAGTGGATGTGGTATATCTGGACTTCCAGAAGGCTTTCGACAAGG